>CM053792.1:380761576-381361576 GCA_028749045.1 Cupressus sempervirens
ATGGCGTGTCTGATGTGGTTAAAAAACAGTGTCGTAGTCACCTGCTAGTCGAGATCTACACGATGCACCACTTCCTATCATTGCCTATTTAGTTTAGTATATATTGTACTTGTACATGCGTGGTTTTTATGCAGGTTGCAGGTACCGGATATCGACTTCTCTGAATTGCCAGGATGAGCGTACCCTATCACATCATATCAATGATAAGAGAAGAGAGATAAATTCTCAAGTCCAAATCTCAACCCTTTAAGCCATTTGTCCTAATTGAAAATTAGGACAAGTATTTGAGTTGAATACCCTCCGAATACGTTGGATAACGTAATTCATGATATAAACCCTTGATTTGATTTTGTATGTATTTTGGCTATGATGGATTTTTATATTTTATTCTTGTGAGTCTTTAGTGTATTTTCTATTAATTAAGCCTAATTAAAAAGATTTAATTAATGATTTAATTAATTGAAAAATTAATATGATATTTTAATATTTATTTTATTTAATTAATGGAGAAATTAATTAAATAAAATAATTAAATTTGAAGATAAAAGTTATAATTTTAAAATTTGGAATGTGACAACATTTATTTTAGTAATAATATATTTGGAGCTCATTTTTAAATAAATGACTAAATAATAATATTATTAAAGCTAATAAATATTTTAGCAATTAAGTTTTGGAAATGAAATTTAAAAGTGGACAATATATTTTAAATTATTAAAAGATTCTAGATTTCATGTGATTAAAATATAAATATATTAAGATTGAAAAGTGGAGATATTAAAGTTAGTGCAAAAGATTTAATAATAAATAAATTAAATTGAAAAGAGTAAATTAAATATTATATTAATTAATGTCCATTATTTTAATGTTTTCTCAAATAGGAGTTTGCAAATTCTCGAGAGTTGTCATGTAGACAACACAGGAGTTTGCACTCTAAGAATGCACTAGTTGTCTACACTTAGAAGTTAGCATTTTATTTGAGCACATGGTGTCTACAACCTTAAGACTTATCTAGAAGGTTGGAGAAGACCCATGCTTAGTTGTCATGCTTATCTTCTAGTTGTTTCTAGAGACACTCTAGATGCATCTTAGAGGCCTTTAAATAGAGTCTCTTCTAGTGTGTTTGTACAACCTACAAGCTACAAGCTTCAAGCTAAAATGGAAGCTTTAAAGCTTACATTCATTGAGAAGATCATATGCTTCTACATGCTCATATATTTCCTACATGCTTCTATGCTTCTTCTAGCACTTCTAGTCACTTGGAGGATTCGGTTGGCTTGGATCTTGGAGGAATTGCGAATAATGGAGAAGGAAGAGATTTTCTATGGACTTCTGAGGCATGGAAAATTTAACATCAGTGTCCAGGTGCACTCGTGATATTCGCATACTCTCTTTGCACTATTTTTCTTCATGTCTTCATCGTGTTTGTTATATGTGTCTGAATACTCTCTGTGATTGAATCTATAATTGAAATTAGAATCTAGATATTTTATTTGGTTGAGAAGAAAATAATAGAAAACCCTAGCTTCAATTTAAGAAAGAAATTAGATCTGAATCGGATTTGGGTTCGAATTTATATTGTGAAATTAGATAGACAAGATTTGAAATTAAAATAGAAATTCTAAGTTAAAAATTTGAATGGTTAGATGTAATCTTTCTATCAAATTATATTTTCAGATGTGTACGGACAAACCTATTAGATTGATGAATGGGTAAATTTAGAGAACAATTACCTTTTAGGAGAAATTTCTAATTCATCACAAACTGCCCTGTCGCTGCCCCTTGGATAGACCCGAACTCATTCATTCATAACTTTTTATCATGATCGAATTTATTCGATCGCTCCGGTCAGAGGCGATGCAACTTGGCCCTCTCCAACATATTTCAATTTCATCCCGATCCAACGGTTCATTAGGAAGATATAGCCCTCGTACTGGGACTGTTTTATTCAAAGACAGATATTTCTCTATTTCCCATAACCAAAAGTTCTTTATGCTTAAACTTCACAAAAATAATATATCAAAGCATGGAATGAATTAAAGATATTATTGCAGTCTTCCCTTAGTAGAATCTTATTTTTATGCATTAGTTTTATATGATTTATTAACTAATCTAATTTAATTTAAATTAGTTAATAGTAAAAGAAGTATAATTAATCTATTTATCAACCAACATAGAAGGTATTTAGTTGAGATATTAATATTGGAGATTTATTATTTTTTATTAGTTAAGTAATAATTTGAACATTGATGGAATGATACATAGTTGACTCTTAATGAACGAAACTATTATCAGTTGATAATCATGTAGTTATTGACATAGCTACTAGTTAATTTAATCATAGAATTAATTAGATTTAATTGATAATAGAGTTTTAATTGTTTTATCAAGAGAATATTAGTATTCATTGAAAAAATGACGAATGTGGTCATTATAGATTTATTAATAAGATTCTCAATATAGCTTGTTATTAAATATTAACAAGTTATTACTATTGAATTATTAATATGATCATTTGAGTATTCAATTATAGTTGACTTTTATCTTACAGAATTCTAGTTAGTTATTAATTGGAACGTTGCTATGATTATGTAATTATTAATTAAATCAATTAATGAAAGTTAATTAAATTTAATTACTAATTTATGTAATTAAGTTTTAATTGATATGCTAAATATCGTTTTCTCTAGCAAAGTTAGGTATTTATATCAAAGTTGATAGGTCTTATTCTTATGACTTGAATAACGACTTTAGATATTTTAATAGTGAGGACTTAGTAATATATAGTTGAAAATTATTAAATGATAAAAGGTCATGGAATTGTATACCTAAGTTAATTGATGGATTTAATTGATCATTTTAATAAAGTTATGATCTTCTTATTCAAAGGTTGATTATTGGTCCTCTTATAATTTAAACGAATAATGATTCTTTGATTATCTCGAAAAGTTGAAGTAACATTAAAGGAGAGTTAATCAATTAGAATATGTATCATAGTTAAATAAAGAGAACAATTTAATTAAAGGTCAATGATGATCAATTTAGTGAATATTTATCCTTAAGTTATTCTTAGAATGTAATTCTTAATAATGGAAGGATAATGCTATCGGAAAAACAAATGGGTTGACTTGTAGGTCAAATGATGAAATTTAGACACTTGAAGTATACTTGAAATGAAAACTAGAAAACTCTACACTTAACTCACCCATGTGATAATAGTAAACCAAAACATGTGTTTGCATCGTGTATTCTATATGCTTCTTGTTTTGAGTTTTTGGGTTGACTAGTGATGACCAGTCCTAGGTTGTTACCAGAGGCTCGGGGGTTATGAGATGTGATGGCATGTTGATTTTATTTGGTCTCGATCTTTATAAACCCAACCATGGTAATGTGATCGTATGCTCTATGAAATGTTTGTATTTACTGATTGTTTTTGTTCATCAACCTTCATGTGTGAAGCTGAGATGTATGTGTATGAGACACTTGAACTGATCATTTTTGAGTCATCGATCAGTTATTCTTGGATTATTTTCTAGTCGCCATGATGGGACTGAAATGTTGATTTATTTCTTGATGATGTCATGTTGTGACATGTTTTGACTCAACCATTTTGGAGTCTTCGATCAGTATGATTTTTGAGATATTCTTGGTTGCTTTGTTGAGAACCAATGGATATGGTGATTTATTTTGAGATATATTTTGGTTATTGAGAACCAATGGATACTTATGATTATCAGTGATGTCTTCAATTGCCAATAGAAAACTGTTGTGGTCATGATTTTCTATGGATGCTTTTCAGATGCTCATGGAGATTTGATGATTCTTATGAATATTTGATACTTTTATGCATATTTGATGATTTTATTATGGATTATCTTTTTTGATTTTTGAGATTTATGATTCCATGAGCTTAGGGTAGGTTATCTACTTGTAATGTCGAGAAGTGGTTTGCAATGGGGGCCGGGGCCCTAAGTGGTTGCTAGGGTAACTCATTGTAAGTTTGGTTAATAAGTGATAACATTTACACACTAAATGGGGATTAAATGAACCTAAAAAAATAATTGTTGATGTTCTCGCCCATGCCTTGAGTGCTTGTACAGGCTAGGATGGGAGTAGAAAGATGCATAGTTGCGACCGTGCATTCCATAGTATGCCTCGTTAGTATGATAGAACAATAGTGGCCGCATGAGATCAGTATGGACCCGTGGAGTTTAGCTAACTGCCAGGGTAACTTGTACGTGATAAATGCGATGACACTTTTCCACTTGCATAGTAGGTTTCCTACATGTCATTATGTGCCTCTAAGAACTAAATGTCGATTTTTTGATTGAAACCTTTGAGTTAGTATACTTTTAAGATTCCTGGACTTAGAAAGTGATTATACTTTGTGGATTTGATAGCCTGTTTGGGACTTGAGATTATCTCCTCAGCATGGGGGGAGTGGACCACTTAGGTTCCACGCGGTCGGGTGGTAGTGTTTTTTCACTCTTATCATTTGAGATCCGTCCGAGACACCGTGGCTGGAGTATTCTTGATTGGTATTTATCTTTATTATGTTCTTAAATCATTATAATTGATGATATACCCTATGATGAATGTATTTACTGGTATGTTTTTTATATTGATGATTTGCATATGTTAGATGATGTTATCTTATGCTTTGCATGTTGGATTACTTTCTACATATGATGTAGTATGTTTTAGGAGTGACATTCCTACTATATAAATAGCTGATGATCTCTTCGATGCTTTGGAATGTTACGCACGGAGGGATGGCTAGGATCCACGATGGTCTAATGATGCTACTTACGGTTGGGAGGAACCGTGCACTTAGTTATTTATGTTTGTGGTTTATGATTATCTTTTATGATGAATGTTTATATCTTTTGTGATCATGTATCATGTATGATATGTGGATTCATTATGTTATTTCATCAGGAATTAATATTGGATGATGATGCACTTTATTTACATGGATGTTTATTCTTTTAAGCTTTTCATACCCTGTGATATGTATGGTGGATGATTGAGCAATCTGAAAATATAATTTATGAACATTGGATGTTTCATTGCTAAGCATGTGATGTTAGATGAATAGTTAATTTAGATGTAATTCAACGTTAAGGGATCTTTAAAGAATGTAACCTGTTATATATGTTATGTTTACTTTCATTTGAATTGTTGTTATTGCTTCCGTTACTATGTATAAGTTGTGAATGGTTTATTTTTTATGTTTAAAACAAAACAAAAATTGTTTGGCAAACTTAGTGAAATTCTTTGGATCTCTTGGCGGGGCATTACATTTGGTATCAAAGTCCAAGTTTCAACATGGGAGCTCTAGGTATATTGGAATGCCACTAGTTGTTAACTAGTTGAACAAATTGAAAACACTGAACTGAACTATGATGTGTATCTCTTTCAAACTAAAAACTTGAAAACTATGTGAACTAAAACAAAATTTGAAACTGATACTTGCACACTTAGCTTTCAAAACTAAAAATTTTACTTAAACCTAAACGTGAGCAAAACTGAAAATTGAAACTCATTCTAGTTGCAAACATGTATCTTGTATCTATGTTTCAAGGTAGTAAACCTTTGTTTATCTTTGCAAGCATTAAGTTGCTCTTGTTTAGAATGTATTAAGGGATCTATTTTAGTAGTTGTTAAAAAAATGAATGTTGGATCAATGTGGTTTTCGGTTTACCATTAAACCAGAATCATATTGCTCTAAGTGTGTTGTAATATTTTCAGTGGAATCATATCCCCCTGTAGGGAGGAAAAGGGTTCTATGGGACCCGCATAGTGAGTATCTTGATTTTGTCATTCTTGTAGGCTTCCGGGAGTAAGCCTAATCCCAAGGGGGGTGGATGTAGTGCATGCCCCTGGATTGCATTTTGTTATCATTGCTGAACTCTTTTAGAGTTAGTTTTATGTTGTTGGTTAGCAGCATTCTTTTGAGATTATCAGATGTTGTGCTATGGATTCAGTTTATTATGTGATGGGATTACTTAGACTCTACATTTCATGTATGTATGATGATTATTACATAATTTCAATTTTTGAGTTGACTAGTGATGACCAGTCCTAGGTTGTTACCAAAGGCTCAGGGGTTATGAGATGTGATGGCATGTTGATTTTATTTGGTCTCGATCTTTATAAACCCAACCATGGTAATGTGATCGTATGCTCTATGAGATGTTTGTATTTACTGATTGTTTTTGTTCATCAGTCTTCATGTTTGAAGCTGAGATGTATGTGTATGAGACACTTGAGCTAATCATTTTTGAGTCATCGATCAGTTATCCTTGGATTATTTTCTAGTCGCCATGATGGGACTGAAATGTTGATTTATTTCTTGATGATGTCATGTTGTCACATTTTTTGACTCAACCATTTTGGAGTCTTCGATCAGTATGATTTTTGAGATATTATTGGTTGCTTTGTTGAGAACCAATGGATATGGTGATTTATTTTGAGATATATTTGGGTTATTGAGAACCAATGGATACTTATGATTATCAGTGATGCCTTCAGTTGCCAATAGAGAACTGTTGTGGTCATGATTTTCTATGGATGTTTTTCAGATGCTCATGGAGATTTGATGATTCTTATCTTGAAGATCTGATGATTGTTATGGATATTTGATGCTTCTATGCATATTTGATGATTTTATTATGGATTATCTTTTGTGATTTTTGAGATTTATGATTCCATGAGCTTAGGGTAGGTTATCTACTTGTAGTGTCAAGAAGTGGCTTGCAATGGGGGCTGGGGCCCTAAGTGGCTACCAAGGTAACTCATTGTAAGTTTGGTTAATAAGTGATAACATTTACACACTAAATGGGGATTAAATGAACCTAAAAAGATAATTGTTGGTATTCTCGCCCATGTCTTGAGTGCTTGTACAGGCTAGGATGGGAGTAGAGAGAATGAATGGTTGCGACCGTGCATTCCGTAGTATGTCTCGTCAGTATGAAAGGATACTAGTGGCCGCATGAGATCAGTATGGACCCATGGAGTTTAGCTAACTGTCAGGGTAACTTGTACGCGATAAATGCGATGACACTTTTCCGCTTGCATAGTAGGTTTCCTACATGTCATTGTGTGCCTCTGGGAACTAGATGTCGGTTTTGTGATTGGAACCTTTGAATTAGTATACTTTTAGGATTCCTGAACTTAAAAAGTGATTATACTTTGTGGATTTGATAGCTTGTTTGGGACTTGAGATTATCTCCTCAGCACAGTGGGAGTGGACCACTTAGGTTCCACGCGGTCGAGTGGTAGTGTTTTTTCACTCTTATCATTTGAGATCCGTCCGAGACACCGCGGCTGGAGTATTCTTGGTTGGTATTTACCTTCATTATGTTCTTGGATCATTATGATTGATAATATACCCTATGATGGATGTATTTACTGGTATGTTTCTTATATTGATGATTTGCATATGTTAGATGACGTTATCTTATGCTTTGCATGTTGGATTACTTTCTGCATATGATGTAGTATGTTTTAGGAGTGACATTCCTACTATATAAATAGTCGATGATTTCTTCGATGCTTTGGAATGTTACGCACGGAGGGATGGTTAAAATCCACGATGGTCTAATGATGCTATTTACGGTTGGGAGGAATCGTGCACTTAGTTATTTATGTTTGTGGTTTATGGTTATCTTTTATGATGGATGTTTATATCTTTTGTGATGATGTATCATGTATGATATGTGGATTCATTATGTTATTTCATCAGGGATTAATATTGGATGATGATATACTTTATTTACATGGATGTTTATTCTTTTAAGCTTTTCATACCCTGTGATATGTATGGTGGATGATTGAGCAATCTGAAAATATAATTTATAAACATTGGATGTTTCATTGCTAAGCATGTGATGTTAGAGGAATAGTTAATTTAAATGTAATTCAACGTTAAGGGATCTTTAAAAAATGTAACCTGTTATATATGTTATGTTTACTTTCATTTGAATTGTTGTTATTGCTTCCGTTACTATGTATAAGTTGTGAATGATTTATCTTTCATGTTTTAAAAAAAAAAAAATTGTTTGACAAACTTAGTGAAATTCTTTGGATCCCTTGGCGGGGCATTACATTAAAAAAGTCATCCTAAGGTTTCGTTCAATTCATACGAGTATGATTTGAAAATAAGCTTGTTCCCAATTGCATATCATCTGTGTTTTCTTTAGTTAGTGGTTTTAAATGATCGAAAAGAATTTGAGTCAACATAAATTTCTAATACATATCTGAGTATGATCAGAACACAGTGTGTCTGGAAAATTTCAAATTGCACATTGATCTGCCTGTAAGATACTAATGATGTGATGTGAGAAAAAATGACTCCAGTCTGGCCGCTGCTTATTTGCTAACACAGTGGCCAGAAGAAAAGAAAAAAGTATGAACAAGACAGGAATGTGCATTTAGGGAACTATGAAGTCATCGAATAAAGATAACATTGAAGAAATACAGCGCTCCAATTAGACAAAGAAACAGGCAGCCAAGCTACCAAAATGATTCATTCATGAAAAAATAGCAAATTTTATTCTACAGTGAAGACTATGATATCACTCATCATAAAGGAAAAGTTTAAGCAAAATCCACATAAATAAATTAGGTCTGGTAGTGTTGAACGCAATTACTAAAGTCTTTTGAGTTTTTATAGCCTGAAGGAGATGTAGCAAAAGTTCTCCTAAAAAAGTAAGGGAGAGAATTAGGATGAGAAAGGCAAGCGAATGCCTCATGTTTCCACAAGCCTTTCTCATCGTCAAGCTTTCATGGAAAGGAAGCCAACCATGCAAGAGGGGTCTGAAAAAATATATTGAAGTACTTGTTTGGGATTTCCATACCTGCTGCAGATGATCAATAGAGTGCAATTAAGTAAACATAAGACTGTGCAGTCAGATACAGTCAACAGCACTTGCAAAATCTAAGGCAGTATAAAGAAGTAAATGGAATAGCATGTATTCAAAAGATTAGAAAGGAAACCCTTATGGAGATAACCCACCACCAAAAGACATTCAGAGTTATATTATTCAAAATTAACCAAGATTCAGTACAAGAACTTTTATCAACCAATCAAGGGCATTAGTCTTTTGCAGTCACTCTAATGTTTCACACCAAAGAATGTTCATGTTGTCTAACCTTGCCGCCTTCACAAGAGATGTTACGTATAGATGGAAACATGGGACACACCAACCATCTAATCAACCAACCAACCCAAAAATGCCTAGAGTCACGTGTCACGTGTATCACCGAGTTAGATGCCTCCATGTAAATAGCCACCTTGTGTACATAACCGCTACTGCACTCTATAAATCAATAATTACAACCTTAATTCTATTGTGCAACCATTTTTCTTATATAGCTGCGACAACCATCTCCTTGCTTGCAATTGCACATAAAAACATAATTGTGCTCCATGAACTTGTGCTCTGAATGATTGTTCATGCTTCTTTTCATGTATGGTTTCAGTTCTTCCAAATGATTTGCAGTTGTTGTCACAACACTACAGCATGTGAACAATCCATAAATGTTGCACCACAACTTACTGCTAAAGCATCACCACATGTACATAATGCAATACAAACAGTCCCCGTCTTTCACCACATTGTACTCTGCAGTCAAATTCTTTATACAAGGATCCTCCACAACTGAATATAATCAGAAGTCCCAACAAAAAGCTGAAGAACAAATGAAACAAAAACACATGCATAGAAGCAATAGAGGTAAACCTACACTTAAAGCATCGTGCAAAATTAGGAGACAATATTATGATGCTTCCAAATAGAGCACTAACATGTAAATTTTCAGAGATTCAATTCTCTCTTGACAATCTATATGAATTGAAACAAAAAAAACAAGAAGACAACATATTGGCAATTATGTTTTACACCACAAGAGATGCCATCAAGAGAACTAGTTAAGATTTTATTGTAAGCATTAGTTTGAGTTCTAGAGAAAGCCTGTTTTTGGAAGTGCTGGGACTTTCCTGGGTATTCAATATATAATCAGGTCCTACAAGAAGAAGATGGGTGCTGCCAATTATGCAAGGATCTTTGTAGATATGGAACTAAAGCATCCTTCTTCAAGAAAGCATTACACTGGGAAAAATGTTACATGCCAGAATTTGACTATGCATCACATTGGAACAAAAAGAACCAACTGCATAGTGGAAGCAAGTTGAGTGGAAGAAGGTGCTGATACCAATGCAATTGATGAGCCAAGTATGGATAAGTGGGATATCCTTTACAAAGAAAATGATGACAAGATCCTCATGGAGACCTGGCAGGAATAACAAGGTTCATGTTGCAGGTGCAATCATCTTCCAAGTTACCAGAACTATTTGGTTTGATGATCAATGATCTTGAGAGTGCTCTTTTTGAGGGGTTTTTTGCTACCCTCTCCCAGGAAATCCTTTGTACCATGTGTGGCAACTTTGCAACAAGCTACAATCAATCTTTGTGAGAAAATGAAACATCTGTGTCTTAGCGGCTAGTGCATCCAAGGATGCAAATGGTACAAGTTCATTGAATGATGAGGACTATGAAGTTGCTGTAGGACTTGTCATTGAAGGTCAATGCTTTGGGTTTGTCCTTCAACTAATGTATGTGGCCCTATTGCTCAAGCTGCAATGAAGGGGTCCTACTCTTCCTCATTGACTAAGGAGTTTCTCCTGAAAGTATCTCCCCACCCCCCAAACCCCCAGACCAATGTTGTATGATGCAGATTACATTCCTGTCCAATTATGGAGGGGCAAATGCACACAATTGCCATACTTGACTCTCTCATCAATTGATTGGCTGCTTGGCTTAAGAACTTGATTGTTGTAAGATTTTGTGGTAATTATCCCAAAATTGATGTTAGAAAGATGGGCTGTTTGAAAATAGAAACTAAGAGGTCGTGGAAGTTACTCTATTGAATAAAAGCCAGAAGATTGCTCTAAAAAAATTCTGGAAGGTTATTAGTTTTTGTGGTAGAATGGCCTCTATCCCAAAAATCGGTCTCGAACTTCAATCCAATAAAAAATATGATCATCAAATTTCCAGTTTAGGTTAGATTTTTAGGGCTGTCCTTGAAATATTAGTATGAATAGATTTGTTATGAGCATTGCCAATACTTTTGGGTAGTATATTGCAATAATTATGCTCACAAAATTCAAGAAACACTTGTTTGTTAGAAATTGCTTTCTAATTGAGGATTCAAGGTTAGATAATAGGACTCAATGTGGCCATATTGATCTTCCTAGTTTCAAAAGGAGATTAGAGAAGATGGGGTTTAGCACTAAGAAGAAGATTGTTGTGGTGAAACAAAAATCAGTGGAGCAATTTGGCTTCAAACCAACTTTTGGTTGGTCATCTGTCAAGAATAATATTGCCCCTTTGTTAAACTGTTTTTAGTTGCGTTTTTTACTGGTTTCACATGGCTGTACTTAAGTTTGATGAGCTTTTTAATACTCAAATACTTGTAGTTTCACATGGCCCTTTCAAAAGCAAGCATTTACACTACAAGGAATTGAGTATGAATAATATTCCTTCCATTATTGAGCAAATCATAGGTATGGCTGAGTGCTCACCTATCCCAGATCACCAACATTCTCTTACAAGAACCAAAAAGCATAAAAAAGCAAGAAAGTTAAAATGCACAACAGTAAATAGGGTTTACAGAAACTTTACAAAAATATAGTTAAAAACAAAGCAAATCAAATGGAAGGAACAGAAATGAAAATTATTGAAAGAGAGACTTCACCAAAAAGTGAAGGAAAGTCTTAGATACGAAAGTTAAACATATCATATGAAACTGACTACAAAGCAAGGTCATCATAGAAGATGGGGAGAAAGCTAACAACAGCTCTTTCAGCAATCAAATAATACGAAAAAAATGAATGATACTTAAATGGAAACACACAGATTCTAGAGAAGTACAAAGAACAGTAAAATCCAAGGCTAAGAAGAAAAGTTGAGGTACAATTAAGGGAAAAAAGGCAGAACATCCAGAGATCAGTTTTTGCTCTAGTGAAAGTAAAATCCAATGTATGATTACAAAGAACAACCCAATAAAGTTCAAGGGAAGAAACAATGCTTGAGAAAACCTTAAAAAAATACTGAGGCTTAGCTCGCTTCTTGATATAAAAAATGTTTTCTACGTGATTTCAGAAAGTATAATGTTATAAAGACTTAATTTGGTAGATACCATTGGGGAAAAAAGCAACAAATCAACAGTCTGATTTTTGAAGCTTGGGAATGTAATGTCCACTGACATACCTCAACAAAAACTTACACTCTTTTATAGACAAATTAACAAACAATTTGCTTGGACCTCCATTCTCAGAAATTTGATTAAATAAGAAAATTTAAAACAGCTTAATAAACTCAGAAGATAAAAAACAGGGATATTTACTCAACCAGCTTAAGGAAAATAAAAGATCACAATAGAGAAGTGGACAATAGAATTTCTGAGCTTTAGTAGCACCCTAGCATACTCAAGAGTGTATTTTCTTATTTCAGTTCCCATGTTGAAACTTTAAAAAATATCACCAATGTCTGTGATGGCAGGCCCAGTAATGACAGCCACTTTGCATCTAATATTTGGACCCAGCTTACTCAAGCTCCAATTCCTTACAAATCACTAGCTTCCCTGGTGATTTTCAACACTATCACTTGCAGAAGTGACGTCAATCCTGGTGTTTCGGTTTGCTAGAGCAACATGATCTCAGACCTGAGAAGATATGCGTGGTAAAAGGTCTCCATCCCTAACTCTGTTGCCTTGGGATGATGTAATTGTAGCTGGGCTTGTGGACCTATTATTTAAATCAGTAACCCAAATAATGGAGGCAAAATGCAAATGGATCCACGAGTTGCACATAGGTCCTCATTAAGGAAAAGTTCGCCACAAGTTACATATGGGACCGGCCTAAAGACGGAGCCAAAATAAAGGGGCATGACACTGGAGTACAAAACAATCTAAGATTGCAAGGAGAACACAAATGAAAAATCTACAGTGGGACATAATGGTTGTGTTAGCCCCTAGTTACCTGATAATCTCATTTTAATATTGTTAAGAAAATATGCAAATGATCTAAAAGTAGCTAGGATTCAGAATATTCAGTAGGATAAGATCTTCTAGTCAGACAACTGCAACTTTTCATGAAAATTAACAAAATTTTGACTTCAAATACTTCCCCTTGATCAAATTACATTGGAAACTCTCAAATGACTCCCCCATTCAATGCAACCAAGGCCATTGCTGGGAAATAACAAGAAATCTCTTCAACAACCTGAATCATGCTATTATAAATGTCTTTGACTTTACTATTATGACCCAACTCTTCAAACAATCTTGTTCATTTCACAAAAGATTGTTACAAATAATCACGAAGCTCACCACTGATCCAAAAAGCGCATATGTGGATGATCTTGTGAACCCCAACTTCAAAATGCATGTTGGTTAGTTGTGCCATTAATACAACATTCAAAATTAGATTGCTCTCTAGTCTTACCTACGTCCACTATGTCTACTTTTGGACTTGTTCTTATTATATTGAAAATTGCTGCCATGGCATTGATACTGAGTGCCATAATGTGTTGCAGGCACCTGCACATGTGACTGAGAACTTGGAAATCGAGGTTGCGTAATGGGGCATCGGAATTCTGTGGCTCTCTGGGTTCGATTATAGCTTTGAACTAATGGATACACTGTGTGACTTGGGTTATAACTTGGCTGAGGGGGTGCATGCTGAAAGTTATAACCACCATGCATGTGCCATCGATCTTGTCCATCATTTATATAACCTTCCAACTGGTGTGGGGGAAAGTTTGAATCAACGGCATTTCTACAATACATATTGTTGCTGGTATAAAAGCCATTTTTATGTCCCTGGTCTGCTTCGAACTGTCTTCCTGGGAAATAAGAAGCTTGGCTGCCACCATAACTACTTTTTGGGGCATGACTGGAAGTCCAGCGATTGGAATTCAAATGAGAGTTTGCTCTAAAATGAACGGGCTTATTATGATGACCTTTATCTCCATATCTAAAACCATTGTGATCATGAAATTTTCTACCTGTTACTGTATAAGGCTTGTTGCCACGATGATCTTCATCAGTTTGTGCAGCCATTGCCTTGTTCTCTACTTCCATGCCAGGAACTGAAGATTGATTGGTGCTAGTAGCTAGACCATCTCTGCTCCTCTTTTTCCGCTTGCCACTCCGCGAACTTGACTCTGACTGTTGTCCACTGCCACAACGATCTTTATCAGTTTGTGTAGCCATTGCCTTGTCCTTGTTCTTGATTGCCTTTTCCACAATGATGACACTGTTCTCTTCTTCCATACCAGAAACTGAAGATTGATTGGTGCTAAAAGCTAGACCATCTCTGTGCCTCTTTTTCCGCTTGCCACTCCGCGAGCCTGATTCTGACTGATGTCTGTTGCCCGACAGTAAATTCTCTTTTCTATTTTCTAAACTCTCTTCCATATTGGACATTGCCACATTGGCAATACTGTTCTCTTCTTCCTTACCGGGAACTGAATATTCTTCGGTCCTAGTACCTAGACGATCTTTGTGCTTCTTTTTCCACTTGTCACTCCGTGAGCTTGATTCTGACTGTCGTCCATTGCCAGACTGTAAATTCACTTTTCTATTTTCCAAAGATATACTCTTTTCCATATCAAGCATTGCCATGTTGACCATGACGTTCTCTTCTTCCATATCAGGAACTGAAGATTGATTTGTGCTCCTAGTTAGATGAGCTTTGTGCCTCTTTTTTCGCCTGCCACTCCGCGAGCTTGATTCTGACTGTTGTCCATTGCCAGACTGTAAATTTATTTCTCTATTTTCCAAAGTTCTATTCTTTTCCATATTGAGCATTGCCACATTCACTACACCATTTTCTTCTTCCATACAAGGACCAGAAGATTGATCAGTGCTAGCAACTGGACGATTTCTACGCTTCTTTTTACGCTTGCCATTGCATGTGCTCGATTCTGAATGTTGTCCATTGCCAGTGTGTAAGCCAGCTTCACTATTTCCTAAAGATATACTCCTTTCCAAATTGGGAGTTGCTGCATTGACCATGTCATTCTCTTCCTCTTCCTTGTAAGTAGCTGAATCTCCCATGGGTAAGAGAATATTTCTGAAGAAACTCCAATGTCGACTTCCTTTGCCGATTGGTAGCTGTCCAAATGTGTGATGCTTCACATAATGCTGAACACTTGAAGCAGATGCAAGCCCTTCCAAATATTTCCGCAGTGCCCCGCCTACATAGAAAAATATAGATTTTCAGGTTAAAACAAGAAAGAAGCTGAGTCGGGATTGTTTTGATTTTCATCTTTACGGACTTAAGTTATAATTGGATAAATTGTAAATACCTTGTTGACAAGAAATACTGACCTAAACTGTCATCAAATTTGTTGGAAACCTTATATGGATCAGGAAACACTGCAGTATATGGCTGTTAGAATATAAGACCAACATGAAGAAAACCCCCACAGATTAGATGATACACAAAACATAACAAAAATGCTATAGTGGAAAGTTTAGGAGCCCTAACATGCAAAGGATGTCTGAAATTTACTATGCAATTACTGTTCTGAAAGATTTTGAAATTTGAACTCACAGGATTGCGCAAAGCTTTGTAAGGGGAATCATCAATTAGTAAGGTGTTAGATGGTCCATATTCTCCTTTTTCCCATGGAAGATCCGGCTTCACATTATTCCATAATTTGGATAATTCTTTTAAAAACACGGGCTTAAATCTATTTCCTGGAACTTTCAATCCTGTATCTGTGCAATCAGCTTGATGCTACACAAAGGAAATAAACCACTGGCGATCAACAAATGGAGTGTGTATATATATATATATATATATAGACACACAGACATAATGAAAAAGATAGTTGTAGCCTTTAGTGATAAACTGGCATATATATTCAGGATAGTTTCATGAAACAATTTTAATTGTAAATTTGTAACAGGTACCAAATCTATTTAGCAATGTATTGGTTCTTTAACAAGCACATGTTTTAAACTTTTTGGATATCATTATGCTTATTTGAAAACAGTAATAAAGCTAAAGATTGAGTTACATTTTTTAATTACTCTGATCCACATATTGATGTCTCAAGTGTCCCCTTTTTAATTGAAACTGTAAATTTGATTGAGTAGACTAGCAGCAGGGATGTAGCAGTTAGTTAGAATGATAGTTAATTTCAAGATGGAAACTTGAATAATGGAATAAGGCAGCTGAGTGTCTCACACATATCTGTTAATATTTTGGCAATTGAGGTGTGATATTGTCTGTTAACTTCTGTCAATTGAGGTTGGAGGTCATTATCAGTTAACTGCCATGAATTGAAGTATAATAAACTGCCACTAATTGGGGAAGTATAGAAAGCACTAGGAGGAAAAGAAAAAGGTACTTCTCAAAATAAAAAATAAAAAACAATTTCATAATTCATTCCCAAGAGCAGGAAGGCAACCATCCTACATGACAATCAGCACATTTTGAGGATGCAAACCCTCAACAAGCAGTTGGTCAATGGTGTGCAGATTTCAATGCTGTGTCTTCCCAATAAATTGTATCAGATTGGAAGATTCCAATTGAATATTCAAAAAGTACTAAAAATAACAATAAAATTAAATTATTGCTGAAGAATTCTGTATCTGTTATTTGTGTAAAAGTCGGGGTTTTTTAAGAGGAATAAGAGCTCAGATCTAGCCATCATGGGGAAAAGTGTGTGTTCGTGTGTGTGTTACTTCATTTCAGTGAGTGATAGAGAAATCAAATACCAAATTAGCTTAAAAAGAAATCAGAATGTCAATTGCAGATAAGAGAAGGAATTTTTCAATGGGATGGAGATCCTTAAAGAATAAGCTGCAATAAGCTCATTTGTTTCTTTGTCCAGAATATTTAGGGTAAGGGAACCAAACCATGCCAGTGTGCTCCAAGTAATGGAGCTGACAAGAAATCTACAGCTTCAAAAGCAAACCAAAAAGCCCCATTTAAATCAGTCACTACTAGTCAACTACAGTGACTACCAAGGGTCATTTTCTTGCAGGAAACAGCCATCTTACAGAAAGAGAATATGGATGACCAACAGAAGGAGAGCTAGGAAGCTCCACAAGCTGAGTTTAAATGGGTGCAAAGGTGGACGCAATCATTTTAAAAACCCTGCTTTAGCTCCTTTAGCATTAATCAATTTAAATGGGTGCAAAGATACATACAATCAATTTAAATCTGTGAAAACAAGGACACATCCCTCCCCCCAAAGCCCCTAGTTTCCAGTACAATGATGTCCCATGGACTTTCGTACAGGTACTTGGTATACCCCACCGCCACTCAACCTCCACCAAAGTGCAGGCACACCCAGGAGTCCCCTGAGCATCTTGTGGATATCCAGGAAGTCTCCTGTACCAAGATATTTAAAAAGCATATTTTCTTAAATTCTTTTTTAATATATTTGCAAGCAAATCAGATATATACATATAATTTTGGTTGGTTTAAGGACAATTTAAGATCATTTGCAAATAAAATATGGGCAGTTTCTGAGGATTTGTAGCTGCTATTACAAACATTATTTCTAGTTATGCTGGCAACCCTAAATAAAAATCAGAACATAAGTTTCTATTTTGATGTCCCTATGTTTGCAATTCATGTGGTGCTACTGACATATTTTTGATATAACTCTTCCATTTGCAGATTCAACAATTTTATTTAGTATTCTAAGTTCTAATAGTAACTAGTAATTCAGTATTCAATATATAAAACTTCAAGTGTCCGGTAGTCTGTATTTAATATTTGGCATTTGCTATTTTATTTCTTACACTGCTATGCATCTTTAAATGACTGGCAGTTCGGTGATTGAAGTTTGTACAATTGTATGGATTCATATCGTGCTCAACAGCCATTGAACTTGCTTAAAAGTTCAACAGAAAGGCACAAGCGAACAATGAACAAAACTAAAAACTCAACAATTTAATATTCAGAACCTTTAAAACTCAATCAACAACAAAACTCAGATGACAACCTTCTGCTCACCGATGACCATTTTCAAATGTCAACAGCAAATGTTTTGACATCATTAATTTGACCTCTCAAACCCCCAACCTTTTTTTCAACACAATGATTACTGTAACAAGGCATGATATATTTTGTTTGTTGATCTCAAGCTTGCACCTTGCAAATTCCATTTCAAGCCCTAATTTTCTCTAAAGAAGTTGCTTCTTTCTTTATGGTATAACTTTGGCAGACTATGTTAGGTTTTTGCAAACAAAATATCATCAAGAAGTTGATTCTGCATACTTTCTAGTGTGGGTAACATCATCAAATTTGTTATCAATATATTTTATAGCCCATTGAAATCATTTTATCACTTTCTAATAACAAGCTCACAATGTTTTTCTCGTGTCTCCATTTTCTTGTGATTTTTGAAACATTGGAAAAATATTTTAGAGCTCTTTAAATCTGTCCATGCGTCTTTTGAGAATTTGCCCCAAGAACTTTTTATTGAACCTGTCATTATTTCCCATTGTATTCAAAACATCTTGGCACTTAAAAATATTATGTTTGCATAAGCTGACTTTATTTAGGCTACTTACATGCATTAAGGTTATTGGTCACTAGCTTATCATTTATGAAGGTACCATTGGTTTTTTGTTCATTCTCTTGTGGCAATCTTTAAAAGCAGATGTCTGTCAGTCATGACAAAATCCTAATACATCTCTGATGATTCCATCTATTTCCTAATCTTTAAGGACTCGTATCCTGAACTAGATAGAACAAGAATTAGATCAACATGGTAACATCATTGACTATGTTGTAAGATTGTTTTGTTTTATTGTTGATCATGACACTATGTGATGTATTAGACATTGATTGCCCCCACAAGTATTGAACTAGAAATTGGAAGATCCACGGAATCCCTCGTATCTCACTATTTCCAGAAGATCCACGTTCAGATTGTTAAATCCCTTTTGATTATGCAAATCACGTATGCATGGTAATGATAATTCAGAGGAGTCTGACATATCACAGGTTTTGCACATTTTGATGGTTCAAAAGACTTATCTTCTTGTTCCCACGCTTCATATCATGGATGTTGTTTTTCTAAAGCAGTGGAGAGCTTTTGATGATTTTTTCAGTATGGAACTCAACACTGCATCAAGGGTTTGTTGATTTTTCCACAAAATTTTAGTGTCGTTTTACAACAGCTTTTCACAATGTTTGGCAAAATCGCGAATTTCAAAATATTTTGCCAAATTTTTATCAACAAAATCAGATTTTTTTGAAGCTGATCTTGGTTTCTGTGTCTCTAGATAAAGGGACAGATGGCTTGCTTATCCAACATCAAGTTGGAAGGCACTCAGCTTGTTCCTGATCTTGGTTGATCAGAAGTCCAGTCAGAGAGGATCTCAATTCTTATAGCCTTGCATCCGGAGGTGGATTTCGTGATAGGGTGTCTCTGGCTTTTGAATCTGACAAATACAATTTGGAGATTTCATTATTAGGTAATCTTAGAGCAGGTTTTCATTGAAAGTAGAATGGGCATACCAAAAAAGAGTGTCCGGGGTTAAAAAGGAAAAATGAAAATGCTTTGTTTAGCTCTCAGAAGATGTACTCTTCAGAGTATCTGTCTAAGCCTTGTGAAGGAAATAAAAAGCAGGGAGAGGAAGCAACACATGTTGCTATTAATTCTAATGAGGCTAACCCTAATAGCATAAATTGGAATTCTAATTCAGAAAGCGAGGGTAGAAAATTTGTCACACTTGCTAATCATTTTTTCGAGGAAGATTTTGATGTCATCCCAGCTTCTGGGAAAGAAGGTAATCCATCCATTGACCTAGCTAGCACTTTACCAGGCAATGCTAATCATACAGAGTCCGAGGTTACCCCACAGAGCAGAAAAAATCTTCAGCAAATAGCCTTAGAAATCATTAAAGAAAGGGCTGAATTACTAAAAAAGACCAATTCCAATTCCTTGTCTCACCCAAGATCCTCACTTGGAACCCTTTCTTCCATCTTGGTTAAGGATTCTAATACTTATACAGCTGTTGGCAGTTCTAGTGTGATACAGGGTGATGGTCAAGAGCCGTTTATTGATGTTGTCAGTAAAGCTCAACTAGAAAAGAGAAACTATGGATAAACAAGTTCAGTCTGCTAATAATGGTAGTTGCAAACAAAACAACTCAGATATTCCCGATTGTTTTAATAGACTTTACAAGAATCAGAAATCTCCTTCTAAATAATTAACCCCTAATTATAAACATTCATAGTTGGAATATACAGGGGTTGGAGATGTCTGATAGAAAATACATTGTTAGAAGATGGTGTAATGGGCTGAGGAATAAAGACATTGTTTGTTTGCAAGAAATTAAAGTTATAGGATATAATGCATTTAACACTCTGAAGTTTCTTTGGGAATCTGCTACTTGTCTTTTTTCAGGTCATGATAAAGGAAAAGGGAGGGTTGCAATGTTAATTAACCCTAATTGGGCTGATAGGATTATTGATAATGCGGTATCACCTTAAAATCAAGCTTTGTGGACTTCTTTCAAATTTGAAAAATCAGTGATAGGTATTTGCAGTCTTTATGCTTCAAATCTAAGTTGCTGGTTTGGATTCCGGCATGGATGCGAGTTCAAGATTCAAGTTCAAAATTCATCTAAAACTTTTTGGGCTTAGCTTCAGATTCGTTGTGTGTTCCATTTGTACAAAAAATAAGTTTTTTAAAAATATGTATATGTGTGTGTATGTATGCAACATAAAATAAATCCATACTTGAAACAGCTAATAGTAAAGGAACGTAGCAAAATACACCACCAAATCTATGCTTTCAGTTCAATAGGACATTAATTGCATCATTTAGCAATACATACAACTTGATACACTAGCTTGGTCACATGCATGGAACATATTTCCATATCATGGGCAGAGTTCGAGAATGAAAGGAATTGTCAAAAGACAAGTGCAGTTATCAGAATTTTTATTTTGTATTGGTTAGAGCATTTCTAACCAGGCTATATCAAAAGGTGAGGAACACATTTGAATTCCTGGATTCAAAGATATCATATCTTTTTTAAGAAATTCCTCTATAATCATCAATTTAGATGTCACCTATTGTCAATTTGGATTTCCTTTGTAAGCAAGTTTTCATTTTCATACACAAATGCATACATGACATATAAACATCTTTTTTGGTCTTTTTAGCGGTCACAATAGGGTTGAGAGACCCAAAAACCACTTTAAAAAGTCTTAAAAAATGTTCTCAGAAAAAATTCAGCCCAGGTCTAGACAGCAAATTCTTCAAAATTCGCTGCAAATTCTGCCTGGGTTCCTCTGACAGAATTTGAAACAAATTCGTAGCTCTGCAAGAGAATTTGGAGAGAATCTGACAAGGACCAGACTGTGTACAGAACTGAACCAGACTCTGAGGGTTGCTGGAGAGAATCTGGCAACTTAGCTTCAAATGATTACGGAGAAAGGGCTCAATTGTGGGATTGGCTAACTGATAATCAACCTAATGTTAATTGGATCTTCGCAGGGGATTTTAACATGATAGAGTACCCTGAAGACAAAAGTGGAAGATATAAACATGCCTGGAAAGGTAATGAACGGTTTCTCTGGTTAGGTTCAACAGGAAGTTCAAATTGCTTGACCCTCTCTAAAGGAGTTAAAAAGACTAACAATATTTGGTTCAGATGGTACAACAATTAGTTGGGTAGTCATAGGGTCTACTGCAGACTGGATAGGTTTTATGTAGATGGATCTATTTTCTCTTTTTCTGCTCACAATGGTCAGGCCCCCATTGATATACATCCCACCAGTATGTCTGATCATTACCTCATTTCTGCCTCCATCATCAAGCATGACATGTTGTACTATGTCAAAGGAAGTAGGCAACAAAGTGTTTTCAAACTGAATTTTTCTCTTCTAAAAGATCCTGATACTAATGATGCCATTAGGAGTGTAGGGGAAAAAGATGCCAAAGATGGACACAAGGAATAAGAATACCTTCAAAGTCAGCTGAATGATATAGAATTGACTATTCAGAGGCATGGTAATTCTGATATTTGGAAAGATTACTTTCACTCACAAAAAATGAGCTGAGGAGGATCCAAAACTATAAAATTAAGGGCCAGAGGATAAGAGCTAAAATGAATTGAATCAAGGAGGGTGACAAAGGTTCTAAATACTTTTTTAATATCATTAGGGCTAAGCATAAGAAGGAGCTTATTGAAGAAATCCAAATAAACAATGTTAACACAAGATTGCAGAGTTATCAAAACGCTTTCTTCTTTTTTTATAGGTATCCAAAATGCTTTCTTTGAATTTTATAAGAATTTATTTTCTTCAGAATTTGATGACAATAAAGATCAAGCTTTAAAGCAATGCCTGAAACTGGTACCTCATAAGATCTCTTTTGAAGATTATAAAGCCCTAGATGTTGTGATAAGTACGGAGAAAATTGTGAATTCGATTGGATCAATGGCCAATTGGAAATCACCTAGAATAGAGGGAATTCCGGTTGAGTTTGACAAAGTCAATTGTGATTGGATATGTGATCTATTGCATGACTTATATTTGGATGCATATGATCAAGGCTCACTAGAGAGAAATATTAACAAAGGTATTATTAGGCTGTTGCCAAAAAGTGGGGACAGGACTCTAGTTTATTACAAAGTAATTGGTAAAATACATGTTTCTTATTAACAATGATCAATAGATCAATATATATAGAAAGAACGAATGATGTTTCTTTAGGAAACGATCATAAAGAATAGAAGCATTCTATTCTAGCTTACAGAAAACTAATGGTTAACTATTGGCTAACTAAATGTTAGAAACATTCTAATATTTACAATACATTACAAATAGATAACCATTAAATAATAATGGATAATAATAGAAGCTATCTAATATCGTAATACCCTCCCTTAATGGTTAATCTATCCACAACACCAAGTTGTCCTCTGAATTTGACAAACTTATCAAGACCAAGAGGCTTGGTGAGAATGTCTGCAGTCTAATATATCCCAAAGCCTATAACCAAATTCATCAATATCATATCCAACAAATATACATTTATTGGTTCTATTTTCAGAATCTATATGTGTAAAAGTTTCACAACCAAAGGTGTTGAGAAAAGAATAACTCACCTTCTTACCAGTCCATGCTTCCTCTGGAATAACAAAACCCAAAGGAGTAGAGGAACCTCTATTAATCAAATATGTAGCAGTATTGACAACCTTCACCCACATGTTTAAGGGCAGCCCAGCATACGACCTCATGCTCCTTACCTGCTCCATTATTGTCTTGTTCATGTGTTCAGCCACTCCATTTTCTTGTGGAGTCCTTGGAACAATTTTCTATTTGTGAATACCATTAGTGGAGCAATAATCTTCAAATTCATAACTACAATATTCACTACTATTATCAAATTTGAGACATTTTAATCTTTTACCATTCTCATTTTCAAACAAGCATTTCCATTTCTTAAAAGTTTGAAATACAACACAAATTTGTGTTTAAGGAAATAAACAATGTAATGTAATAATGATACCTGAGTTGGTCCCAATACATCTGTATGCACAAGCTCTAATTTCTCATTTTTCTTTTCCTTCCCACTTTTCACAAATCTCACTCTCTTTTGTTTTCCATACACAACTTTCACAGAAATCCATATTGACACATTTTAGACCTACTAAAACTTTCTTTGAATGAAGTAATTTCATATCTTTCTTATTCATGTGCCCAAGTCTGTAGCGCCATAGTGTTGTATCAGAATCTACAACAACTGTTTGTTCTCCTTGCTCAACTACAGCAACTATTCCTGAACATTCATTTTTCTCTAAAACAATTAAAGTAGAAGGAACAATATGACATGTACAAAGATATAAGGTGCCTACTTTCACACCTTTTGCTACTACAAGGGAACCTTTTGAAACCTTCCAATTTTTGTCATTAAAAGTAACTACACAACCCTCATCACCCAATTGCCCTACTAAAATTAAATTCATACTCATCCTTGGAACATATCTTACCACTTGCAATAGCCAATAATTCCCATTCTACAACTTAATTTTTTTCTTTCCAACAATTTGATAGGTTTCATTATCACCTAAATAAACAAGCCCAAATTCCCCTTGGACATAATCTAGGAGATACTTCTATGGGGAGTAGCATGAAAGGTAGCCCCTGAATCTAAAACCCATGAATCATCAACACTTTCTAAAGAAAGAAGCAAAGCATTCACTTCGGATTTATTACTTACCACATTTGCCTCCTTGTTACTTTCTTGTTTGTCTCCTTCATTGTTCTTTCGAGTCCAACAATCTTTCATGTGCCCTGGTTTTTCATAGTACCAGCAATCTTTTGGTCCTCTTCATTGAGACCTCCTCCCTTTTGATTTTCTTCTTGATTTCCCACGTTTTCCAGAATTGTTTCCTCTCTCAATCATTTTGCCTCTGATTTGTGCATTCAAAACACTTCCCGATGTAGATCCAATTGGGCTTTTTCTACGAGTTTCCTCACTCAAAATAACATCAATCACATCATCAAATTTTAGGGTATTAGACACAAAAAAATAATTACTCATGGCCATGACCAAACCATTTCAACTTTCAGGCAAAGAACACAAAATCAAGAGAGCCCTAATTTCTTCATCAAAATTAACATTCACAGAAGATAACTAACTAGTAACCGTATTAAACTCATTTAAATAATCTGCAACAGATCTACATTCTGACATCTTTATATTAAATAAATGCTTCATGAGAAATACCTTGTTTGAAGTGGAGGGCTTTTCGTACAATTTCACTAGGGTTTGCATCAACTCTTCGGCCGTATTTGTTTTTGTAATATTAAACATCACCAATTGCACCAGGCATAAACGAATACTTCCAAGTGCCTTTTTGTCCAAAATCTCCTAATCCTCATCTGTCATAACGGTTTGTTTCTTAGTTTTTCCTTATAATGGCCATCATAAATCGTTCTAATAAAGATAGTCCTCCACTTGCATCTTCAATAACTGAAAGTTTTGCCCATTAAACTTCTCAATCTTCAACTTACCCTCATTTGCCATCGCTACCACTCAACCGTGAGACTTTCCTACACAGGATAATTAAAACAACTAGGCTCTAATACCACTTGTTAGGATTTAAAGAGATGGAAATAACAATTACATGCAAATATAACCAATATCATAAAATAATAAATCACACAAAAGAGAACACAAGACATAGATTTAACGTGGTTCACCGAGTCCCTAGGCTATCTCCACCAACAGCGAGTCCAATATTTTATTAGCCAGTGATTACAGCATGATTACAATCTGTAATCCCTTACAACTCAATACCGTTGCAATAAGCTATTATCGCATTACACATGAAATCCCTAACCCTAAGCCATTTTATACAAGTATTTTTGTCGCTTTAGGGTTAAAATTAGTTACAACATGTTGGCTGAAAAATGCCAATAAAATAGCCCCCCAAAAAAATTCTCAAGGATGTAGGCCAGCCCCCAAACCCCTACTCGAGGCCTAACCCGGCCCTGAACTCCACCGAGGAATTATGGAGTATGTACAATACTTCACTCATCAATCACCACAAACTAACATGAAGCTATCTCTCCCTTTTGTACCTCTCATTTGAAGGACACAACTTTTCCATTCATGTCACTTGACCTTTTGCTTAACATAATTAATATTTAATTATTTTAATATCATTCTTTTATATTTTTAATTTAATTATTATTGTCTATTATTTAATCCTATTTTGAGGAGACATGACAGGTATATCCTTTCCAAGATTGTTTTTCCTCAATCAATCATAATTTCGAATGGTTTTATCAGAGAAACACGTTAGTTATGAACCAGACATGTATCAAACACATAAAAATATGAAGCACACACGGATATATGCAAACATGTAGCATTCCCAAAATAGACATATGAATATAACTAGGCACAATGCATATGCATGACAAAACAAAGCATAAATATGTATATATGTAGACATAGTCCACTTGCCCAACATGAGGTAGGAATGTCCAATTGGGACCAGATTCATCTCTTGGGGCAATTAATTCATCATAATGCCCCTCAAGCTGGAAGGAACATGCTTTGATACCACTTGTAATGTCCCCTAATCTTAAATTCCATCAAAATGAGAATTGTAGGATGGCTATAAAATGCATTTTAACAAGGTAAACTAGGATATAGGTCTTTTGAACACTAAATAAGGAATAAGTATACAAAAACTGACTATATTGTTAGTCTAATATAATCTGCTTATATGGTTAAGGATTCTGACAAAAAATCTTCCATATGCATACTAACTATATTGTTAGTGTAATATAATTTGTCTATATGGTTATGGATTCCAAATAATGCCTTTGTATAATGTAACTCATGCCCATTTCACTGCAGGCCTTATTCCTTTGCCTTTGCATGATGTAGCTCATGTTCATTCTACCGCACGACTCTTGCTTTTTGATGATGTAACCCGGTCCATTTCACTCCAAGCCTTATTCCCTTGTCTTTGTATGATGTACTGCATGCCTGTTCCACAATAGGGCTCTTCCCTGTGTATGATGTAGCATGACCCATTTCACCACATAACTATCCCTTGCCTTCATATGATGCAACGTGGTCCTTTCCACTGTAGGATTTACCTATCTCGCAAGGTCTAAATTCCAATTTTCAATGTTGTCTTTGAGAATAATATATCATTCTCCCACTTGTTCTTCCATTTTTTATTTCTTCATATGGAACCTTCTCCTTAATATCTCCTTTGAGTGTAGAGTCACACACTTTCTTTTGCTAATGTTGTTATGAAAGGGTCACACACTTAAGTTATAAAAAGATACATTTGTTTGACAACAACTATTGCCCTTTTCACTCCATATTTAATCTTCACCTATCTCTCACCAATCAAATCTATCTTTACTACTTTTCAAATCACCACATATCCCATTTAAGATCTGCATATTCTCTTCTTGTTATCTTCTTCCTTCTCAAGTCTTATTTCATATCCCTCATACTTCTGCTCTAAACCTGCATTAGATCTCCTCTACTCCTTTCTTTCCCATTTTATTTGATGTATGCCTTTTAGCAAGAGTCACAATCCTTCGTGATCATAACCCTTTCAAAGATTCAAAACCTTTATAATTATAACCATTTCAAAGAGTCACAGCCCTTACAAATAGTCTGAATCTTTCACCTTTTGATGTCACTTCCTTAATTTCTTCCTTTCCTTTCTTTTAATACCTCCTTCATTCATATGCTCCACTCTTTCTTCCTCCTTCCCTTATTTTCCTCTAATGAAGTTCTCATCTCTCCCTTTTGTACCTCTCATTTGAAGGAGATGCAACTTTTCAATTCATGCCCTTTAATTATTTGTTTAACTTAGCTACTATTTAATTTCTTTTGTACTTTTTAATTTAATTAATATTGTTTATTATTTAATCCTATTTCAAGAAGTTGACATGACTTGTGCATGGTCAAGTTGGAATCGTACAGCCTTGTCCAAGTTGAGATCAAATCCCCACCTCTTCTTGGACAAGTTCCAAGTCTTTACCATTCAGATTCTTAACCTTATTTTTCTTAAAATTTCCCTCTTTTGCATCATTCTCTTACAAATGTAAGAGTCTAGGCAAATTGTTTTAATTTATGAAATGAAGGACGACAAGTATGGTAAGGGCTAGTGTATGTGTCAAGCCCTGGTCAAATTTCAACCAAGCATCATTCACTCATGATCAAAGCCAAGGCAATGTTTTAAGTTTCGAAATGAAGGACAACAAGTATGGGAAGGGCTGGTGTATGTGTCCAAGCCCTAGTCAAGTTTTGACCAAGCCTAGGTCAGAACTGACCTGAGGTTGGTCAGAATTGACCTGAGATTGGACAACATCTAAAGTTACCATTGCTCAAAGAACTCACTTTCTCACTTCGTCTTTTATGCTCACCTTTTACAACTCAATCCTACATGGGCAAAATTTGGAGGTTGGATTCTTTGGACATTTAGTCCAAGTTGGCATGTGTGTCTGTCGTCATGGTGGAACATAAAATACAAAATTTAAGAATAAGTCCTTATACTTCAAATTATATTTAATGTATATACTATGAAGATGTTTAAGAGTGGTTTCAAAATTCTAGGAGTTATTATGGAGAATCTAGATTTTGGGAGATCCTAAAAAAATGCAGGCAGCCAAATTTCAGTAATCAGCAGACTTCCATCAGTGTTATTTTTGAGGTTAAAACTTTGTCTCTTCTTAATTTGCATCCTTGATCCTTTTACACTTTGGACAATTCATTTCATCACAAGTCTCTTGAATTCAATTCCACATTCTTGACTAGCTTGGCTCTGCTCTCACTCATATCCATGATTGACTTTACTCCCTAACAAGCCAAAGTTACTCAAACTCATCTCTTAGACTGAGAGACTTGAAATTTGCCACCAAACTTGAACTACCTGGGATAAATATGTCACTACTAAACAAAAAGAGGAAGTACCTATTTGAAATGGGGCAATGGTGTGAAACACTCACAAAAAGACCTTGCATTATTGTTTTAGACCAGTCTCTGTATGTGGATATAGAGTATTTGCAATTGTTGTAGTGAGTTGTAAATTATTACGTCAATTTTTATTGTTTATGATTAAATATACATTTGTCAGCAATTTTACCGTAGTACTATTCCATTTCTATGTGATTGATTTGATTTAACCATGTTGGGTTTTTGGTTACTTACTTATTTCATTTTGGGATTTTAATTATTAGTTAAATGGCTTTTATCTAGCTTTTTCACTATTGAGAAAAATGTGACTTTACAATTTGAAATCAGAACTCATTTTGTTATTCGTGCATTTTGGAATTCAAAAATTTGCTCAAACCCTCTTTTTCAGCAGTTGATCTTTTGTTGGTTGGGAAAGATTGTTTTGGTGGTTTTTTAGGGCACCGGTCAGTTGGAACCATGACAAGATTGCATTATTTTGTCTAACTTTCTAATTAACTTTGTCAAGTTTTCAATTACCATCCTTCATTCGAGTATTTGTGCTCCTTGGTGAGTTAGGGACTCTCTTACCTCTCTTAAATTTGAGTATTTTTGTTCCTTGGTGAGTTAGGGACTCTCTTACCTCTCTTATTTCCTCATCTGTTGGCTTGTTGATTATCGCAATTAACTTATGGGTTATCGTATGTATTTGAGAATTTGAATTTGAATGTAAAATACTACGATGTGTTACAATGCCCAAAATTATGGGAAAGGATACAAATCGGAATAAATGCATTTTTGTGGTGTTGGGAATAATTGGAACCAAAAGCTACTTTTAGTTTTTCGGTTTTTGAAACTTTTTTCATGGCTTTAGTGGCAAAATTGTTTTTGGACTAGTTTTTGGTCCAATGAGCATTTTGTAAGGTGTAATATGTTTGTTCTAATGAATGATTGTTTTGTGGGGTAATAGATTTAGTATGTGAAATGTTACTTAAGAGATGATTCAAGACTATTTCCTTGGTATTTGGGCGACGTGGGCATACTACAATGCATATGCTTCTACTTCTATTTTATGGCTCATTTTTGCATTTTGAGTGTGCAATTGTAATTGGTTGGGTAATGTTGTTGACACCACACCCTAGCCTATAAATTTATGCCTCTTGGACATATCCCACAAAACATGTACTCTTGGTCAAGGACCAATTGAGTGCTCATTGTTTTACAAATGGAGCTAAGAGCTTTTCAAGTCTTTTGCATCTTGTGTTTTTAGCCCTTGCATTTACCTTGTTGTGATCGCTATGATATGCCCATGTATGGTGTTTAGACTACATCCTAGAGCATAGTTGGACTATGCCTCTTTGACGAGATCTCAAGAGAACGTTCTTGTTGGCTAACAACAGTCAAGCTTATCTCTTCACGACTTTTAAACTTTGAGTCTCACTTGCATTAATTACATTGATTTCCTGATACAAGATGATTTTGTTAATGTCTAGGTGGAGTGGAGTGGCTCTCTAAGGTAGGCTAGAACACAAAGGGGTCATTGAGAAAACCCTTAGAGAGTTCTTAATAAGAACTAATAACTTAATAAATGTGCTGATTTTGTTGTAGCCATGTTTAGATTCCTTCAGGGCAACATAGATAACATTAAGATTGTGAAAATATAATTATTGTATTGACAATAATTATATTATATATTTCATTAAATGAAAAATATAACTATTTTATTAATGATAAATTAAACTGAAAATATAATTATTATATTAATGATAATTATAATTTATATATTATATTTATTATTAATTACTATATTATATTATATAATTATACCATAATATGATTATTATGGAAAAGTGGTGCCCCTTGGTGACAAGGCACCACCAACATAAATCTTTGAAGGAAGAATGAGTCTTCCTCCAACAAATTGAATAAAATATACATACTAACAAAATTCAACATGGTATCAAAGCAGGTTTGAATTTGGGGAAAATAATTGATTTTATTTGTGTCTATGGTAATCTTTCCTAAGATGTCACCCATTGAGGTTTTTGCTAAGGAAAATGTGCACACGACAAACATGACTCGTCAACTATTCTTTGGCAATTTTGAAGAATAAAAAATTGGGTTCTACAAAAGAACATCAAAAATCAGATTGCCGCTCGAAATGTTATGCATGAGATTTGTGCTTCAACTTGAGAAATTTAAACCACACTATTGGGGAATATGATAGTTATTCTTTGGAACTTAAACTACTGGCCTATCATGATAGGTTTACAACTTTACACAAAGTAAAAAGTTAACCAAGAAGCTTTTTGACATAATTGAAGATTCAAAAAAACAGAAGAGACAAAATCAAGGAGCTTCAAGTCCTCAAGTTTGAGCCCCCCAATTTTTAGAGAAATAAACAATTAGGTTGTCCAATTCCCATTCCAACTCAATGGAAGACAACACCCTTTATAGTGTTTGGATTGAATGTTGTTGTCATGGTCAGGACTAGACTGGATTAGGTAAAATTGCAACGTTTTTTTAATTCCATTGCTAGAGAAATCGAACGGGCATTCACTCGATGCTATAGTGAGGGCACTTGTTCTTTCCCCAACTACGGAGTTGCCACTTCGGATTTTTTAAGTTTGCAAGGAGCTCGATCGCTATACAGGTCCCCACACCGTTGAGCTTGTGGGTGGGGATAGCATAGAGACTCGATCTGAAGAGCTACAATTTGAGGGCTTGAAGATAGCACATGGCTTTAGGTGCATAAGAGCCCACTCTCTTGGGAGGAACCATTTAAAATGATATCCTCTACGGAAAGGAGAATGTCATTGATGCAAAAAAGATCGAAGTTGTGCTGGAGATTATATGCATTCCAAATTACTAAACCATTGAACATGATTTGTCTATTCGAACAAGGGGCCTATTATCAAGTCACAGTGGTGAGAAATATATCAAATTGAGTTTGGAAAAGAGGTGGCCGGTGATATTATTATATTATAGACACATGGTTGATGTGTTTCTCGAGCACAATGAATCCATGTAGTTATGCTTTAGAATTGTGGTTGAAGTTTTGTATATTTTGACAAAAAATACGAGTGTGTTTCTTTCGGTTCTAACTTTCAAATTGATTTGGCTCCCTCTCCATAAATCACTGAAGATTTACCAGTCATGTTATTGCTATCGTGAACCATGAGGTATCAATTGAAGGCATCACACATTGCATATGGTAAACTATTACCAATTTTTTTCATCGGGCTCAATATATCATTGTGCTACCTACTGTCAAATGGGCCAAGAAACAAATGGGGTGAAGACCAATTTATAACACATTGAATTTTTGATAGTGTTATTGAATTCGGTTCTAACTTTCAAATTGATTTGGCTCCCTCTCCATAAATCACTAAAGATTTACCAGTCATGTTATTGCTATCATGAACCATGAGGTATCAATTGAAGGCATCACATATTGCATACGGTAAACTATTACCAATTTTTTTCATCGGGCTCAATATATTATTGTGCTACCACTATCAAATGGGCCAAGAACCAAATGGGGTGAAGACCAATTTATAGCACATTGAATTTTTCATAGTGTTTTTCACAAAGTGCAACGATGAAGATTTACAATAATGCAGAAAAGAGTATAGTAGCGAAAATACATACAACAAAAAAAAGAATCAAATCGAAGGTGAAAACAAAGGTGCAACTATTTTTTGAGGTGGCTCCCAAGTAAGTCAGAGAGACTTTGTATTCTTTGTATAGTATAATTTGGGAATCTTTCCTGAGTTTGTATCTTCCCTCTATGAAGATTATATGAGACTTGTATGATAGCTTTGATTTGTAACAAATCTATTAATAAAAATTCATATAGTTGACAAACAAAGAGCATATTGTAGAAGGCATCAAAAGTTATGGATAGTATCACAATAGCGACGTAGAGGCATGAGTTAGTGTTGGTGTAAATAATTATTCACTATTTACATTTACTTAAGTTTACTTAGGTTAATTCATTATTTTATTATTTATTTTTGTGAGACACTAAGGAGTTTGCGCACCTTTATGCGTTGTCATGTTGACAACACAGAAGTACGCAACTCTAATTCAGCACAGGTGTCTACAACACTGGACTTTGCATCATTCACTGAGTTGTCATGTAGACAACACAATTATTCGCACTCCCTTTTTAGCACGTCTACAACATAAATTTGCGTGATACGCCTTTGTAGGCTTATCCTCTCATCATCGCACTTACTTCCGTGCTTAATGGAGGACAACCCGTATTTGGTGGACATGTGCCTGGTTGTATGACTTATCATGATGTTGATTCTTAGGCATTCTAGATGCATCTTAGAGGCCTTTATATACAGGCACTCCTAGTGTACTTTCAAGCTGCATTGAATGAATATATCATCATTTTGATCATACTCTCTCTAGTCTACAGTTGTGCTTGTGTTTGAGTTCTTAGTTCTTGGGTGAATTTTACCCTAAGGCAAATTCTTACATGGTATCAAAGCTCTTGGGAGAATTTCTCTTCACATAGCCATTTGAAACCATCTTCTTGCTTCAGTACCTCAGCTCGAATCCAGAGTATCGCAGAAATTGGGAGCATCTAGAACCAGATCTGACCTCGTCATTGCGTCCAGAATGTCAATTCGGTGAAAATCGACTATAAAGTTGCCTACCCTAGGCAAAGTTGATTGTGAGGCAAATTTTTTTGCAAACCGGCACCCGAAGGACTGATTTGCAGAATTGGTATGATCATTTCAGATCTGTATATTTAATTTTCATATCTGCAATTTTTTTCATTTGCATTTCTGCTTTTATTTCAGATTTGCATTATTTTCCGAAATTTTTTTAGCCATCAAGCTATAGGAGAGATGTTTTGCAAGTGAAGATTGGTGCTTGCTAGTGCAAATCAAATATTCGCATCACATTCAGAAGGTCAAAAAACCCCCTAATCGGATTTTGTTTCATCCAAATCAAACATCTAAGGCAAACTCTAGAGCCATTTGATTTTTGGAGGCACGACGACAGCAATTCAGAAAAAATAGCAGCAGCAGCGATTTTCAAATAGTGATATCTCCCTCATACGGACTCCTTTTTGTGAGCAATTTTTTTTGTTTTGGGGTAGAATTTCATGATCTACACATTGGTGCAGGTGGTTTGAGATCTCTGTTCCTGAATTTTTTCGCAGCTCACAAGTCCCGATTTTTGGCACTTAAAATGCTTAGTACAAGCTCATCTGAACTCCAAATCAGGTTCCGTTTTTTTTGAAAGTGCATTTTTTTGTCTACTTTTCAAATCTGTAATCATATTATAGGTTCTGTAGACAGAAATATTGCTTTCAGAAATAGGCCCTAAATTGGCAAGTGGTTACCAAGTGCCTAAATCATTCATTTTGGGGGGGGGGGGGGGTTTAATTCTTTGGGGGTTCATTGATTGATCTTTTGTGTTAATTCTTTGTAGACTTTGACAAGACAAGTGTTCTGATTTTCAGATCAGTCTGATCTAGATGCATGAGTTCCCTTAAGTATTGGTCACTAGAACATATTTTCCCCTCTAGACAGATCGGCATCTTCCTTGTGCCTTTTATAAGCCTTCTTATTTACTAGTGTGGTTAGTTAGTTACTAACGCCCTAAATTGGCAAGTGGTTACCAAGTGCCTAAATCATTCATTATGGGAGGGGTTCTTTGATTCTCTGGGGGTTCATTGATTGATCTTATGTGTTAATTCCTTGTAACTTTGACAAGACAAGTGTTCTGATTTTCAGATCGGTTTGATCTGGATGCATGAGTTCCCTTAAGTATTGGTCACTAGAACATATTGTCCCCTCTAGACAGATTTCCTTGTGGCTTTTATAAGCCTTCTTATTTACTAGTGTGATTAGTTAGTTACTAACCATTAGTAACTCTTGGAATGGGCACCAATCTTGAGGAAACAATCATGTTTTGAAGTAGGTCGACCTAGAGAGGGACATGTTCATTCAATGAACATGCCCCTTGAGTTAGGTATAAGGGAGGGCTAGATTGCAAATTAGAAGACACAACGAAATCCATAAGTCTGCTCTTCTAGCAATCTACCCAAATAGGATCATCTATAGCAGTGTAAACATTTGCAGAAGATCCATGATATTAACATGGTATCAGAGCCAAACTGTAAATGTAAGGAAACAACTTGTTTTACAAGAAGAAGAAAACATGTAATGTTTATATTAAAACCTTTGAAGAAAAGCCTAATAAGGAAAAGATAGAATCATCATCTACCAAGATAGCGGTGCAAGGAAGTAATATTGATTGCATATGAATGATATAAATGGTGATCTTTATAAGGCAACTTCAAACACAGATTCATCTCTAATTAGACAGCATAAATAACTACTAAAATGAAAGAAAAATACCAGGCCTAGGCAAGAAAAATTCTCTACAGGCAGTGATAGTGTTCAGGCAAGCCAACACTTATCTAGACAATGACAAATGACTAGAAGGCCTTCTTGTACGAACCACTCCAGAGCCATCTGTTATAACAGAGAGTTTAGTTGGAAATAGAAGACACTGATGGAGAGACTTCAAACCCGAATGAAGACCAATAATCTCTGCAGCCATAGTTTGACGAAACCATTGAAAAGCCATATTAGCATCAATAGAATCAATATTATGGTATGAAGAAAAGAAACAAAGAGAAGGGTGCAGCTTCAATATGTGTAAAGATGATTGAGAAACTAATACATATAAAGTTGCACGTCATAAATTACTTAAGCATGCAGACAAACTGAAGACAAAACGTTTTTGTCTCATATTCAAATCGAAAGGAGACATAAGGAATGTATTGGGACACCAAAAAGGGTATAGGCTTGCCCTTAATTAACATATAAGTTAAGTGACGTTGTTGTGGTTAATATATGTTAATCTGGTTTATATATGTTGTGACACCATTGTGTCTCAAGGACTAGGAACGACATGTATAAGGGTAGGAATAATGGAGGAACATGGGATATATAAAAGAGAATCAATAAAAGATATAATGTCAACTGCAACTGTATAGACGGCATACATAGCCGGTATCAGCAAACGACTACTACATAGCAGCATGGAGGGATTATCATACATTAAATTATTCTTTAATATATTTTGAGATTATATTGATCCCATCCAATTGAAGAAAGAAGAATAATATCTACAATATATTACTGCGAGGCATACCCAGCCAACGATATCTGAAACAGATTACTATATTGCTGCAAGACTAAGCAGGATTAACGTTACCGCAGGAACAATGTGGTCTATAAGATGGAAAATCAAGGCGAAGGAAGCAGATGACATGGAACAAAAACCATAAGAGTTGAATTACGTATCATGCACTCTGACATTTACGAGGGCAATGTAATCACCATATATCTATTATGCCTTACAACGTGACCCTCCCTTGATAGATCGTACATGATGCACAAGAAAATAAAGATAAGCTTTCATGGCTCATATTATATATGGAGAAGCCATTTGAAACACTTTGTATTAAATAAAATTCTGGGATACAACTGCATGCAGGAAAAGACCTTGTTTAAATTACAAGCTATAATTTAAAAGGGAGAGCAAAATTATTCGATATGCATGTGTACCGGTTGAATGCCTATTTGACTTGTAATAACATTTGGCAAAATCTGAAGTATCGATGTGCACAGTGGATTTGACTTTTGTCCTACCTGTAGATTGCCTTTATACAGATTTTTTGAAAAAGATAATATCTCCATTATCAATATTGGCTATAGACAGATTTGAGATGATCATCGACAGATGTAAAACAAAATAAGTAGTTTATTAAGGCACCATATATTCTTCAAAAGTAACATATGGGTCTTACATGAAATGGTGAAAAGTTTTTCAAAAGTAAATAGTATTTTGAAAAATATTGAATGCCATATGTCGGGCTAAACTAGCAAAGAGGAGAACCACTTTTGATATGTGAAACAGTGAGACTTGTGGGAATGGTCTCATTTAATCAACACCCATAGCAAAACAAACAAAACACAACCAGATTAAGAGGATGATTGAAGATAAGTGGTAATGCGAATGATTAATTGACGTACTGAGTTGATTGATGAATTCCATTCTGTGATCAATAGTATATGGAATTGTTTATCAGTTCTTGGTAATTGCTTACGTGCTCTTCCAGAAGGGGAGATGGCATCAAGTTAGAAAGTTTTCTTGGCACCCGTCAAGACTCAGAATTAGAGAGAGTCAGATTTTTTTTAATCATAGGATATGGAGACATTTGGAGAATTTACAGTGAGTAAGCTAAATGCCGCTCTACTGAAAGCAAACTCTCATTCAGAATAAGTTTGATCTACTATAAAAGGGAACCTTGGAATAAGAACAAATCATTCTATCATCTTAGACAAGCTCAATTATTTTGTTTGAGAGGGAGCTCATCAATGAAGATAACTCGTGGATAGAATCACTGATGAGATGCACATTGATAAGATTACATCATGAGACTACAGATCATTAAGATAAACATTTTACTCAAGGCATTTCTAATCTTCCCTCAAGTCCAAGAGGGAGTGTTAATGATTGTGGACTTAGAAAAGATGCATTCTATATAACCTTATGACTATTCAGATTATTAGTATTGGTTCTCTTAGAAAGGAGGGAATAAAGTGACATCATGTTGTGACATTAAGATCATGGATATTAGCATGGTATGCCTTATTATTAGTATTGGTTCTCTTAGAAAGGAGGGAATAAAGTGACATCATGCTATGACACTAAGATCATGGATATTAGCATGATATGCCTTCCTGACAAAAGGAGAAGTTAAATGATTTGCAATGGTGAATGTTGACTCAGAGGGAGTAGACCATGCTTTATTGATTCCCGAGTAATAAAGAATTTGTAGCAGAGAATCATAAGTATCATCTTATAAGAAGGTTATATGTCAGCGAGAGTACCTAGAAGATCGAGTTGACTCCCCAGGATCTAGGTTATACAAACTCAGACTGAGCGTACCATGTCAAGATGGTGTACACTCAAAGTACAAAAGCTTTCATCAAGGTTATGATGGAAAGATAAGTATCTATTGTACTTGAGCTCTTCTTTTACCTTATGTCTATAATATCTTTCATTTGTATTTTTTATAAGAAGAGTATATGCCTTGAATTTTTTTTCTAAAGAATGTTCTTGTAGGAAAGAATTTTGGATTCAGAGGGAGTCTGACATCTCATCAAGGCAACCTGGAATAAGGAGCTTAGAAGATTTGATATCCAGTAGGAGTCTGAAAAATCTAAAGTGAGCAACCATCTAATGGGCCTGCTTTTATAAACATCATGGTATGAAAGCATTTCTTAGCAAACAGTCTTGCAACACCAGTTTGCAATAATAGAAAACAATCCTCTACCACGAATTTGCAGTGATAGCAAATGATTTTATGGTGTTTTTAATCAGTAGAGGACTACTGGCAAATCTTGAATAGACTCAAGATTGTGTTGTGAAAGAGACATTTCAATGTCTATGAATCACAACTTGGATATAGAGAGAATTTAATTATTCTCTAGACTTTATCCTTAAGTACTAGAAATTAGAAAGAAGGTATTCTTATCAAACCTCTCTGAGAGTGATCATCTCAGGAAAGATCCAGGTATGATTGAATTGTTTTGTATTCTTATGATAATTTATATTATTGTCAGGATATTGACTGTTATGGGGCTTCACCATTTGCATTTGTTATTTAAGAGGTGATGATCTCTGAAATAATGAACACTTGTATAAAGACATTATAAGAGGTGACGATCTCTGAGATAATGTTCTAACCAATAGAGAACTACTAGCAGATTTGGATGAATTTAAGATCATGTTGTGATGGAGGCATTTCTATGTCTATGAATCACAACTTGGATAAAAGAAGAATTTAATTATTCTCCGAATTTTATCCAGTGTAATGGCAGATCTTAATTCAAATCATGTTCTGTGCCTATGAGTCACAACTTGGATAAAGGAAGAATTTAATTATTCTCCAAATTTTATCCAGTGTAAGGCATTCTAGTAATGGATTGCCGGTAGAATCTAGATCTTGGATGAAATCAAGATCATGTTGTGACAATGACATTTCTAAAACTCCAGACGTCACAACTTGGGTAAAGGGAGAATTTAATTATTCTCTAGTCTTTATCCTGAGTATTGCATTCTATGCAATACTGTTATCACAAGCTCAAGTAATACTTCATATCACAAGCCTTGTCAAACACCCTGTGTTACAAGCCTAGGTGATTTGATAGTTTGTATTACGAATGATACTTAATGATTTGATCACAAGCTCCAATGATAACTCATATTACAAGATTTGTAATATGATGTGTTTTACAGGTATCATTTGTATAATGATACATCATGCTTGAAATTCAGAACAGTATAGAGAGTATATCTATGCTTAATCATCTCTATTGATGTTGCAAGATATGTTTCTAACACTTATCTTATCAAGTTAAGACGGAGTGTTAGTTCCTTGTAACTTTGACAAGACAAGTGTTCTGATTTTCAGATCAGTATGATCTGGATGCATGAGTTCCCTTAAGTATTGGTCACTAGAACATATTGTCCCCTCTAGACAAATCGGCATCTTCCTTGTGACTTTTATAAGCCTTCTTATTTACTAGTGTGGTTAGTTACTAACCATTAGTAACTCTTGGAATGGGCACCAATCTCGAGGAACCAATCATGTTTTGAAGTAGGCCAACCTAGAGAGGGAATGTACATGTCCATTCAATGAACATGCCCCTTGAGTTAGGTATACCGGAGGGCTAGATTGCAGATTAGAAGACACACCGAAATCCATAAGTCTGCTCTTCTAGCAATCTGCCCAAATAGGATCATCTATAGGAGTGTAAACATTTGTAGAAGATCCATGATATTAACATTATGGAGTCTTGTCAGATATGTCAGTCTAGTATTAGACCATAGTTGACAACAAGGAACTATCACAAATGGGGTGCTTTGATACTTGATCATCTAAGAGGACCATCAAGAATTATTTTCTTATCTCTATTCATTGCCACCACATTTTAATTGGACACATCTTGTGCACCTTCATCACTTTCTATATAACAGTATGAGTAAGGAATCTTTTGCTCCTCTTAGAAAGGCAAGTTTTCCCATGATATTTGGATGTCTATTTGGGAAGCATATGGAGATCCATGTGTTCCTCCATCTCCAGAGGACATTCTACATCTGATCACTCCAGCTATGGTTTCTTCAACTCTAGATGCGATCACACCTCCAGATGCTCCTGTTGCTCCTATTGATCCTATTTCAGCCACAAATGCTTCGTATTCAATGCAACAAGACCTTTCATTTCTTCCTACTTTACCTTCATGCAACGACTTCCTTCCAAGCATTGCACAGCTATTTGTGGAGACTCACATTGAAGATGTGGGGGACATCCTTGATGATATTCGTCATCTCTTTGCGGCGAATTCTTCATCTATTGCCACAGTGATCGATTCATGTACTTCAGCACAGCAGGGTACACTTTGTCTTCCAGTTTCAACCTCAGGTGATGACTTCTTGACTGACATTTCAGGTTTATTCATGGAGTCACACATAGCAAATTTGGAGGACTTCTTTGATGATCTATCGCTTCTCTTTGTTGAGGACGATCCTTCTACAGTTGTTGCAAGGGCTCACTCTGACCCTCATGTCCATTCTCTACATGATCAATCTTCACCGATTGGTGTGATTGTGGATTCTTATGTACAGCAATTGTTGGAGGTCTCTTTATCAATTGAGGAGACTATTAGTTCTTTGAAACAGGTTCTACAACAATCCTTGCTAGATCTGAACTTCTTCTCAACAGTTTTAGAAGGAGCCACCATCAGTATCAACACAAGGACACTTGAATAGGTTTCAGGGACACCTTACATCATCGAGATTCTTTCTCCATACAGGGGACGCATCTCACCTATACCTTTGCCATTGTTTCTTCCAAAGGGGAGGAACATTATTCAATGGTCATGGATCAGCTTCTACGTTGGAGCATTTCTCACTGGCTGACACACTACCTTTCGGGGGGGGACTACCTCGTCTCCTTCTTCTTTATGGGGGGGGGGACTTTTTCGTCTTAGGGGGTTTTGTCCTTCTCCCATTTCTCTATTGTATATACTTGATGTATGTTGTAATGGGGGGGTCTTAATTACTCCATCCCTCCATGCATCCCTTTTTCATCTCTCTTTTTGGGGGAGAGTTTTCCCAATGAGGTTTTCCCTCTTTCTCCACTTTATGAGAGACTGCATTTTCATTATGTACATGGGTACCTAACATGGCCTAGTAGTCGGGACCCATTTTGCATTTTAGTTTTTGTGAACTTAAGTGCATTCCACTAAGTTTCACTTAAGTGGGGGTGTTGGTGTAAATAATTTCACTATTTACATTTACTTAAGTTTTCTTAGGTTAATGCATTATTTTATTATTTATTTTTGTGAGACACTTAGGAGTTTGCGCACCTTTATGAGTTGACATGTTGACAACACAAAAGAAAGCAACTCTAATTCAGCACATGGTGTCTACAACACTCGACTTTGCATCATTCACTGAGTTGTCTCGTAGACAACACAGTTATTCGCACCCCCTTTTTAGCACATGTTGTCTACAACATAAATTTGCGTGATACACCTTTGTAGCCTTATCCTCTCATCATCACACTTACTTTCGTGCTTAATGGAGGATATCCCATATCTGGTGGACATGTGCCTAGTTGTATGACTTATCATGATGCTGATTCTTAGGCATTCTAGATGCATCTTAGAGGCCTTTATATACAAGCACTCCTAGTGTACTTTCAAGCTACATTGAATGAATATATCATCATTCTGATCATACTCTCTCTGGTCTATTGTTGTGCTTGTGTTTGAGTTCTTAGTTCTTGGGTGAATTTTGCCCTAAGGCAAATTTTTACAGTTAGTAAGGATTAGTAATGATCACAACATCAATCAATGTGATCACAAACTTATTGGAGAAGACTCTTACACATCAACAAATAAATGACTGAATGGATTGTCTAAATATCGCTTACTACCATCAATGCATAATCATTAAATTATGTCATGCCCAAACTAGGGCAAAACACACACACGAATATGTATATATATATTTTTAGGTTAAAAATTAAACTACTCTAAGTTTGATATGTTTGTGTTCAAAGTTAAAGTATAGGTCCTCTACCTTACATTTTAAGATTATAAACTAAAGGAGAAATAAATCGTTAAATAGAACTCTCGCTATAAGATTGATATAAAAATATGTTTCATTAATTCATTAGTCTAACATAACCTCGTTTTAAAACAAAACATACTTATTGGTTAAAAACTTTACTTTATTGCCAATAGTGGCATGTTGTGATGGTTAAGTTGTTGCGTTGTTATCCTTGCCATCAAGGTTCAAATCTCATGGGGATGAGGTCCTTCCTTTGTGGCCTCACTGGTTCATAGCTGGGTCAAAGCATTTACCCCTCTTTTAAAAAAAAAAAAAATTTACTTTATTAAAACTAATTTCTAGATAAATTGTAACGTCTCTGATTTCAACCACACTATCCTTTGAACTAAGCTAACTTAATTTATTAAATTTTATCATTTAAGAGGGATACTTAATTACACTAATATGAAAATATTTAAAATTGAACTAACTAACAACATGCATACCAACTATACCATCTAAATATATATAAAGAAAAATACTCAACTATCTTCTAACAATAATTGTGATAATTTCGAAACTTACTAACAAGAAATAATAACAACTAAAACTTATACTACACTATTACCTAACTAACTAATAATCACAAACATATTTTAAAAATATATCCTAAATTAACACTTGAACTAGAATAATAAAACAACTTGCAAATATCAAAATTACCAAATGATACTAGTCACTAATATTTAAAATGTTACAAATACAACCATGAAACTAATTAACTAGTCCTAACTAAATCAATTTTAAAATCAACATAGTACTAGACTAACTTAATTCAAAACTAGAAGAAAATGACTAAGCTAATTTAATAATTTAAACTTTAAACTAACCTAACATTACCACTACACAGGCTATACATGCTAACTAATTCTAACAACTATGCTAACAAAAAAAAAAAATTAATAACTACTAACCTGATAAAATGAATTATATAATAAAAGAAAACTAATAACAATACTAACTAAGCATTCTAAGTAAACTCAAATGAACTATTTTTTAAAAAAAACTATTAAAAAAAAAAAAAGCTACTGAAACTAACTAATAACTACCCTTAGCAACTTGCAATCCATACTACCCACACCCCCTCCTAAACCTAACTCCAAACACTTGGCACGTGGCCTTGCCATCTACTGACGCCTCCCAAGACCTGTCAGGCCTGGCACGCAGCAGTACGTTGCCCCTTCCAAATCTGCAAGCGCAGACCTCTATCTCCCTTGCGTGAGGGATAAAAGAACCAGTTCCATTCATAAATTTTACACCCCAAACTAGTCACATCATGCCCCCACTAGGTGCCATCCAAGACACCATACTCGCTGCCCAAGGCAAGAAGGAGCGCAGACTAAATGGAAGATTTTGCGTCAGGTCTGCAAGGGGGTCATAAATTGGAGAGGACTATTGGCCGGCTACTCAAAAACCTTTTCAACCAATCTTACTCCATTTCTAAGTGCTGCCAGTACTTGTAGTGACAGTCTGGACATGGGGCGCGTGATCCCAGGTTGCTTGGTGGAAGAATTTCGCAAGGGCATGGGCAAGGGCAAGTTTACTATATAATGAAACAAGAACAAGCTTCCCCTTTTACGTAATGGCTTGCTGACTTGGTGGCCAAACATAAATTGCAAAAAGGACAAGCATATCCCAATACGCCCAACTCATCGTGCGCAGGTTCTTCTGACATGGGGATGGCTTGAGAAGTGGGGAAAAGTCTTGACCACACCAGGGTAGGGGAGTGGTGCATTTACTTTATAAAGTTTATTAGGTGGAGGAGAAACTTAGCTAAATATATATATATATATATATATATATATATATATATATATATATATATATATATATATATATATATGTATATGTATATACATATACATATATATGTATATGTATATACATATACATATATATATGTTTTCAACATATAAGACCTCTTTTTTGGTGTTAATGTTTTCTTTTATTTATGCATTTAAGAATTGAACATTTAATGAGTTAAGTGGATGATGGGAGAATCTTTTTAAGATTCTCTGTACTCAAAGGGAGATTAAAATTTCTCCATACAATTTCCAAAGAGTGTTTTTCACTCCTGGAGATGCATTTTTGAAGCCAATTTTTAAGTGATGATACTTTTCTTGCTATAATTTCTAACCTTTCGACTTGCATAACCAAATGTGTTAGTGTTGCATACATTTTCTTCATCGTTATACATATTTATAAGCATTAAATGACAAAATCAAATAACTGAAGTAAGCATCACACATCGTAAAATAGCTTAACAATGTTCAATGTATCCAATAATGTTCTGACATAACAAAGCATGAGTATCAAAATAATAATGTATCCTCGGTGCTAGGATGGGTCGGGGCGAGGCCTCACATCCTCCCCCACTACGCATGAACTTCCTCCTGGAGTTCATCAAAAAGATAAGGGTACTGTGCTCGCATCTGTGTTACATCCTCCCAAGAAGTCGTAACCTCATCGTAGCAATCCCACTGGACTCCAACCTGGTCCAGCTCTCGACCTCGAAGTGCTAAGGTCCGTCGGACAATAATACGGATGGGCTGTAGCGCTAACTGGCCGTCCGACTCCACCTGCAAAGCATCCCAATCTATAATATGAGACTCATCATAAATGTATCCTCTAAGTATAGAAATGTGAAACACATCGTGGATGCATGACAGGCTAGGTGGCAGGGCGAAACGGTAGACAACTGGTCCTATCCTCTCTAGGATCTCGAACGGTCCAAAGAACCGTGGTGCCAACTTAGAGCCCTTTCCGAATCGGATCGGACTCTTATGTGACCGCACCCTCAAAAAAACTCTATCGCCAACCTGATACTCCCGATCTATCCTCTTCGCGTCTGCATACTTCTTCTATCGATCCTGTGCCTCTCTCAGGCGTTGTCTAATCAGAGTCACCTGCTGCTCCATCTCCTTAACCAACTGAGGGCCAATAGATACTCGGTCCTCGATCCTGTCCCAACTCAACGGCATCCTGCAAGGTCTTCCATACAAGGCCTCAGAAGGCGGCATACCTATGGAAGAATGGTGCCCATTGTTATAGGCAAACTCGACAAGATGTAGGTATTCCTCCCACTTGACCTGATGGTCCATCACGTACATACGCAACATGTCCTCCAAAACCTGATTCACTCGCTCGGTTTGCCCATCGGTCTGAGGATGGTATGCTGTACTAAAATTGAGCCTAGTGCCCAATGCCAACTGCAACTCTCTCCAAAAAAAAGAGGTGAACAATGAGTCCTTCTCGGAGATAATCTTACGGGGAACGCCATGAAGTCTGACAATATCCTGTAGAAACACCTACGCTGTGTTTCGTGTTGTATATGTAGTACGCACGGGAGAGAAGTGGGCAACCTTGGTCAACGTGTCAACTGTCACCAAAATGGCATCATGGCGATGAGACGACAAGGGAAGACCAACAATAAAGTCCATAAATATATCATCCCACTTCCACTCTGCAATCTCATGAGGCTGAAGGAGCCCATCGGGATGCCGATGCTCTGCCTTCACCCTCTGACACTCAAGGCATCTCGCAATTATGTTAGCAATCTGCACTCTCATGCCTGGCCAGTGATATAACTGTCTCAAATTTGCATATAACTTCTTAACACCAGGGTGCGCTGCATAAGGTGCTCTGTGAGCCTTGAGTATAATGAACTCACGCAATCCCCCAGTGAGGGGTACATGCATACGTTCTCTATGGCGCAAGAGTCCGTCGGACTCCAAGGAATACTCTGAATACTTCCCTTCTAAGGGTCTCTGAGAACGCACCACCTGACTGACCTCTGAATAAAGTTCATCCGTTGGCAAGTGCTGAAGAATCCTTTCCTTCAAATCAGTACAAGTAGTCATAAATGATAGCTCATGGCGCCTTCTACTTAAGGCATCTGCAACTACATTCTCCTTCCCCTTGATGTAATGAACATCAAAATCGTACTCACAAAGGAACTCCATCCACCTTCTCTGCCTAGCGTTAAGGTTCAGCTGCGTGAATATGTACTGTAAGCTCTAGTGGTCTGAATGAAGCTCAAATCTATGACCCAGTAGAAAGCGTCGCCACCTCACTAAGGCATGAACTACTGCCGCAAGCTCTAGGTCGTGAGTAGGGCAGTTGAGTTCATGAGTCTTCAACTTCCTAGACTCAAAGGAAATGGGTCGGCTACCCTGCATAAGAACTGCCCCTATACCATCCAAAGATGCATCTGTGCACACCACAAAGTCCGTGGATGGGTCTGGTACTGCAAAAATCGGTGCACTCGTGAGGGCTCTCTTGAGCTCTTGAAAAGCTCTATCACACTTCTCTGTCCACTCATACTTCTTTCCCTTCCTCTGAAGAGATGTGATGGGATGCGCCAATCTAGAGAATCCTGTAATGAAGCGTTGATAATACTCTGCTAGACCCATAAAACTCTTCACCTCAGTGACACTGGTGGGTGCCAGCCAATCCATGATGGCCCTAATCTTCGATGGGTCTACTGAGACACCATCGCCTGATATGACATGACCCAAATAATGTATCTCAGGTCTAAAGAATGCACACTTCGACAAGCTGCCAAACTACTGGTTCTCCCTCAATTTCTGCAAGACCTGCCTCAAGTGCTCTTCGTGCTCCTTCTCATCACGAGATTATATCAAGATGTCATCCAAGAAAACAACCACAAACTTATCCAAAAAAGTACGAAATACTCCATTCATGAGGCTCATGAATACAGCTGGAGCATTTGTGAGGCCAAATGGTACTACGGTGAACTCGTAGTGACCATACCTAGTACGAAATGCAGCCTTAGGAATATCACTATCCACAATCCTCAACTGATGATAACCTGACTTGAGATCGATCTTCGAAAATACTCGAGTGCCCTGCAACTGATCAAAGAGGTCATCAATCCTAGGAAGAGGGTATCAGTTCTTGATGGTTACTTTGTTCAATTGCCGATAATCAATACACAACCTAAGTGACCCGTCCTTCTTCTTATCGAAGATCACTGGTGCACCCCAAGGTGACACACTAGGTCGAATATGCCCCTTCTCTAAGAATTCCTCCAACTGAATCTTAAGTTCACTAAGCTCATGGGTAGTCATCCTATACGGTGCTCTCGACACTGGCTCTGCTCCTGGCACAAGATCAATATGGAAATCCACTGCTCTAGGTGGAGGCCTACCAAGGAGCTCTGAAGGAAATACATCTGCAAACTCCTGCAAAATAGGAAAATCATCAAGGGATGGCTCCCTCTCAAGATCTTCCTCCCTATCGCTGATGGTGATAGCGAACAACTGACATCCTTTTCGCATGCACCATTTAAGCTGCATAGCGGAAATCATACGAAGGGATATGGGTCTCTTAACCCCAAAGATCACTCTAGAGATACCATACTCATCCACACATTCCACACCCTCTTTTGTCGACAATCCATCTTGGCGCTATGGGCATACCGCCAATCCATGCCAAGAATAACATCATAAGAACCTAGAGGGGTAATACATAGATCAGACATCATGGACATGTCTCCAATCTGAATCGAGCAACTATGCACCATGGAACTGACTGACACTCTGGCTCCTGAGGCTAACTCTACCTCCCAGCTGACATCCTGACTAACTGCCACTAGCCCGCAACACTCCACAACGAAAGGAGATATAAATGAATCAGTAGCTCCATAATCAAATAAAACAATAACCATGCTACCTCGTATACTACCTGTAGCCTCAATAACTGTGGCCTGATGCTCGACCTGCAAAAACTCTGTGGGATCTGCCTACGTCGCCAACTGTCGGCTCTGAAAATGCCCCTCTCTGACCACTAGAGGACTGTCCCTGAGAACACGCTCTAGCAATATGCCCCATGCCACCACAAGTGTAACATGGTCCTCGTGTATAGGATCGGGCACCCTGTGATCCAGACTGCTGTGGGCCTCCTGACCTGCTAGATCCACTGAATCCACCCCTAGAAGACTGCTAAGTCTTCGCTGGCTATGACTGTGCGGCCTGTACTTTCTGATCCTGCCTCGGACCCTGTAAATGCCACTGCTTGGGCTTGGAGCCCTGATAACCCTGTGAGGGTTTCTGCTGCTGCTGCTGGGGTTTTTGCTGCTGAGACTGTTGGCCCTTAGAGGACCCTGCTGTGTAGTTCTGATTCCCTTTCCAAGGGGGTTTCTGCTGGGTAGAGTTTCGGTTCTGAGACCGATCTCGTGACTCCTGTCTACCTCAAGTGTCCTCTGCAACTAGTGCCATCTCAACAACCTGTCTGAAGGTGGTAGGAAAGGCCATACGAACTGGACCCTGAAGTGAGAAATTCAGGCCCATGATAAATCGATGCACTCGCAGTTTCTCGTCCTTCATATATTCAACATAAGGAAGGAGCTCGAGAAACCTGCTCTCATACTGAGCCATGGTGAGACCCCTCTGATGTAGAGAATGAAATTCCTCTATCTGCTTCTGCCTGAAGTGCTCAGACAGGTACCTCTCCGTGAACCTCTCTAGGAATGACTCCCAGGTGAGGGTATCCATGCTCACTCCTCCAATGGTCTCCTCCTGATGCCACCAATTGGAGGCATCCCCTCTCAACTGATGAACTGCTAGTCGTGCCTTTAGATTACTCCCATACAGACGTAATTCAAAGCACCGCTATAGGCTCTGTAGCCATGCCTCTACTACTGTCCCCTCAGTGGAACCGGTAAATAAAGGTGGCCCGAGTCGAATCAATTCCCTGATATCATCTCCTATATGTCTAGGAGGTCTGTCAAGTGGGCGTCCTCTCTGGTGTATTGACTCTTCCTCGTGCTCACCCTGTCCCTCTAACTGTCTCGGCGGGGGACTCCTAGTCCTCTCTCTGACTCTGGGTCCACCTCCTCCGGGTCCCTCTGCTTCCACAACTAGAATCTGCTAACCTGGCTGAACTACTGGTACTACTCTCTGCTGAACTACACCGATCAAAGTCTGAAGTGCATCTATAATGTCCTGGTTCAGGTTCGGTGGTGGTGGAGGTGGAGGTCCATCCTCCTGTCCTGCTCTACCACCTCTCGCCCTACGACCTCTACCTCTTCGGTTGCTTCGTGTAACAGGAGGCATCCTACACAATTAAAGTTTTTAATTAAGTTTAGAAGCATAATGGTTTTAAGTTCCTAGTGTTGAAACACAGGCTCTGATACCAAAATGTCATGCCCAAACTAGGGCAGAACACACAAACGAATATATATATATATATATATATATATATATATATATATATATATATATATATATATATATATATATATATATATATATATATATATATATATATATATATATATATATAGGTTAAAAATTAAACTACTCTAAGTTTGATATGTTTGTGTTCAAAGTTAAAGTATAGGTCCTCTACCTTACATTTTAAGATTATAAACTAGAGGAGAAATAAATCGTTAAACAGAACTCTCGCTATAAGATTGATATAAACATATGTTTCATTAATTCATTAGTCTAACATAACCTCGTTTTAAAACAAAACATACTTATTGGTTAAAAACTAAACTTTATTAAAACTAATTTCTAGATAAATTGTAACGTCTCTGATTTCAACCACACTATCCTTTGAACTAAGCTAACTTAATTTATTAAATTTTATCATTTAAGAGGGATACTTAATTACACTAATATGAAAATATTTAAATTTGAACTAACTAACAACATGCATACCAACTATACCATCTAAATATAGATAAAGAAAAATACTCAACTATCTTCTAACAATAATTGTGATAATTTCGAAACTTACTAACAAGAAATAATAACAACTAAAACTTATACTACACTATTACCTAACTAACTAATAATCACAAACATATTTTAAAAATATATCCTAAATTAACACTTGAACTAGAATAATAAAACAACTTGCAAATATCAAAATTACCAAATAATACTAGTCACTAATATTTAAAATGTTACAAATACAACCATGAAACTAATTACTAGTCCTAACTAAATCAATTTTAAAATCAACATAGTAATCGTTAAACAGAACTCTCGCTATAAGATTGATATAAACATATGTTTAATTAATTCATTAGTCTAACATAACCTCGTTTTAAAACAAAACATACTTATTGGTTAAAAACTTTACTTTATTAAAACTAATTTCTAGATAAATTGTAACGTCTCTGATTTCAACCACACTATCCTTTGAACTAAGCTAACTTAATTTATTAAATTTTATCATTTAAGAGGGATACTTAATTACACTAATATGAAAATATTTAAAATTGAACTAACTAGCAACATGCATACCAACTATACCATCTAAATATATATAAAGAAAAATACTCAACTATCTTCTAACAATAATTGTGATAATTTCGAAACTTACTAACAAGAAATAATAACAACTAAAACTTATACTACACTATTACCTAACTAACTAATAATCACAAACATATTTTAAAAATATATCCTAAATTAACACTTGAACTAGAATAATAAAACAACTTGCAAATATCAAAATTACCAAATGATACTAGTCACTAATATTTAAAATGTTACAAATACAACCATGAAACTAATTAACTAGTCCTAACTAAATCAATTTTAAAATCAACATAGTACTAGACAGACTAAATTCAAAACTAGAAGAAAATGACTAAGCTAATTTAATAATTTAAACTTTAAACTAACCTAACATTACCACTACAAAGGCTATACATGCTAACTAATTCTAACAACTATGCTAACAAAAAAATAATATTAATAACTACTAACCTGATCAAATGAATTATATAATAAAAGAAAACTAATAACAATACTAACTAAGCATTCTAAGTAAACTCAAATGAACTATTTTTAAAAAAAAACTATTAAAAAAAAAAAAAGCTACTGAAACTAACTAATAACTACCCTTAGCAACTTGCAATCCATACTACCCACACCCCCTCCTAAACCTAACTCCAAACACTTGGCACGTGGCCCTGCCATCTACTGACGCCTCCCAAGACCTGTCAGGCCTGGCACGCAGCAGTACGCTGCCCCTTCCAAATCTGCAAGCGCAGACCTGTCTCCCTTGCGTGAGGGATAATAGAACCAGTTCCATTCATAAATTTTACACCCCAAACTAGTCACATCATGCCCCCACTAGGTGCCATCCAAGACACCATACTCGCTGCCCAAGGCAAGAAGGAGCGCAGACTAAATGGAAGATTTTGCGTCAGGTCTGCAAGGGGGTCATAAATTGGAGAGGACTATTGGCCGGCTACTCAAAAACCTTTTCAACCAATCTTACTCCATTTCTAAGTGCTGCCAGTACTTGTAGTGACAGTCTGGACATGGGGTGCGTGATCCCAGGTTGCTTGGTGGAAGAATTTCGCAAGGGCATGGGCAAGGGCAAGTTTACTATATAATGAAACAAGAACAAGCTTCCCCTTTTACGTAATGGCTTGCTGACTTGGTGGCCAAACATAAATTGCAAAAAGGACAAGCATATCCCAATACGCCCAACTCATCGTGCGCAGGTTCTTCTGACATGGGGATGGCTTGAGAAGTGGGGAAAAGTCTTGACCACACCAGGGTAGGGGAGTGGTGCATTTACTTTATAAAGTTTATTAGGTGGAGGAGAAACTTAGCTATATATATATATATATATATATATATATATATATATATATACATATATATGTATATGTATATACATATACATATATATGTATATGTATATACATATACATATATATATGTTTTCAACATATAAGACCTCTTTTTTGGTGTTAATGTTTTCTTTTATTTATGCATTTAAGAATTGAACATTTAATGAGTTAAGTGGATGATGGGAGAATCTTTTTAAGATTCTCTGTACTCAAAGGGAGATTAAAATTTCTCCATACAATTTCCAAAGAGTGTTTTTCACTCCTGGAGATGCATTTTTGAAGCCAATTTTTAAGTGATGATACTTTTCTTGCTATAATTTCTAACCTTTCGACTTGCATAACCAAATGTGTTAGTGTTGCATACATTTTCTTCATCGTTATACATATTTATAAGCATTAAATGACAAAATCAAATAACTGAAGTAAGCATCACACATCGTAAAATAGCTTAACAATGTTCAATGTATCCAATAATGTTCTGACATAACAAAGCATGAGTATCAAAATAATAATGTATCCTCGGTGCTAGGATGGGTCGGGGCGAGGCCTCACAGATTATAAAGATGAACAAAAAAAAGATTACTTTGTGATTACAAATTGTAGAGTACAAGTCACAGATTCATTCATGTAGCACAAGCATTCTCTGTCAAGGTTTGAGAGAGATTAATTCATGTGTGCAGCTCTTGGTTGGTGTAACAGAGTATCAAAGAATACAATTTAGCCTCATTCTAGGTTACTAGGTGAATTAAAGAATGAATATTGGCATACCATGGATAAGTTTAGACAAATGGAAAGTCATATTTGCTGCTATTGCTAAGCTTAATGGATGTTCAAACCTTTATTGGATGAAAGGACAAAACTAGAACTTGAAGACTACTACTCAAAAAGAAGAAAGAAACATATTTATATCAAGAAGGATGTTGATGAGATCTTGCTAGATAAGAATTCTCTCTTGTGTACATTTTTTCCTTTTTATAATTTGTAGTCAGCCTCTATCTGTATCCCTTTTTACTATAAGAGTCATTTACCTTGTCATGCTCTTGTTCTTGGTCCCTAGGGATATTCTTGCAGGAAAAGAAGAATAGTGCATTCGGAATATTGCCAAGGCAATTATGCAGGAGATGGTAGCATCAAGGATTACAAAGCAAAGACAAGATGAGAGCTTTCCAAGTAAAATGGAGTAGACTGTAAAGGTATTTCTATTCTAATCTCATATGATGAGAAAGATATCTTTCATGCTTGGGACTATGTATACTTTTGTGATAGAGGGAGCAACTAGAGGATCTACTTTGATTGACATTCAATGATTATATTGGTTTAGATGAAGAGGACAATATCAAGATGGTTTCTCTAGTGATTAGTCGGAGAACTATGATTCATGTTATGGAGTCCCATGAATGTAGGTTGGAAGGGCTTTATGCAGACATCGAGGTTGTGGATAGATGGATGCTTATTGGTTTGAGGAGCATTAAAGAGAAGAGCTTGATGCATCTTGTGTGAAAGTCGTGTGGGTTGAAGAATGAAGACACAACTTGCTAAGTTGGTGGCATATATCTAGATCAGTTCTTCGAAGAGGAAAATTTAACAATTAGAGGGAGCCAAACAATCCATTAGACGCAACCTAGGACAAATAGGTCAAAAGGTTGAAATTAAATTCAGAGGGAGTCTAAAATTTCATCAAAAGCAACCTTGGATGATAAGGTCAAAAGATTGATATCAAATTTAGAGGGAGTTTGATATCTCATCATAACCAAATGAGATGAGAAGGTCAAATCTTCTTAACAAGTCCTTTTCCATGAAGGAGAGATTTGAGGTATAATCCCTTGTAATATATTCTTCTATGTAAAAGAAGTTTGAGATGAAAGCTCCTATTTCATCCTCTGGAGAAGCTCTAATGGATTCACCCTTTGATATGGTTTATGATGAATGCCATATGTGTTATGCCATGACAACACCACGTGGGAGAATCAACGGTGACCTTGTGGTAAATATCTTTGTGAGTTGACGATCTCACAATGATAAAAACACAAGTACATTTTACCATCTTTGTGACATGATCTCATAATGATGGTTAATATCTCGTGAAGTAATGTTTAAGGATAGCAATATTGGTGGGGATATTACATGGGGTGATATCTGAGGAGATGTCATAATGGTGGACCTTACATGTGGAGATATCTAAATCCATAATGGCGGATAAAACATAATGTGATATTTAAGGAAAGTCGTAATGGTAATATCATGTGAAGTGCCATAATGGTCAAAACACGTAAAGTGATGTTTTGGTTGATAATACATGAGGTAATAACTTCATCAAGTACAAATGTATCCATTGTGACATAACCTATATGGATTCCTCCCGAGCTAAGAGGGAGTGTTGAAAATAGCATCGGGAAGACATACTAGAAATTATCAATAATGATACTTCCCTAGCTAAGAGGGAGTGTTGATGTTATTGTAGTTATGGTCGAATTCCTTTAGGCCAACATAGATAACATAAAGGTTGTCATTAGATTATTGACAACATAATTATTATATTATATTAAATTGAAAATATAATTATTATATTAATAATAGTTATATTATATATTATTATATTATATACTATTATATTATATATAATTATAATATATACAATTATAATTATTATTTTATTATATACTAATATAATTACTATTATATAATTATACCATAATATGACTATTGTGGAAAAGTGGTGACCCTTGGTGATGGGGCACCACCCACATATATGTATGAAGAATGAATATTTCTCCAATGAACTAAATAAAACTATACTGATGCAGAGCCAACTGGGAAAAAACTTAACTTTCATGAATTGACTCAAGAACTCTTAATGGACTCCCAAATAGGCTCAACACCTTTAGGAAACTTCCCAACTTGAATTTCACTCTACTACTGATTTCAAACTCTTTAGGCTACTTTCTCCAACTTATTTTGCAATGTGTATATAGGTTCTATAACCCCAACACCTGATCTCAAAACCCAACTCCAAACTGAACTTTGTTTTCAACTCCAAGGTCCCACTTAGGTCTCTCAAACCTGTCATAATACAATTGATAACATAATTATTATATTATATTAAATTGAAAATATAATTATTATATTAATGATAGTTATATTGTATAATATATAAAAATTATTCTATTATATAGTAATATAATAATTATTATATTATTTTATTTATTAAATAATATAATTATTATATTCTATAGTTATATAATTATACCATAATATGATTATTATGGAAAAGTGGTGTCTCTTGGTGACAGGGCACCACCAACTTATATGTATGAAGAATAAGTCTTCCTCCAACGTATTGAATAAAAATATACTGATGCGGAGCCAACTGGGAAAGAAAACTTTAATGAATGGACTCAGGAGCTCTTAATGGGCTCAACACCTTTAGAAAATTTCCCAACTTGATTTGCACTCTCCTACTGGTTTCAACCCTTAAGGATACTTTCTCCAACTTATTTTGTGATGTCTCTATAGGTTCTATAACCCCAACACCTGATCTCAAGGCCCAATTCCAAATTGAACTCTCTTTTCAACTCCAAGGTCCCAATTAGGTCTCTCAACCCTGTGTTAACACTTTTCACCCAGCTCTTCGAAAACACTAGAAGATTAAATTGCAGATTCAAATAACCTTTTGGACATATTCTAACATATCCCGAATCCAGGTCAATTTCCTTTGACAACTCTGTATGATAAAGACCAAACAGTCTCAATTTTAGGCCTAATTAGCCCTATTCCAAAAGCAACTATAAGAAATATTCAACTTCCAGACCCCATACTCTCAACAGTCTTTAGTTTCAATGCCAAACCAAGGATTTTGTAACAATTTTGCTCAAATGACTCTCCCTTGTAGGCTTTCCAACAAACCCTCCTATTTAATGGCACAAAACTAGGGCTTCCTAGATCTCTGACTTTCCGACACTTCTCAGACTCGAACAAAGATCCAACACAATATTTAGGACATGCCCTAACACCTTCAAGTATAAAAATTCCCCCTTGTTAATGTAGATTTCCTACTGCTATACCTGTAGCAGCATTTCACACCCTTTTACCACACTCAACTCACGGTGATCTCTGGTCAAATGCTTCTCCCTGCACTCAAATAAGTTAGTAACATTTGTAAAATGTCACAATAGATCCATCCTACAGGAAACAGCAATTGAACATCTATAGAATGGATCACTGTGCCTCTTGGACTCTTGTAAGAGTCAAATTAATAATCCCGTTCTGTATCAGTCAGCAAACTCAGATCACTTTTAATGCCTCAAATTTCTTTAAGAGAGCATAGAAATGATAGTCTCAACCCTATGCCATAACAAGATAGTCAGATTTCAAAGTTACAATATGAAAGCATTCAAAAACAAGATAAAAAATGCAGGAAATGTGAACTTTATTGAGTCAAAGTCATGTTTTTTCCGTGGAAATGTGAACTAATACTAAATTAACTCCTATTGATCCCAAATCAATTCCAAGGCCTCTCAATGGACCTCGTTACCTTATTGAATTACTCTAAAGCCCTACTAGAACCTTTCCTATCATAGATCCATTGAATACATCAGTTTGATCCTATGGTCCCTTTAGGACCATTAGGATACTTCGCTGGTACATCATGATTATTACATGCAAAAGCCATAATTGGCTTCAAGACATCATAATTGATCCCTAATGCCTTTGTAACGCCATCCTTGACCCTTTATGAGTTCTTATCTCTGTCCTGTCCATTAGGTGCTCCTGTACCTTATACATACTAACAAAATTCAACAAAATGAATTGGTATTAAATATAATTACAAGTGTTAGCTATAATTGTCTCTAAGACTACATTGTCATCTGTGAACATTAATATGGTATATCTTTGCCTTGCCTTGTTTCTAAGGACATTGATATGACATAGTACCTCGTCATTTGTGGATGTTAATATGGTACAATACCTTGTTGTCTAGGTATGTTGATATTGTACAGATTTAATCTTGCCATAAGTGGATGTTGACATGGCTTAGTAGAGCTTCCTTGATGAGAAAAGTATTGCTCAAAGCTGCATGGACCACCGTGTTCCATGTGATGGCACTCCCACTCTTGAGTCTCTGGATCAAACCTATATTTAGATCTCACTAGTGACCTTGTGCACTTGTGGTATGTTGTACTTCAATCTCAGTGATTGCATTGGGATTAGTGTGCCATCCCCAAATTATTGCACTTGTATAGTGTGTGCGTAAGCCTACTCTTTATACATGCACTATGTTTGTTTGGGTCGTGTAACTATCTCCGCAAACATGTTAAGGTGGACTTGAGGGTACCACATATTTGGGTGACATGACACATCAAAGTTGGGAACTAGCATACATGTGGCAAACTAATTACCAATTGCATTGCATCGAGCATGATGTAATATTTTCTATCCCTATGCACTTACTTTCATTGGTTATGCTTTCATGTTACCATGCTCAATACATTAGTTCATTTTTTGTATATGTTGATCTTAGAGTGAATTTGGCCTTGATTTTATGTTTCTAATACTCCTAGGTGCAGATGGCATCTCTTTTTGGCCATACATTGGTGTTGGCACTTAGTTTTTAGTTATTTTTCTAAAGTCTTCATGTTCCTATGCATTTATGCAATTTGGTGTTATGCAGGGTCGCTATTTGGTGTTGTACAGGGTCTAGGTAAAAACTAGCTAGGTTTTTTAATATCCTTTACTAATTCTAATTCCAATTTTATGACTTTTGATCTTGTCAAACACTTTACACAAAGGGATATCTTGCCGATTGCTTCTAATATGCTTAACCTCAATCGGTAACAATGGAATTGCTTGCAAATGTCTTCGAAAACATCTTAACATTTTCTTATAATAAAAATGCAATTAATTGATTACAATCATTGAATGATGTCCAAGACTCTTGGCTTAAAAGGGAACGTTCTTTACAAGCTCTCTTGTACCAAGTTAATCTCCATGAAATCTGAACATAATGGTACCAACATGAAGGATTGCATATCAGCTGCAACCCCTACCAGGATCTTTCACCACCTCAAATAGGTTTATCAATGGGAGTGATCGTTCCCAATGACTAATGGAATAACTTTGTAGAAACCATAGTTACACCACCCTGGGGGAGGGGGGGACGGTGGAACAGGGGACAAGTTTCCGAGACGAGGAACAGAGGGGCTTTAATCTAGGGACAGCGGGGGGATGGTGGCAGGGGACAAGAGGGGGTGTGTGTGTGTGTGTGTGTACATATGGTACTTTATGCTAGTTATGAAAAGATGTATTGCAATATAAGATATAAAGATGTAAAAAGGTAATTCCTTGAACATCAGATTGAATTGGAAAATCGAACATTAAACACAAATAGTCGAATCAGCAAATAGTCAACATCGAGGTATCCCCCATCCTTGGCAGAGGTGATGGAATCTAGTGGCGCCACTGGGGATGGGGAGACGGGGTCCCCAAGTCTCCGGGACATGGGGAAAAAGGGGGGACACATCCCAATGTTACTATGGTAGAAAACCTTGGCTCCACAAATGAACATATGAAAGCAATTGTCAAGAACTCCATGAATAGAAACTTAATTGTCCTCCTATTTATACTTTTTCTCCAAGAGGAGGTGGATCCTTTAGAAGCTTTTAAGAACATGAGTAGGTGGATCCTTCAAGAAGCTTCTTGAGACATAAGGAGGTGGGTCCTTCAAGAAGCTTCTACAAACACGAGGAGAAACTTCTAGGAACATGAGGAGGTGGATCCTTCAAGAAGCTTCTAGAGACACGAGGAGATGGGCCCTTGAAGAAGCTTCTAGAACCATGAGGAGAAGCTTCTAGGAACATGAGGAGGTGGATCCTTCAAGAAGCTTCTAGAGACATGAGGAGGTGGTTCCTTCAAGAAGTTTCTAGAAACATATTTTATGTTGTTGCTTTATTACAATGATTAATATTTTGTTTTGTGGCTTTATTATATTAATTAAATATAAGGTTACCTTTTAATATTCAATTAATTAATAACCTTACAAATAATTGATTGATCTCTCCTTATTTCTCCTCTTCGCCTTTGGGAGCATAAAGGCTAGGATGATAACTATGACATGGCTACAAGGAAGGGGACATTACATGTTTGGAATACCCTTTACTCTTATGATCATTTTGATGTTTTCACTTTCCATTTTCAGTCATTTAGGTCATATTTTATTTGGGTTTTAAAATAAGCTTGGTGTAGTTGGTATAGAGGACAGATTGTCCCCTCAATTGATGACCGTGGACACTTATCTAATCCAATCTCCTGAGGTTCGTAGGACTTTGTCCAAACTGTAGCAAGGTATCTTGTAGGATGTGTACGTCCGTTTTGTATTTGTGTTCAGATTTGTCATGGAACCCTTGGAAGTTATTACATCCCTTCCTCTTGACCATATTATTTTATAAACATAATAACTATAACCTATAAAATGCAACTATGGCAGTTGATGGATTTCAGTTGATTTTGGCTATGTTGATTTTCTATCGAGAACAGATGTATAAAAATTATTTTAGGGGGAACTGAATTTTCATATATAGAAAATATGAAAATGAATTGTTGATGCATATTCATGTTAATTTGATAACATGAGATTATTACAATGACATGGAACCCTTGGAAACAATTACATCCTTTCCTCATGACTATATTATATTACAGCCATAATAACTATAGCCCACAAAATGTGACAATGGTGGTTAGTGGAATTCAATTAATTTTGGTTTTGTTGATTTTCTAATGAGAATAGAAACGTATATGTTGTTATATCAATGAAACTAATTTTAGGGGGAATTGAATTTTCATATATGGAAAATAGGTAAATGAATTGCTGATGCATATTTATGTTATTTTGATAGCATGAGATTATAACAATGGCATGGATATCTAATTCCCCCCTTGTCAAGAGATGCACGAGCAAAATTATCTCGCAAGCAAGGAAAGAGTATCATTAGCATAGGAGTGTAAGAGCAAACAATGAAAGTTACGAGTGTCACCCAAGCTAGAACCTTGACCATTGTCAGTTCCCCAAGAAGTGGCTTGTGGTACTTGGGTGTCTAGGTGATTTAATTATGCTAGGCATTCAATTTCGTTATCAATTTTAACAACCTAGACAATCATTAAATATCCTTGTATTAAATTTTTTTTATATAAAGATGGATAGATAGATATTCATACAAATATATTAATTTAGCATTTGATTTGCCTTTTGTTGTGTGTTTGGCAATACTACCGTTATGTTTTTGAAGTCTCACAAATATAAATACATACAAATATATATATAATACCATTTATATGTTTACACATTGTACTCTCATTTGTTATTCTGATCACATAGTAATTGGATGATATGTTTCACATTTGATTTATTTTGGGGAAGCTCTTGACGTACGTGGCAAGAGAAACTCCCTCTTGCTACCTTGGCAAGGAGATCCTTTTGCCAAACCAAGCTAATGATCAGCACCGGGAGTTCATTCTTCCTTTTCTTGTTTGCAATTTTGGAGAGGGCAGCTTGTTAGGATTTTGGTGATAAGAATCATTGGTATTTTGTCTTTTTTCGCTGCTGTTGATAGTGCTTTCAAAGGAGGATTTTACTTGTGGTCTGATCTCTCCTTGATTGTATAATCAAGTGTGTGTTCTTATTTTGATTTCTCTTAAATTTGAAGGACAGTATTCATGTTTCAATGCTTCAAATTGAAACACATTTCATTTGGAATGAATGCCCAACATCATGGGCATGGTTGTGATGATGATTGTCTCTTTGATTCATAGTTATGCACATCCGTGCATGGCTACATATATTTGCATCCTGGCTTTTACATTTGCAACACAACATTTCATATCTAGATCGTGGCTTATATTTCTGTAAAATGGCATTATATATATCTGAATCTTGGCTTTTTATTTGCAGCACAGAATTATACATTTGCATCATAACTTCGTAAATCTACAACAAGGCATTAGATAATTGCACAATGGCTTTATATAGATGAAACATGGCATTATAATATGCATCATGACATTACATATCTGCAACTTGATATCAAATATCTGCATTATGGCATCATATATCTGCATCTCGGCTAGACGGCAATATATATTTATATCAATGCATTGTTAATCTGTCTAAGTTTGCATCTCAATTTGTGAAAGAATAATCTGCATGCAACAATGTTTTGATTATGCATCATGGTAAAATCCGCATGCATGTCATTACGTTTTGTACTTATTGAAGAAATAATAACTTATCTTTGATAAAGAAAACTGCTCACCTCTATAAATGCAGTGAATCCTTGTCTATTTTAGGAAGGAAATATTGATGTTTATGCTGATATGAAATGATTTCAGTTAAGGTCTGTCCTGTTGGGTTCCCTCTGAATATTTTACTGTCTCTCTGGATTGCAATCAGACTGTGAAAGAAACTGAATCTTTGAATTTTATGTTGAACCAATCAATAGAAACTCCTTAATCTGTAATGGACTAAACTGATCAAGATACAGCCCTGGGATGGGTATAACATAGTATTAAAAATTTTAACAGTGTATTAGGGTCTAAGCCATCAGGATTGTGATATCCAATGTACCGGACCAGGAAGTCCATGGAACAAGTTGGGTAGTGAAATTGATTGCACAGAGTACGTGCTTGTACTCGCAAGACATTGGCCAAGGCAGTACTGTGCTATGGGTAGTATATGTCAGTCACTAGAGCCTCTAACTAGGAAGGTCACCTAGCAGACAATAATGTCTTTATGATGACAAGCTATGATGGTTGTGCGATCTACATCAAGTCTCGGATGGCAAGAAAATCGAAACCATAATCGTGTACTCATGGGAAGGGCTGGCTACTTCCTATTGAAGTTGTGCAGGTGGCAGTCAAACTTGAAAGATCCATGGTTAGGTGGTAAAAACCCTAGATGATACTTTTTTATGTATTTATTTTAATTATGTTAGTAGAATTTTTGGTTGTTACAGAAGCGTTGTAAACTTCTACTTGTGCGCAATTGTTGTTATATTTCATTGTTGTAAACTTCTGCTTGCACACAAATGTTATTATATTTCATTCCTGCTTATGCAATGTTTATTATGATAATACACTCTTGTTATTAATATTAATATAAATGCCTGAAAAAAAAATTGTAAGTGCATGTATTACCCTAAGTTATGAGGGTTCCATGATGGAGCATTACACATGCCTTTTGCAATCAAGGAATTTTTGCTTGTGTCAAAAAATTGTATATCTGCTCATTAGTCTATGCCCTCTCACTACACGCTAGATATCCATTACAGCTATTTAGCATATTTCAGATTACTAATAGAGGCATTCGAATTTGGAGATGATATTTAAAAATTCTTGATTATTGCTTGGACTTGCAATGACCAGCAACAATGAATTAAAATTCTTGATTCAGAACCAAAAAATTTGGCTTAAGTTGGGTCAACAATAAACACAATAGTTACTCTAGTGTACATATAATATATCTAACAATTGCATTGAAATATATTTCATGGAGTGAAGACAATATCTATCAATCAAGAATCAATATTGTTTTAACAGTTAAAGACCACCAAACACGCAGAATTTTCAAAGAAAATTCACAATACTTACCCAAGAAAATAGCAATTTATTTTTCAAATCTCCAAATATAAAATTGATAAATCCGTTGACATTGTGCCTGCGAATACAGACAAGATCAGCTCAACTAATAATTATATCAGAATTCTAACAATAATTAACATATAATGCTCAGGAACATACTGTTTAGAAGATGACCATATTCCTATTTCAAAATTCTCGAAACAGAATTCAATGAACTCGTCGCAATAAGGCCTTCTGTAAACTGTAATTTCAGAGAGAAAATCAGCATCAACATCGAGGCAAGAAGAAATTTTGTAATAAGAACTTCCTATAAACTGCAACTAAAGAAAATTAACTGCCCCATGAAGATTCTTAAACGGAAATTTGATGATGTGAATGCAAACAAGTTTACTACAAGCATCACCCAAGGAAAAGTCAACACAGACAAGAGAACAGACAAATTTTGTAAAATCCACAAAAATCTATCATTAACTTTGTCATGTTTGTGTATTTAAAGCTTAAAAAACCTTACCATGATGCTTGTTGACTTTTCCATCAGCAGGACGGTTAGGGCGCTTTTCATTTTTGAAGTAAGTGTCTAAAAGTAATCCATTCACATCAAGAACAAGCAGTTTCTTCTTTGCAGGAGCACCCATTTTTGTCTCTGCACCAACAGCAATTTACTGCCGCACCTTAGCCTTCTAATCAAATTACCTAGAAAACTTTTTAATGCTGATTTCCTAACTGAAACTTGTAAAAATGCTGCCAATATTTGTTTCTACTTTAACTCAAAATTACATAGCCAATAACATTGTCTGGTCTCTTCCTGATTGAGAACACTGCAAAAGGACCTGACAGAGTGACCTACCGATGTACCACTCTTGCCAAATAACCAGCACAAGGTTTTACACCCTCTGGAAGAAGAATCAAAAAATTTCACAGTTGCAGATAAGCTTTATCAAAATTTATCCCCCTTGCTTTGCTTCAAAACAAAAACAGAATTGATTTCAGTGCATGGATGGAGAACCACTTTCTTTAGACCAGGCATCAAAAACACATAATGAAATGAAATCAATGCTATTATTGCTACAAGAGAATTTTTTTTTTAAATCCTCTATAAACACTCAAAACTACAAAATGTATTCAAAAGCATTATATATTATCAGTCTCTTACAATTGTCCTTGTTAAATTCCAAGAAACTAAATTCAATAAAGTTATGAGTATGACTACGGTATGCTTGCAGCTTGCTGGAAAAATATAAGTTAAACAAAAAAAAGGGATAAGAGTCCTTGGTAAAACATTCAAAATAGCTACTAAATAAACCAGAAACATCAAAGAGCTTAGAGAACATATGTTGCTCATTCTTTTTCCCCAGGTTAGGTAATGTTGAGATCAGCCCTAAGCATTTTTTTCCTCAGATTTGGTGCAGTTGAGATTGACTGTTTTCATATATATAACTGTTTGTTAGGTTTTTTATAACTTTCTTTGTATTTAATTCTTTGTTTTTTTTTATAATAAACAAAGTTTTAACAGCCTGTTCCCAGATTTATCCTTCATCGAACTAGGCATGTCCATTCAACCCCACCCAGGCCTCTTCATTCGGCCCTGGCTGTGATATACCCTATTTGTAATATCAGTTTTATATATTTGATCATTAACTAAAAAGTTATTGAAGTTAATAAATGATTATATTAATTATTAAATAAACAGACAAGTTACAAATGGAAATATATTTTAACAAAATTATTAGTAAAAATATATATACATGCTCCAACCTGTTCACACTAGAGAAGAAAAACGTAAAAAAGTTCAGGTTTCTCTTTAGCAACTGTATAACCTTGAAGAAGGAAATATATGTAAAAACAACAAAGTAAATATCCGGAGATAAACGAAAATTATTTCTTCTCAATGAGTTTTCGCGAATAAAATCAGAAATTGAATGATACGAGCTCAACATTCCGAGGCCAGCCTTTAAAAGAAGACATGCATGCTCGAAACTCACGAAAAAGCCTAAAGTCTTCACTGTTGTCTTTCCAAAATATATCTTCAAAATATTGAAAACAAGCGTTTACAAACAATACTCAACCTTAGCCTATAATAAAAGCTTGAATAAGAAATGAGAAATCTCTATGTACTTACTTGGAATCCAAAGCACTCCATTGGCCGGGCCGACAAGCACAAAATCCTTTTCCAATGAAAAGAAGCGAAGGAACCAAAAAATAGAAGACCACGAACCGCCAACAATAACAGATCTGCTGCTTATTTGATGGGTTCAATGAACAAACATGTAAACTTACAATTTATTTTCTTCCGATGCCCGAAAACTAACAAATCTGGTGTCTATGGAATCGTCACTTAGAAGCCGTTACAGATTTAAGCAGCTTCATATTCAGAATCTCGATGAGCAGATAAATCGAATGTCTAACAAAGGAAAGAATTTAAGGGTCTGTAACCCTATCGAGATTCCTCAGAGTTTGGAGGACGTCCTTCTGCAGCAAGAATAGAAAATTACCGAATCTAATTTTCTCCAGTTAAAACACGACATTTCTTTTTAGCAAATTTTATTGGGCAGAATATCAGATCTACGCCGTGCACCGTCAGATGAACATGCTTTAGCACTTACACGGACTGACATTAACTTCTTTTTACACAAATAAATCTTAGTGATACGCATTGAAGAAGGTATAGCTGATTTCAAAGCAAGGGATAAACTTTTGAAAATATTTAATAGAATATAAAATATTATTTTATTTAATATATTGTTATTATAAAATATTAAATAATGTTATTACTATTAGTTCCTTTTATGGCAGGTGACTATTGTTTTCGTTTGAAGTCTATTTATATTTGTTAAAGCTTAATAATTTCATTATATTTTAAAAATCTAAATATTGCTATTTATTTACTTCTAATTTTTGTCCTAACTACTCATTTTGAACAAATTCTATTAAAATGTCACTAGAAGTTTCCTTCTCCCTTATGTTTTTGGGCTTTCACAAATGTCTTTAGGTTAAGAGATATTGATGTATAGGACTTTCTTAAGGACGAAAATTAAATTGCACCAAGTTATTTCGCTACACAAGGATTGAAAAACTCGTAATTTTTACCAACTACTCTTACCTAATTTTCATAGGTTATATTGAACTAGCAAACGCTTTTGAACCAACAATTTTAAACATAGTCGGAAAGCTTGCCTTCAATGAGAGAAACTAGCAACTAAATTTCAAAGAGAGCTTGGAAGGCCCAAGAACTACTTTCTAATAATGATTCCTATTTTTTCAAATATATTCTTTCTCACAATGTGTTTTAGAAAATACCTAAATAGAATATTGGGTTTGTTATTTTCCTTTTTTATTTATTTTGAAAATGTATTTGGCAAATACCCGACTCGAATTTGTTATCTAATGTGAATTACGAGTGTGTTTTTTAATGCATGTGTAATTTAAATAATGTCAAAACACGAGTATTGACAATCATAATCTCTATTTTAATTTATTTCAGGTTCAATCATGTTATGTGCTTCTCCCTTTATCCAAATATGTGTTTCACCAACCCTATCTTCATTGCCGAAAGCTATACTTGAAATCAGTAGATGTATGTAGTTCTTTAGAGAGTAGGCATGAATATTTCACAATTCAATATGCAACTCATCAAGTTGTCATGAAGCTCTACCTCTTTAAATAATCATTGGTTTGATCTTGTGTCTATTTGAGTCTCTGTAACACAAAAATTGTATATGTATACTCATCTTCTTTATTTTTGCTATCATCACCTAGGCTTCTCTACTTGTGAGATAGATACCATTCTTTGTTTTATATACTCTTGGCATGTTATGAAAGAAAACTCCAATGAATCCTCGAACACATCTTTGTTGGTATAAAGGGTCACTTAGAGTATTTTTCAAAAACGTTATAAGAACCATTCTTTATGTTTCTTTAAGTTTTTCATGCTCATCTTTGATATGGTTAAGTGGGTTTCTACTGTCATATGCTTTTAAACCATCACTTGTATCTATGGGGCCTGGACTTCTCTAGTTATGAGGATAATTTGTTTCTTCCTTTTATATACTCTAGGCACATTGTGAAAGAAAATGCCAATGAGGACTTTGTAAAAAAAATTACTTTATGTGCATGCTTGAACCCATCTATGCTAGTATAAAGGGCCACTAAGAGTTTTTGTTTTTTTTTTTTAAATGGCATAAGAACCATTCTTTATGTTTCTCTGAGTCTTTCATGCTCATCTATACTGCAACTCAAAGTGTTTCTATTGGCATATGCTTTCAACCCATCACTTCTATCTATGGTGCTTCATAAAATATAACCACCAAACCTAAACAATGGAAAATCTTGTGCTAGAGTTAATCGATGATCTTCAAATAAGCCTCTTAATCTTTCATGTTTCTAGACAAAGAGTGCAACTTGAAATGTTTGTAATCTTACTAATGTGAGTTGTTGATATTACTATTCTATTGACTTTTGATGACCAAATTGAAATACATGTGCTCTATTTTGTATACCATACTTTATGTTGTAACTCCAATTTGACAACCCTATTACTTGATTCCTTTTCCTTTGATGTCATGGCTTGTATTATAAAAAATAACAAGAAGTTTCTTAGAATAAAAGAAAATGTTTTTATTTTTTAATAACGAATGTTGAAGCTTAAGATTTGGACTGCATGATGTTTATTTTATGTGACATATGGAACCCTCAAACTTTAATTTTGATTATGTATCATTATTGTTGGTATGTATAAGATGCATGCTCTTTAATGAAGATTTTCTTTGAAAAGATATCACAATGCTTTCATGTTTCATTTATAAACTATAATCTATGATATTCTATGTTTGTATGATTGTGATCATCGAAACCCTTATATTAATGTAATATATACTCATTCCAAATGTTGAGCTGTCGTTTTGCATGATGCTTAACTGAAGAAATCCTTTCAAACTCCTCTCTTGAAAAGTCAATCTTGGGGATCAACTCCAAGGTTCTGGGCAATCTTGTGACCTACTGGAATTTGCTCAATTGAAGATAAATGTGAATGTTCACGAGGAAGCCTTTGTTGGTTCTGATAACTTCGGATAAGATGTAAAATCTATTTGTTGCTTCAAAAGAATAAAACACACAAAAAGAACTATGTTTTTGTATTTTTCTATTTTATGATGAATGCAATCTAACAAGGCAACTAGTATGAATTCCTAATTTAACAAGGGGTTAGTAAAGCAAATAATGAAGATAGGGTGACAAGAGGTTTAAGCAAATAACATGAAAATAAAATTCTAACAGACATAAGCTACGGAAAGCTAAGCCTTTGAAGAAATCAATGGGTAACCAATGAAAATAGGAGCAACACTTCCTTAATTCCACTAATGCAATCGTTGATGGAAATTCAATAACCGTAAGATGTTTCACTTTTCATCAAATTGCAAGGCCACGGAAAGTGCACTCATGCGAGACAAAAAGTTATGCAGGAACACAATGGTTGATCTCTTCTTGAACTAGATATGTCAGAAGAATTTGTAGAATCATGTAATGCCCCGCCAAGGGATCCAAAAGAAATGACCTAAAGTTTGACTAAGTTTGCCAACATTTTTTTTTTGAAGTAAGAAAGTATAACATGCACATCAAACACATAGTAGTAAAAGCAATAACATACAATCAACTAAAGCATACATAACAAGTTACATTTCTTAAGGATCCCATGACGTTGAATTACATTTAAATCTAATCTAATTCTAAGTCTAACAACTACCACATCCACATGAAAGAATAATCAGAAAGTCCAATGTCCATATTCTACATTTGTTCCAAATGCCTCTTGGCAAATCAATTCAGAATGTTTAATCATCCACTGTGCATGTCACAAGGTATGAAAGGCTAAAAGAATATACATGCGTAGAAACATAAATACATCATCCTCTTCGGATCCATGATACAAAGTACAATAAAGTAATGAAACCATCTACCATACATGATACATCCATTCATCATAAAAGATATAAACATCCAACGTGAAATACAATTATCCATCATAAAACACAACTAACTAAGTGTGTGGTTCCTCCCAACCGTTAATAGCATCATTAGACCATCATGGGCCCTAGCCATCCCCTGCGCATAACATCCCAAGCTACCAACCAAATCGTCGGTACTATAGTAATAGGGACGTCACTCCTAAACATCCTACAACATAAGCATAAGAAAATCTAACATGCTAATCATCAATATAAGGAAATGCATGAGTAAATAACATCATCTGAACATGATAAACAAGCATCTCAAGAAGCTCTAGCCACTGTGACTACAACGGATCTCAATGGTAAGAGTGTGAAACACTACCACCTGATTGTGGGGAACCTAAATGGCCCACTACCACCACGCTGAGGATATAGTCTCAAGTCCTAAATAAGATATCAAATCACATAACACAAGTACTCTCTAAGTCTAGGAAATCCTAAAAGTAATCTAACTCAAAGGTTCTAAGACAAATCAACATCTAAATCCTAGAGGCACACAAGACACGTAGGAAACCTACCATGTAAGTGGGCAAGTGTCATTGCATGAATCATGTAGAAGTTACCCAAGTAGTTTTCTTAGGACTCCAAAGTCCCTAGTGATCCCCATGTGGCCACTAGTATCCTCTTGTACTAACAAGGCATACTATGGAATGCAAGGTCACAACCAAGCGTTCTCTCTACTCCCATCATAGTTTGTACTAGCACTCGAGGCATGGGCGAGAACATACAATTATCTTATTAGGTTCACTCTAATCCCCATTTAGTGTAATGTTTTTCACTTATTAAAACAACTTACAATGAGTTACCCTAGCAGCCACTTAGGGCCTTGGCCCCCATTGTAAGCCACTTCCCAACACTACATGCAAATAACCTACCCTAGGCTCATAAAATCACAAATCAAAAATCATATAAAAATCACCTCAACCCTATACAAGTGACTAAAAAGCATCAGAAAGATAATCCATAATAATAACACCAGTTCTCCATAAGCAATTGGAAGCATCAAATGATAAATCACAACATCCATCGGTTCTCAACAAGCAACCGGAAAGTATCCCAATAATATTGATCAAAGACTCAAAATGGTCAAGTCAAACATGTCACAACATGACATCACCAAGATCAAAGCAACACTTCAGTCCCATCACGGCAACTGGAAATTAACCCAAGTATAACTGATCAAAGACTCAAAAATGGTTAAGTCAAGTGTCTCATATACATACACCTCAGCTTCATAGAAGAAGACTGGAAAGCAATAACAACAGTAAATACAACCATAACATAGAGTATGCTTAATCAAATTACCATGGTTGGGATAAAAAGATCGAGATCAAATCAACATGACATCACAATCACATAATCCTCGAGCCTCTGGTAACAACCTAAGACTGGTCAATACTAAGACAACCTGAAACCCCAAAACATAGATAACACATAGAAAACAGAACAATCTCACAGTTAGGTTTGATTGATAATATTTTGTTGAGTTAATGTTGTAAGGGTTTCAGTTTCTTGTTTAATGTATGTTTTCAAGTAAATAGTTTTCGCAGTTCACCCTTATAATTAACTCATTCTTATGTTTGAAATGAAAACAAAATTACCCCCATTTGATTTTAAGTCAAAGTTCCTAAAATAATCTAAGGGTAATTCCTTATGGTTAAAATATACTTATTGATATTCGAATAAAAAGCTTATAATTTTATCAATTAAATAAGTTTATAACTTAATTGAATGCCTTTCTTTATTAATTAATCTTAATTAAACCTCAATTAATTAAATTAATTAATACATAATTTATGATTCTAATTTATTTTAATAATAATTTAATTGAATATTCTAATTAAATATTATCAAAATTTAGTAATCTTTACATAATAATATAAATTTATTTAAAACCTTTAATTATTATTATTAACTTCCTTAATTACTTATTCTATCGATAAACAATTAATTATCATTATTAATAATAAATAACGTTATTATTATTAACTAGCATATAATATTTAACATTTAATAGATTTAATAACTTTAAAACGTTTAATAATTTTTAATATATTAATAAATTTTAAATGTTTAATAATTTTAATTTAATTATTTTTAAAAAAATTAATAATTTAAAATACACATTAAAAAAACATTAAATAAAATTACTATGCATATAGGCATTTATTTAAAGGCCCGTCGGCCTTGGCCTACAACGACAGGCTTTACTGCTACCGCAAGCAATAGTATAGAGTATTGTTGTTGCACAACGCTTACGGCCGCAACCAGGGGTGTAGGGAGGTGGGGGGGTGATGGCCCCGCCTCCCCCCAAAATTTAATAATAATTTTAATTTATTTATATTACTATTTTTTAAAATCGATTCCAATCAAATTTATTTTATTAAATTTTTTTTATCATAAAATTTAAACAAAACAATTTCCCAAATAAACATAGTAATATATATTTTTTCTATATATATATATATATATATATATATATATATATTAATAATGTTTGTAATTTTAATCTGATAGGAAAAAATACATTTAACCAATCAAATTTCTAATTTAAAAAATTTCTTTTTATATCAAACCCTTCCCGAATCAAATTCTAATTTCTTTCAATTGTATAATGAGGTTTTCTAAATAGTTTTTCAATCCAGATTTATAGATGAAATCAAATAGCAAAAGGTTATGAACGAAGGGTGGCAAGCATTTAATAATTTACAATATTAAAATATTTAAGTGTTCATCACAAAGAATTCAGATTTACAATCCACAGGCATGAAGAAGACAGGAAAGGAAAATTGTGTAATTAATCAGTAATCAAAACACAAGACCCTACCTGAACCTGATGCTAATACGCAACCACCCAACAATTTTGAGGGAATTCACTTCTATCTAAAAATCTCTCTCTCTGAAACTTTCCTAAAAATTCCCTTCCAAATTCGCTTCCAAATTTTTTTCCAATTTTTGCGTCCAAATTTGTCTCTCTAAAAAACGAACCCTCTAATTGTGATAAAGAGTTCTCTCCTTAAATTAGGGCACTAATTGTGCGTTCACCTAGGTGAACTCCTTGCTCACAACTTTTAACTCATAAGTAACTTTTCTTAATCTTTTTCATGCACGTTAAATTGAATTATTAAATAATTTTATTTAATTTTCCACTTGACTTGCTTTTAATTAATTATTAAATTCTCAAGCACGCATTATGCAACTCTTATTAAATTTACTTGTTTTATCTTTTTAATTAGTTTCTTATATTTTCATCTCATGCATACATCATGCGAACTTACAACTTTTAATAAATTAATATCTTTTCACTTTTAAATTTATTTTTGAAACTTAATTGATAAAATATTTATTAACTTAAATAATAATAATATTTAGCATTTATTTAAAAATGAACTCTAAATATATTATTATTAAATTAACTAAATATTATCACGTTCTAAAATTATCCTTATAACTTTTATCTTCAAATTTAATTCTTTTTATTTAATTAATTTTTCAATTAATTAAATATTAAAATATCATAATAATTTTCTATTAAATTAAATCATTAATTTAATCTTTTATTTAGACTTAATTAATAGAAAATTACCAAAGACTCATAAAACAACATACAAAAACCCACCATAGCAAAACACATACAAAATCAAACTAAAGGGTTATAATCACGAATTAACATCATCTAACGCATTCGGAGGGTACTTGACTTAGATAGTTGTCCTAATTATCAATTATGACAAATGGCTTTAAAGGTTTAGGATTTGGACTTAAGAATTTATCTCCCTTCTCTTACCATTGAGATAATGCGATAGGGTATGCTCATCCTTGCAATTCAGGGAAGTCTATACCCGATACCTACAACCTGCATAAAATTCACGCATGTACAAACACAATATTCTAAGCTAGACAGACAATGGCAAGAAGTGGTGCATCGTGTAGATCTCGACTAGCAGGTGACTATGACTCCCTTCCCTAACCACATCAGAAATGCCATACATAAAGAAAACAAACACGCACACCATACACATGCAGTATGGGGTAAGTATCCATAAGAAAACACATAGGATAAATAAACCATCTAACTAATCATCATCAATAACTGAAAGCACTATAATAATCATCATGCATATATGAAATATAGAGTACCAAGTAATCTCATCATATAATAAATTGAATGTAAAAACAATATCTGATAATTTGAAAGTAATGCTACTAGACATCAAGCATACACTGGCCTAAAAGAGTTTGACATTGATAATAGAAATGTGAGCTAGGGGCAGGCACTACAAACCGTAGCAAACACTAGAATTAAAAGATCGCACAACTAGACATAATGCAATAAAACTTTTGGCTCAATTACACTTCATGAACATACATTCACAAAATATAACATACCTAGGCAAGAATCACTACACTCCAAATGCGAGCACCAAAAGCATATTATTATCACAAAATAACAGTGGCCTTGATTACATATTACAATCCCATATTCATATGAAATAATCTCCTCATTTTTTGTTGAGAGTGAGAGACATCTTCATGCAATCATATGCTTCTAAATTAATAAAACAAACTAATTATGTACAAATTGACTCTCTAATTGGTGCTAAATAGGACTCCATCCATTTTTATATCATTAATTGGGTGTATGAGCCTTCACATGTCATAAAACAAAGAAATCATGAGAAAATAAAAACAAAAAAGCCTTCATTTGATGTAGGAGTGTCTGGAAGTATCAAAAATAGAAGCTCCATCTTTACTAAGCATCTATTAGAGTTAAACTGTTGTCAGAATGTGTTTCTGATGCATGGAAAGCTCTAATTTTGGAACTGGCAGTTATTTGTTGATGCACCTCTAACTTCTTCAAAATCTTCCAAAACAATGTTGCAAAAAGCGCACCAGCGCACCTGGCGCAGCAATGCACCTCAGAGATGAAAAATGCAAAAGTTTACCAAGTGTCAAAATTGAAATTCTAGCATCTGGGTTTTGTTCCCCTTTATCCCAGAGCTGTGTTTGGATATTTTCCCTTGAATTTCTCTATGATCTCAGTGACCTGAGCTCCATTTGGAAAATCTTAGACTTCATATTTATCTTTTACTTTCTGCTTGCAGTTATCCACTTTTATGCGGGTCTCTACAAAATCCCTGAGTTTCCTGTCAAGCTCTAATAGTGCCTCTTCCATTCGGAATGCCTGCCTGATATCATCATTATTGACAACTTCTTCAAAAGTCCTTCAAAATCTCTCAACTACTACCTCTACTAGAATTAGTTTCTCCCATGCATCATCCTTAAAAATTTCTAAACATGCATCGCTATGATGTTTCTCAGCTTCCAAAACTTGCTCTTAGGCTTTGTCCTTGAGCCTATGGATCTCCAGATGTAGTGTTTCCATCACTTTATTATATTCTACAATTTTCTCTATCTAGTCATCTATTTTATCCAACTCCTCAACTGTATATACATCCAGGAGCATTCAATACCTTTGGCCTTTAATTGCTTGTAATGCTTGCAAGTCTTTTCCTTAGGTATGCACTTCATCCATTAAACCAAAATCTTGATTCAAAATTGATCCTAACTTGTTTGCATTATCCTTCATGACATGTAATAAATTTAAATTCCCTCAGATGATCAAAACACCTTTTTCTTCAAAACTTTCCTGCCATTGCTAATAGGCATTCAAAAGTGGGTACAACTGAACTACTCCCCTATCCCTTCTCTGAATTGCCGCATTCAAAGTCTCTTCAAGGTTATCGGGATCTAAGGGGCCAGCAACTTCGCTCAAATATCCCTTAAGGATTTCATTTTGTCGTCAAAGTGTTATCAATTCTATACCATCATGTTCCAAGCTTTTGAAAACCTCCTTCATCCCTGTAGTGACCATCAGAGTTGTAGCTTCCAAGGTTGGCTTACCAAGCATAACCTCTTGGATTTGATAATCCCTAAGAGTCAGTTCTTCAACATTTGATTCTGGAGGAGGGATAACCACATGAGCAAAAAGGTCTTGATTATGATCACTGATGACAAAGGCTAATGCTCATGCATCCTTTGGAGGTGAGTTGGGTTTCCTTAGTACTTCTATTAGTACCATTCTATCCTCCTCTTCAGTAGTGAACTGTTGTTTCTTGTTTCTGGTGACTTCTTTTCTAAGCCACCTTGGAATATGAACTGCACTATGGATTTACTTTTATAGGATGAAGGAGTTTGTTCAACTATACCTTTCCCCTTATCACTCCTTTCTAGGGGCTTCTCCCTTTGTGAAGGCTCTTCACTAGTAGTCTTTGTTTCTGTAGAGCCCATAGTTATCACCTTTGTATCCTCGGAAGTTTTTTGAGGTTGTTCACTTTCCCATCCTTCTTCTGATATTTCCTTAGTGGATACTTGTTATGGCTCTTCTTGATGTTTTGTCTAAACTTGTTTAATTTCTGTGCCTGGAGGAAGAGGGGTAGTTGATCCCTTGTCAACACAAAATGTGACCTACAATTTGGATGTGGGAACCATTCAAAGTCCCTGTGATTTAGGGGGCATTTGAGTCCAATCCTCCTATTGAGGTTGATTGGTAGGTGTATGTCTAATCTTGTCCCCGACCAACTCAATACCTGCAGGCGTAAAGTCAAAATCTGACATCTTAAAGACATCAGTGCCTTCCACATCCTTTTCATCTATCCACTATTGCATTTCATCCTCTAATGTAGTGGTCTGCATGGGTTCATCAGGGATAGATGAGAGTGTGATCATGGAACTTCTCCTTCATTCATGTTATGTGGCTCTAGCTAAAGGGGTCCTTTGACTCAAAGGTAGATCATCATGTTCATCCTCATCACCCTTGATGCAGGAGCATCTTGCATGGAAAAATTATTGAAAAATAAATAAAAATTTGTGAAGGAGAGAGAAAGTGACAAAAATTAGAGGAAAAATAATAAAAAAATAAAAAAGGGGAAAAAGGAGAAAAGAAAGAAAAAGAGGATTTCTATTTTCGAGGTGCATAGATGGCATAATAGAAAAAAATAAAAAAATAAATGGTTATCATTCCATTTATCAAGGTGTGTGGGTAGAATTCTAGAAAGTTATGAATATTGTAGAAAGTTGTGGAAGTTGTAGAAGGTTGTGGAGGAATTCTAGAAGGTTGTGGATAAGTCATGCATGGGATGGTAAGTGCCTATTTAAGCAATGCATATGAGCATTTCTAATCAAGCTCAAGGAGAAGCTCGAGGAGTAGAAGCTCAAGGAGTAGCTTGAGAAGTGGAAGCTCAAGGAGAAGCTTGAGAAGGAGAAGCTTGGGAAGTAGAAGCTTTGGAAGGAAAGCTTGGAAAGGTGAAAGTCATGGAAGGTGAACCTTGGAAAGCTTGGAAGGCTTCAAGGTATGAAAGAGAAGGAGGAAGTGAAGAGTGATTTTTCCTGAGTCTGTGGACAAAGTGTCGAATGTGAGGCATTTTATAGCAGGATTGTGATAGACTTGTGAGTGTGTAGACAGACCGCCTAATGTGAGGCAGTTTACACTTGGATCTTGGATTAAGGTTAGAGGAGAGGTAGTGGCTACGGTTTAGAAACAAGGAGGTTGCTTGGTGGCTTGCGAGCACAAGTTGAGATCTTGGAGGTTTCTACCAGAGTGTGGATCTGGACTAGCTTGGGTTTGGATTGGATCTTGAGAGATCTTACAGACATGTTATTGTAATTGCTATTGGATTTTCAAGTATAATAAAATTGTCTTCATATTGTTGCATTCTTGGTTGTGAGTTGGTAGGGTGGTGTGGCCCTTTGTCAGTGGTATCAGAGCGTACCTTCATCAAGTGGTATTAGAGTTGTACCTTCATCAATGGTATCAGAGCAATCCTTCATCAGTGGTATCAGAGCGTACCTACATCAACCCTCTTCTGCAATAGATTTGAGGATTAATGGGAAAGGGATCACCTTCTTGATCACCTTGTCTCCTCTTCACTGGAGTCTTATTTTTTCTTCTTTTTGGTGCTGGGGGGGCAGGCTTGCTCTATTTGTCAAGGTGGTGACACCTCTTGTACCTCAATTTATGTTTCTTCTTGGCTTGGTGCAATTGGCGGCACTAGGGGATCCTCTGGGGCTTGTGAGGCCTCTACATACTCCACCCTTCTATGTTTTCCTCTCCTTGCTATGGAGGCACTGGTTCAGCTTGTTAAGGAGAATTCCTCTTCTTCTTGCCCTTACCTTTACCCTTTTGAGCTCTATAATGACCAACTGACCTATCGAGTTGGTGCACCATCTTTGGCCTTACTAGTGACTAAGTCATAAATGTAGGGATGGTGACTTTTTTCCCTCTACCTTTAGCAGGACGAGCTTGTGCATGGAAGATTACAACTTCACAAATTGGATCAAGTTTGAATGGTTTCTTGATCCAATCCTACGTCATTTTGATGTTGTGCCTTGCCCCATGAGTAATATTTGAGTTTTCTTCTCTATCAACCTCGACATTCATAATAAGTCATTTACTAATTTTATCCCTGTTGAACAAAGGATCAAGCAACTCCTCTGATTCTTGTTTCAATATCTTCAATGGAATCTTTATCTTTAAGGCCTTTTATGTCAAATACAAAGTCATCCTACAATAGTCCCTAATACGGACATCATAGTCACTCGTTGCATTCATCCAATGATCTTCGATGGCTTCTTCACATTGAAATGCTTTACCTGCCAATTATTGTACTCTCCCAATATTATCAAAATATGGCCAAGGAGAATTATACTCTTCCAAGGGATATTGATCCCATTCACACTCAAAAGATGGAATGTCTTGTCTTCGATCAACCTGAAAAGGTCTTATAGTCATAGGCCATGTCCAACATATCTTATGTTGCTTTTGAACTTTGTCATATGTAGATAAGAGTTGTCGAGAGATCTCTAGGAGGATGAGTCTATCACTAGGATATCTAGGGAGCTTCTTAGGATTAGTAGTTGTACCCGCTACCCTCAAATATGTGAATATACAAAACTGGATGTAATAAGCTCCGACCAATGATATTTGTGTGGCTGCCTCCTCTGATATTCTCTTCACATAATCCCCTTCTATGAATCAGATCATGGAAAAGATGAAAGCATCATTTACAATTCTATACTCTTTTCTTTTCTCTAAAAGCCTCTTCTTTAGCAACAGAGGGTATACAATATATGGCCATGTGTTTGCATCTTGCATGTGTCCCCTTTTATAAGCTGTGGATAATCTATGGCTCTTACTGCTAACAAGTACACCAAGTATGATGTCATGCAGAATTTATTATTCTTTGCCACCATCAATTGCTCACACAAATTTTGGCTGAGAGCAGAAGCCCAATCCAGTGGCATCTCTGTTTTCCTTGTTGTTTCAATGAAGTGCACCATGAAAATGTTCAGGTGTCCGACTATCAACAAACCGATTACTCTACTCAAGAGTATGATTGAGTATCCAATGTCCTCCTTCATGTATCCTTTATTCATGTCCACTTTGTCAGTTTTCTTTCCCAAAGGAGTCTTCTCTATGAGGTGCGATGATTAATGATCTCAAAAGCCTCTTTCATGTGTTCTTGGTACTACCTCTCTACTTGCTCATAGGTTAGCCTAATGAATTGGTCTACCCTCAGGAGATGGACCACTTTCTCGATGTTCTTGGGTCGAAGATCTAAAATGATCTCTCTCATTATTCTCTTTGCAACCCTCTCCTTAGGGACAAAATGCTCTACAAGTGTCATAATAAGTTTCGAAGACTGTACTGACACTAGGTGTGGTGCTGCATTGATGAGCCCTGACTAGATGAGTGCATAGATCATTTGGGACCTCTTAGTGGGTTTGTTTCATATCTTCAAGAATTCTCCCAAATCTATATCTCTAATTTTTGAGTTGTCATCTTGAAAGCATGACTTTGTTGGAATGCCCTAGAACTTGAATACTCTTGGTTTGGGTGCCATTTTCTTGCCAAGGGAAGATGAGGAAGATGCCATCATATCTACACAAAAATATGTCCATTAGTTTAGATTTTGAAGAAATCTTAATTACTTAAGACCCTATATTAACATGAATAAAAACCATAAAAAACCTAGTTACCTAAAAAGCCTTTAAAATCCTAATTATACATGTCTAGAATGCAAAAAAAAATTAAAATGCACAGCATGTGCACCTCAGAGGTGCGCCTGGTGTACTTTTTAGCATTAACACACTTAACAATGAGGGGTGCATAGTAGTACACCTTATGGGGTGCACTGATGCACACCCTTTATTCATTTTGATGCATAAGTTTTAAGTTTTTAATGTTTTGCACTTTAAGGTTTCTTTGGAGTTTTAGATGCAAAAAAGAAAAGGTGCCCATTAGCACACCTCTTAAGGTGCGCTAATGTGCACCTCTTTGAGTTAACATTTTTCATTTTGATGTGTTTTGCAGGGTGTTCGGGCAGAGGAGGCACACCTCAATAGGTGTGGTGTTGTGGTTCGAGGGAGCGAAAGTGAAGATAATGAGAAGTGTGGAGAAGGGGGATGGGGGGCTTTATAGGCCAAAGCACTTTTGGGTGTTGTGTAGGTGCGCAACTATGCATTTGCACATCATCAAAGGGTGAATACCTCTCCTCAATGCAACTTTGGCACACTGGTGCACCAGTTGAGGTGCACTAGTGTGCCTCTCTTTTTCTGTTAAACATGCCTATTTCCTCAAAAACTCAGATTTTTGTCAGCTGGGTTTTCTAGTCGGGACCCAAAAGCAAACTAAAACACCAGATAAACCCTAAAAAAAGACTCAAATCTAGGACTAGGGTTCCAACTAACCAAAAAATAAAGTAGGGGGCGCCTATTTCTAAACAAAATGGGGCATGCATTGTGGAGCCACAACAAATAGCCCTGACAAAAGGAAGAAATGACAAAGGCATTTCTTCATCAACAAACATTCCTCCAACATGTATCAAACACCAATTGAATCCCAAATATTCCAAGCATATTTCAAGTCACTTTGCAATCAAAACTTTAGGATCCAAAACCTCCAAGCTTAGTGTTTGTTTAGTGTATCCATTTCCTTCTATGTCTCAAAATGCAATTTATCAAAAGTTTTCCAACAACTCGAAAATAGTCTTCCACCCCATCTAATCCATTCGTCAAGAATCTCCACAAAAGTTGTTTATCGATCCTTTGTCTGACCAAATGAGAGAATCAATTATGAGGGCTCTTGGTGGGTTGTCATTTGTTCTTTGAATTCGTTGGGCAATCTTTTGAATACTTGCTTCTCATAGCTTGCAATATCGCCATTTTGATTCTTTGATGAAGCAACTGTTTTGATATTGGATAGCTTATTTGGAGTGTGTATCCATTTATCAAATTACCCTGCCTTTTAGACCTTTTAGAATCCTTCATTCTTAACACCATTCTTTTCTTTTTTATTTTCTTTCTGTATCCTAACCACATTTAGATTGTGTGGCCAAGACATTGGTGTCATTTCTTGGATTCGATATTTTGTGAACATCCCTCTTCCTCTTTTAAGAACTTTTTAGAAACTCTCACGCCAAACAACAATCTTAGCAATTCCTTTGAGAAGACCCTTCTATTTGAACCAGTGGGGTTCATATTGTCCCTTGCTGTCTTCAACCTTGGTTTGACAACACCTGAGACAATCAATCTTTAAATTTACAAAGTGTAAAGAACTTTTTGATCTACAATCCTGAATTCAAGACTGAAAATCCCCTATTACTGCAAGTACCATCTATTCCTAAGTTGGTACAAGACACAAAATTGTCAAAATATTTTGACAAAAAATACCTCTTCCTGAAATCAAAGCCAAAAGAGTAGTTAGTAAGATATATCAAGATAAAATCTTGAATGCACCTACCCCCTGGATTAATGCGACTAAAAGAAAACACACAACTGAAAAGCAAACATGCAACTAAAAGAAACACACTTGCAGAAGATAAACACACTTGCAGAAAAGAAATCTATCTAAATTTTTTTTAGGCTTCAAAATAATGTTTCAAAAATTTCCCATTGATTGGCAACGAAACCAATTCCCCTTGTAAGGAACTTAGCCTAAAAGCATTTTCTCTAAGTATTTATGTGATTTGATAGGGACCAATCCACAAGCATTGAAACTTAGTGTGACTACCCAATTTTTCTTTTACCTTATCCCAAAGTAGCACAAGGTTAGAGATTCTAAAGAATTTTATCATGGCCCTTTTGTCAAACCGCCTCTTAACGATAGCTTGATGTTTAGCCATGTGCTCCAAAGTAGCTATGTAATTTTCATCCATCTCTAAAGATTCATAAAATCTAATTTGTACTCTATCAACATCTTTAGCATACCCACTCATGAATTTCAAAATAGGAATCCTGAGATTAAGTGAGAATATTGGCTCTTGTATGTAAACAAGCAAATATGGAGATGTTCCCAAAGCATTCTTGACTCTAACTCGATCCATCCATATGCCAATCTTTAGGATTATCCTTTAACAAACGTCTTATTACTGGGATCAAATTTTTATTTGTAGATTCTGCAACACCATTCCCTTATGGATAATAATTTGAAGAGAACTTGATAATGGCCTAATTTTCAAATTCCCATTGAGTCAAGAATATTGATGCAAAAGTTGATTTGTTATCGCACACTAGAGTGAATTGCATCCCGAATCTAGTAACAATGTGTTCTTCCAAGAAGTCGATTACCACCTTGGCCATACAGTTTCTAAATGTCTTTGCTTTTGTGCATCACATACAATAATCAATAGCTATGAAAATAAAAATGTGTCTAGTTGATGATGGTGGATTCACTAGACCAATAAAATCCAACCCCCACTTTGCGAAGGGGCGTATCTTAAACATCGATTGTAATGGCATCATTGAATGTCTTTCCCTATTAGCACTAGTCCAACAAATATGACAAGTGCATACATGCTCAAAAGTGTCTTTGAATATTGTGGGCCAGAGATAACCTGATCTTAAAATCATATGAGCAGTTGCTTCTGCCAAATTGTGCCCTGTACCATACTTATCATGGAATTGTTCTAGAACTTCTTTTACTTCCTCTCGCCCCAAGCACTTCAGGTAGATTCCTTCATAGTTCCTTTTGTGTAACTTTCTATCATACAACATGTAGGATTCACATTTCATTTTGAGTCCCCTACGCTATGAACTATTCATCCAACTTAGATATTATTTTGTAGAAGATAGTAAACAATATCCTAGTACCAGACATCTGTTATTACACCTTGATCAATGTCAACTTGAGATACTACCATCTTCTTTTGATCTTCCATATCTATTTCACTGTCAAATCTAAACTTCTTTTCATCTTCAATTTGGTTATCCGCTATCATTCTTGATAGTCCTTGACCTCTAACTAACCTTATGGGTTGGATCTCTAGATCAAATTCTTGGAGTATTGCCATCCATTTTCCTCATCTTTCACCAATTTCATTCTGCATCAATAATGTCTTGACCACTAGATCAGGTACAATCGCATATACCTTGCTTCTCAGTATATAGTAGCAAAATTTCTTTACCACTTTGATTAAAGGAAAAGACTATTTGTCAAGGTTAGAATAGTTTAACTTAGCATTTTTTAGAGGACAACTCATAAAGGCAATGGGCCTTTCATCTTCCTTTTCTTTCTTCTACGGAAGAATCCCAACACATGAATGCTCTAAGGAAAAAGAGTATATTTTGAAAGGGAGTTCATAATTAGGACTCACTAATACTGGGGCCATGAAAATGGCCACTTTGATATCCTCAAATGATTTCTTGATCTCTGGAAGCCATTCTATTTTAGCTCCCTTTTTGAGTAAATCATTAAGGGGATGGACTATCTCTACAAATTCGCTTATGAATTTTCTCACAAAATTTATCTTACCAAAGAAAGACTTAAGTTCTTTTCAACTGTGAGGTGGTGATAACTTTAGGATAGCTTCAATTCTATCAGGATCAATGGAGATTCCTTCTTCAAAGATTATATGACCTAGAAGCTTTCCTTTAGTAAACCCAAATGAACATTTCTTGGGATTGAGGGATATGTAGTACTTACGACATCTATTGACTAGCTGTCTTAAATCAGCTATGTGAGTGCTTTGATCTTTTGAAAAGACAATTAAGTCATCTGTGTAGATAACTATACACTTGTTTATTAATCCCTTAAAAGCTTCATCCATGGCTCGTTGAAATGTAGCCCCTGCATTAATCAATCCAAAAGACATTCTTTTTCATGCAAAAGTTCCCCATTTAGTCGTAAAAGTTGTCTTTAGTCTATCTTCTTCATCAACCATTACCTGATTATATCTTGAATATCCATCCAAGAAAGACATCATCTTTGAACCATTTACAATTTGCAAAACCTCATCTAATGAAGGTAAAGGGTAGTTCTCTTTTTGAGATGCAAGGTTCAAGTTACAAAAATCTATGCACAGATGAATCTCTCCATTTTTTTTCCGTATGGAAACTAAGTTAGCCATCAACATGGAATGGCAGATGGGAAAGATGATCTTGGCATCAAGTAACTTTTTAACTTCCTTCATTATCAATGGTTCAATGATAGGATTAATAGGCCTTTGCCTTGATGGAAAGGCTTTGCATTTGGTTTCAATGGAATGTCATGGGTAATAATCTCAAGATCATATGTTTTTAGCTCCTCATAGATCCAAGCAATGACATCCTCATACTCTGAAAGTAGTTTAAGCATGTCTTCCCTTTCTTGTGTATTGCATGCTTTCCCGATCCTTACCATTCCAGGATCATCATCAGTACCTAAGTTGTAGGAGTCACATTCTTCAATTCCCTTTTCTTTGATTATTCTTCTATTAATTGCTAATTCATCATGATAAAAAATGCATTCCAACTCAACCATCCCCTTAGGAATAGTGTTGGTCTTCAAATTTAGGATTCCATCTTCATCTTCAAGTTTGTGATCTTTAGGTTTGTTGTTTGTAGTGTAATCAATCTCTTGCCCTTTAAAGTGGCCACTGCCCATGATAAATTCAAGTATATGTTAATCATCTTGAAAGACTTGAAAGTTCGTGATATTGTTTGGAATAGATGGAGCAACAACCAATTCAACTGAAAATCTTTTTAAATTTTTTTTTTCAACTAGTTGTAATGCACTTTCTGATATAGCGAGAGCACCTACTACCATATTTTTTCTTCTTGGAATAGACTTTATGTTCAAAGCTTCAAAATCATCTATTAGATCCCGCACTCTTTTCATGTAAGTGAGCAACCTCTTATCGTTACAAGAGTATAATGATTTCACTTGTCGTATAACTAATTGAGAATCTCCCTCGATTATGAGAGCCATAATTCCTTTCTCCAGTGCAAAAAGGAAGTCCTTGGATCAATGCTTCATATTCTACGACATTATTAGTACATTTAAATTGTAATCGATATGTTGCATAGAAAGACTTACCTTTTGAGTTGATTAACTCAAAACCTACGTCGGTTCCCAACTTGCATTTGGAACCATCGAAGTGAAGTGTCCAAATTGGATCTTCCTTAGGATTTCTAACTTTATGCTTATTAGTCCTCAGTTTCTCTTTCACTTGGGCCTAGAAGGATTGTCTCTTAGGTACCCATTGTAGTCTTTCATGGGGTGGACTTAGTGATTTTTCATTGTTATTCTTTGATACTAGGAGTGTATGTTTTTCTTGTTTGTCTTGAATTTCCCCTATCAATTCTTTAATTTCATCAAATTTGGGTTTAGGGTGGATGAGTACTGAAGTCCACCCTTGGCCTTTTACATAGTGTCTTCTTCTTTGAATTTTAATTATTCCTAGTGGATGGGAAGAAAAACCTTTGCCATCTAAAGAGGTATCACTATATGACCAATTTAAATCTTTGATTTCCCCTGCAATCTTTTCAATAGATTTAGATATGTTTATAAGACTTTGATTTTCTACGAGTTGGCCTTTTGGAATGTCACCACTGTTTACTCCCATCATTTGTATTAATACCTTAGCAACTACTTCTTGACACAATGAGCATTCGAACTCTAAATGGCTAACTTTATGTAATCAAAAAAATTCCTGGGAGAAGTAGGATACTGGGGTCGACTTCTTCTCCTAAACATTGTAAGTTAGTCACAATGTTATCTTTGAATTGTGTTATGATCTCATCCTTTGGGATTAGAACCTTATATTTTTCATCTCAATCATTTGATGTTTTGACTGAAGTTTTATCAAATGCCATCACTTTGTAAGAGCCCAAATCTGATTGTAGGAATGCCAACTCATTCAAAGCATTATATTCTGTAATCATTGGTTTTAACTTTAGCTCTACATTTATCTTGATTTTATTGTTCAACCCTTTCCATAGTAACCATAACTAAGTGAAATTTGTAGAAAACCATCCTCTCAAGCATTTCATCCATTCTCTTCTTAGTAGCAATCCATAGGTTTCAAGAATATCAACCACATGTATATCAATGACATCTTGGATCTGAGGGTCAACTGTCAACTATATCTGAACATCTTTTAACACACCAATGACTTTCACCTTTGTTTTATCTAGTTGTATCACTATCTGATTAGAAGGTTGATGAGTGACTCCCAACCTTTGCACTATTGATAGTAGCATAATATTACAAGAGGCTCCTGAATCAATTAGGAAATTATGAAGATTTTTCCCATATATCCTGATGCTAAGTACAAACAGAGGCACATCAACCTTATCTTTAAACATAGTTGGCATTGCCTCTAAAGCATTGACTTGTTGAGATACTATCTTTTAAGGGATGATGTTCATATTATAGGGTACCTTTGTATGATCCAAAGTTTTCATGAGCACATCTTGTTGCTGCATGAAGTTTTGTAGCAAGTCAAACATAGACATGTTGGCCTTATTTCATTTCAAATCTTCCACTACATTATAATTCTCAGTAGACCAAACTGGATTTTTCAAGATTATTGGCACATTTGCTTGATTCTAATTCTATTGCCCTCCATACGGTGGCCTACTTGGTACCAAATTGTTACTCGCTCTCGAGTCAGGAGGAGTTGGTTGTAGTGCTTAAGGAATTCCACCTATCAAAGGTTCTTTTCTACTTCTTAGATTGTATGTATTTTGATTGTCATTATGAAAAGCAAACATTTTTTCAGGCTGAAGGTTTGGTTCCTGGCTAAATGGAAATGAGAATTCTTCGTTGGTTGGTTTCTTTACTTGTACATTCTGTGTAGAATCATAGGATTCTAATAGCATAGCATTAAACCATATAGGAGGGACATTATCATTTGTTTGTGAATTCTAATTCATCTCTTGATTGCCATTATAGTATGAACCATCATTGTTAGATGTATTTTGACCATCATCATCCTGATTGATATCTGTATATTGAATATTGTTGTTGTTGTTATCTGCAGGAATGCTTCCATTAATTAGACAAGTGCTCCATTTTCGATTCCTTCTTTGGAAGCCATTGTTACGATCAGGAGGATTGAAGCTATTTCCTCTAGTATTATTTCTCGCATTATTGTTCCCAGTGTTGAAGTCCCTGTTATAGTTTTGACCATAATTGTTGTTGTAAGGACTAGTGTTGTTCCTTTGAAAGTTGTTTTTCTATCCTAGTGACAACCTTCAACGAGTCAGCTTATTGTTCATCTGTGACATGGTCTTTTTCATTTGGCCAAATTTGGAGGCAAAATTGTTGTTTGCCTCAGTGGGAACAACTGCCTTTTGTTCAAAGAAAGCAACTTTCAGAGGTTCATACCCTAGATATGTTAAGGTGAGATTTTTCAGAGCAGGTGCCTATTGTAATGGAACTGGATTCATAGGTATGAATTGGATAGACATTGTGGGCACTCCAATAGGGTATGTTGGCATTGTTTTGATAGCTTGAGCTGGAAGCATCAATCCTCCTCCATTAGGATTGGCTTGTTTAGTGAAGGTAATCGCTTCTGCAAAGACTTTGTCCAATGTGTTGATATCCATTTTTGGAAGTTTTCTCAGAAAAATAGTAGTGAGATGGTCCATAACATCAGATAAATCTGAATAGCAACTTCAACTGGTATAGTGTATGGCATTTCCAACTTGTGGTATGGTATGCCATGTGAAGCGATGGTTGAAGCTTGACACTATCTCAACTGGATCCTTTTTTATTGATATGAATTGTTGATGTATCACAATTGGATTGATGAAAGTTCTAAATTGTTCCAAGAACAATTTTTTTAAAGTAACCCAATCTTCAATACATCTAGGTGGTAGATTAATATACCAATTGAAGGCAACTTCCCCTAAAGAGTAGGGGAATAAATGAAGAACCACATTCTCGTTAGCAATCTACTTTTGATTACAAATTTCCTTGAATACTTTGACATGATCTTCAACAGTTCATGTCTCTCCATAGATGAATCTTGGGCAAAACTTCTTAGGATTCTTTGGAAGATCGTTAAGTACACCTATCAAGTTGATTGGTGAATCTACAACATTTGCAAAAAAAACCATCAGAAGATTTGGTGGACCTAGAGGTGGTTGTTGTGGAGGTGGAGTGGTTGAAGAAGGTGATGAAATGTTAAATGGAAGTGGTAGAATTCAAGGGATTCCTTTGTCACTACGAGGTTTACAAAAATGGCTAAGCTTGAGGAACTCGTGTGCACTTGGTGAAGATCTTAAAGCTCGTTGAAATGGGGATTCTAGATCAAAATCCTCCAATTTGCATTAACTCTAGAAAAAGTGCACCTCTGTAGAAGTACACTTTCTCACAAAATGAGGTGCACCTCATAATTTAGCACACTAGTTTACCAGCGCACCAAGCACACTTAGTGCACCAGCACAATAATGCATCTCAAAATCTTTGAAACTCAAAAAAAATTCAGAACTTGTAAAAAGTGAAGAATTTTGAAGTTTTGGTAAAATTTTCTTCTATTCCGAAAGTTTAAGAGGCCCTCCTTCTAGTGCCATTTCTGTAGAGCTCTCATTTTGCACGATGCTTAATGACAGGAGTCCTTTTGAACTCCTGGCTTGAAAAGTCAATCTTGGGGATCAACTCCAAGGTTCTGGGCAATCTTGTGACCTATTGGAATCTGCTCAGTTGAAGATAAATCTAAATGTTCACGAGGAGACCTTTTCTAGTTCTAATAACTTTGGATAAGATGTAAAATCTGTTCACTGCTTCAAAAGAATAAAACACACAAAAAGATCTATGTTTTTGTATTTTTTTGTTTTAGGATTAATGCAACTGGTATGAATTCCTTATTTAATAAGGGGTTAGTAAAGAAAATAATGAAGATAGGGTGACAAGAGGTTTAAGCAAATAAAATGAAAATGAAATCCTAACGGACATAAGCTACGAAAAAAATGTGTCTGTGAGTTAAGCCTTCGAAGAAATCAGTGGGTAACCAATGAAAATAGGAGTATCTCTTCCTTAATTCCATTGATGTAATAATTGATCAAAATTTGATAACCATAAGATATTTCACTTTTCATCAAATTGCAAGGCCACAGAAAGTGCACTCATGCGAGACAAAAAGTTATGTAGGAACAGCATGGGTGATCTCTTCTTAAACTAGATATGTCAATGAAATTTGTAGAACCATAGCAAACATCAGAATTAAAAGATCACACAACTAGAAATAATGCAATAAAACTTTTGGCTCAATTACACTTCATGAACATACATTCACAAAATATAGCACACTTAGGCAAGAATCACTGCACTCCAAATGTGAGCACCAAAAGCATATTATTATTGCAAAATAATGATGACCTTTATTACATATTACAATTCCATATTTATAAGAAATCATCTCCTCAATTTGTGTTGAGAGTGAGAGACATCTTCATGCAATCATATTCTTCTAAATTAATAAAACAAACTAATTTTGTACAAATTGACTCTCTAACTAGTGCTCAATAAAACTCCATCCATTTTTATATCATTAATTGGATGCATGAGCCTTGACATGTCATAAAACAAATAAATCATGTGAAAATAAGAAGAAGAGAGCCTTCAGTTGATGTAGGAGTGTTTGGAAGTGTCAAAAATAGAAGCTCCATCTTTACTAGGGGTCTGTTAGAGTTAAACTACTATCAGAATGTGTTTTCGATGCATGGGAAGCTCTAATTTTGGAACTGGCAGTTAACTGTCAGTGCACCTCTAACTTCTTCAAAATCTTCCAAAACAATGTTGCAAAAAGCACACCAACACACTAGTGCACTTGGCGCACCTGGTGCAACAATGCACCTTAGAGACCAAAAATGCAAAATTTTATCAAGTGTCAAAATTGAAATTCTGGCATTTGGGTTTTGTTCCCCTTTATCCTAGAGCTATGTTTGGATATTTATCCTTGAATTTCTCTATGATCTCAGTGAATTGATCTCCATCTATAAAATCTAAGGCTTCATATTTATCTTTTACTTTCTTCTTCTAATTATCCACTTCTATGCGGGTCTCTACAAAATCCCCGAGTTTCCCATCAAGCTCTAATAGTGCCTCTTCCATCCAAAATGACTACCTAATATCATCATCATTGACAACTTCTGCAAAATTCCTTTGGAATCTCTCAACTACTACCTCTACTGGAATTAGTTTTACCCACACATCATCCTAAAAAATGTCTAAACATGCATTGCTATAATGTTTCTTGGCTTCCAAAATTTGCTCTTGGGCTTTGTCCTTGAGCCTGTGGATCTCTGCATGTAATGTTTCCATCACTTTATTACCATCCACAATTTTCTCTCTCCAATCATCTAGTTTATCCAACTCCTCAACTGTATATACATCCATGAGTATTTGATACCTTTGGCCTCTAATTACCTGTAATGCTTGCAAGTCTTTCCCAAGGTATGCACTTCATCCATTAAACTAGAATCTTGATTCAAAATTACTCCTAACTTTTCTGCATTATCCTTCATGACATGTAATAACTTTAAATTCCCCTGGATGATCAAAATGCCTTTTTCTTCAAAAATTTCTTGCCATTGCTGACAGGCATTCAAAAATGGGTCCAACTAAATTACTCCCCTATCCCTTCTCTAAATCACTATAGTCAAAGTCTCTTCAGGGTTATCAGGATCGAAGGGGCCAACAACTTTGCTCAAACATCCTTTAAGGATTTCATTGTTTCATTGAAGTGTTATGAATTTTGCCCCATCCTATTCCAAGCTTCTTCAAACCTCCTTCATCCCTATAGTGACCATCAACTTTATAGTTTCCAAGGTTGGCTTCCCAAGCATAACCTCTTGGATCTGATAATCCCTAGGAGTTAGTTCTTCAACATTTGGTTCTAGAGGAGGGATATCCATGTGAGAAAAAAGGTCTTGATTCTAATGACTCATGAAAAAGGCTAATTCTTGTGCATCCTTTGGAGGTGAATCAGGTTTCCTTAGTACTTCTATTAGTTCCATTCCATCCTCCTCTTCAGTAATGAACTGTTCTTTCTTGCTTTTGATCACTTTTTTTTTTGAGCCACCTTGGAATATGTTACACTAGGGATTTACCTTTAGAGGATGAAGGAGTTTTTTTAGCTATACCTTTCCCCTTATCACTCCTTTCTGGGGTTTTCTCCCTTTGTGAAAGTTCTTTACCAATAGTCTCTATTTCTATAGAGCCTACAGTTCTCACCTCTATATCCTAGGAAGTTTGTTGAGGTTGTTCACTTTCCTGTCCTTCTTCTGACACTTCCTCGGTGGATAATTGTTGTGGCTCTTCTTGATGTTCTATTTGAACCTATTCAATTTATGTGCCTGGAGGAAGAGGGGTAGCCGATCCCTTGTCAACACAAAATGTGACCTGCAATTGGGATGCAGGAACCATTTCAAGTCCTTGTGATTCACGAGGCATCTGAGTCTAATCCTCTTGCTAAGGTTGATTGGTAAGTGTATCTCTAATCTTGTCCCTGACCAACTCAGTACCTATAGGCATAAAGTCAAAATCTGAAATCTTAAAGACATCAGTGCCCTCCACATCTTCCTCATCTATCCACTATTGCATTTCATCCTCTAATGTAGTGGTCTACATGGGTTCATCACGGATAGATGAAGGTTTAATTATGGAACTTCTCCTTCATTCCTACTCTGTGGCTCTGGCTAGACAGGTCCTCTAACTCAAAGGTAGATCATCCTATTCATCCTCATCACCCTCTTCTTCTACCTCTTCTGAAATAGGTTTGCGGATTGATGGGAAAGAGATCACCTTTTGTCTCCTCTTCACTAGAGTCTTAATTTTTCTTCTTTTTGGTGCTAAGGGGGATTCTTGCTCTATTTGTCAAGGTGGGGACATCTCTTGTACCTCAATTTATGTTTCTTCTTGGCTTGGTGTAGCTGGTGGCACTAGGGGATCCTCTAGGGCTTGTGAGGCCTCTACATTCTTCAACCCTTGTATGTTTTCCTCTTCTTGTTGTGGAGGCACTGATATTTCTCCCTCTTCAGGTTTGGCTTGTTGAGGAGAATTCCTCTTCCTCTTGCCCTCACCTTTACCCTTTTGAGCTCTATAATAACCAACCGAAATTGAGTTGGTGCACCATCTCTGGCCTTATTGGTGATTGAGTCATAAATGTAGGGATGGTGACCTTTTTCCATCTACCTTTAGAAAGACAAGCTTGTGCATGGAAGATTACAACTTCATGAATTGGATCAAGTTTGAATGGTTTCTTGATCTAATCCTGCATCATTTTGATGATGTACCTCGCCCTATGGTTAATATCTGAGTTTTCTTCTCTGTCAAACTCAACATTCATAATAGGTCGTTCACCAATTTTATCCCTATTGAACAAAGGATTAAGCAACTCCTCTGAGTCTTGTTGTAGTATCTTCAATGGAATCTTTGTCTTTAAGGCCTTTTCTGCCAAATACAAAGTTATCCTACAATAGTCCTTGATACAGATATCGTAGTCATTCATTGCATTCATCTAATGATCTCCAATGGATTCTTCATGTTGAAATGTTTTACCTACCAAATATTTTACTCTCTCAATATTATCAAAATATGGCTAAGGAGAATTATACTCTTCCAGGGATATTGATCCCATTCATACTCAAAAGATAGAATGTCTTGTCTTCGATCAACCTGACAAGGTCCTATAGTCATAGGCCATGTCCAACATATCTTATGTTGCTTTTGAACTCTATCATATGTAGACAAGAGTTGCCAGGAGATCTCCAAGAGGATGAGTCTATCACTGTGATATCTAGGGAGCTTCTAAGCGTTAATAGTTGTACCTGCTACCCTCAAATATGTGAATTTACGAAACTAGATGTAGTAAGCTCTGACCAATGATATTTGTGTGACTGCCTCCTCTAATATTCTCTATGCATAATCCCCATCTATGAATTAGATTATGAAAAATATGAAAGCATCATTTACAATTTTGTACTCTTTTCTTTGCTCTGAAAGCCTCTTCTTTAGCAGCTAAGGGTATACAATATATGGCCATGCGTTTGCATCCTGCATGTTGCCCCTTTTTATAAAGCCTTGGATAATCTATGGCACTTGCCACCAAAAAGTACACCAAGTATGATGTCATGTAGAATTTCTTATTGTCCTTTGCTTCCATCAACTACTCACACACATTTTGGTTGAGAATAAAGCCCAATCTAGTGACATCTCTGATTTCCTTATTGTTTCAATGAAGTGCACCATGAAATGTTCAGGTGTCCAGCTGCTGGCAAACCCATTACTCTACTCAATAGTATGATTGAGTATCCAATGTCCCCCTTCATGTATCCTCTAGTCATGTCCACTTTGCTGGTTTTCTTTCCTAAAGGAGTCTTCTCTATGAGGTATGATCATCGAATGATCTCAGTAACCTCTTCAATGTGTTCTCGGTACCACCACTTTGCTTGCTCATAAGTTAGCCTAATGAATTGGCCTTGGGAGATGGAAAAATTTCTCGATGTTCTTAGGTTAGAGATCTAAAATGATCTCTCTTGTTATGCTCTTTACAACCCTATCCTTAGGGACAAAATGTTCTACAAGTGTCATAATAAGTTTTGAAGACTATACTGACACCGGGTGTGATGTTGCATTGACGAGCTCTGACTGGATAAGTGCAAAGATCATTTGGGACCTCTTAGTGGGTTTGTTGCATATCTTCAAGAATTCTCCCAAATCTATGTGTCCCAAATCAGTATCTCTAATTTTTGAGTTGTCATCTTGAAAGCATGACTTTGTTGGAACACCCTAGAACTTGAATACTATTGGTTTGGGTGCCATTTTCTTGCCAAGGGAAGATGACATCATATTTGCACAAAAGGATGTCCATCAATTAGTATTTTGAGGAAATCTCAATTACTTAACACCCTATATTAACATGAACTAAAACCCTAAAACCCTAAAAAACCTAGTTTCTTGAAAAGCCTTCGAAAACCTAATTCTACATGTCTAGAATGCAAAATTTTAAAAAATGCACAGTAGGCGCACCTTAGATGTGTGCCTGGTGCACTTTTTATCATTAACACACTTAACAATGAGGGATGCATAGAAGCACACCTTATGGGGTGTTGTGATGCACACCCATTATTCATTTTAGCGCATAAGTTTTAAGTTTTTTAAGTTTTGCATTTTAAGGTTTCTTTGGAGTTTTAGATGCAAAAAAGCACCTTTTTGAGTTAATGCTTTTCCTTTTTATGTGTTTCACAAGGTGTTCGGGTGGATGAGGTGCACCTTAATAGGTACAGTGCTACGGTTCGAGGGAGCGAAACTGAAGATAATGAGAAGTGTGGAGGAGAAGGGGGGTGGGGGCTTTATAGGCCAAAGCACCTTTGGGTCTTGTGCAATTGTGTTGTTGCGCATCTGTGCATCACCTAAGGGTGAATACCTCTCCTCAATGCACCTTTGGCGCACTGGCTCACCAGTTGAGGTGCACTGGTGTGCCTCTCTTTTTCTGCAAGACATGCTTATTTCCTCAAAAACTCAAATGTTTGCCAGTTGGGCTTCCTAGTCGAGACCTAGATGTGAACTAAAACACAAGATAAACCCTAAAAAAAGACTCAAACCCAGGACTAGGTTTTCGACTAACTAAAAATAAAGTAGAGGGTCCCCATTTCTAGATGAAATGGGGCATGCATTGTGGAACCACAACACCAAATAATACGGAACAACTTTCAAATATATTTTCATATACCTCTAAAGTTGTTGATTGGTTGCCTCTTTAATGATTGTCACCTTATATGCACCACTATTGTATGTAGTTGCATAAATCATTATGATTTAAAATGTTTTTTAAAGTTGAGACTAGTATCGTGGGGGTTGGAAATAAGCAGGTAAAGACAATAATTCTCCCTCTCAATTTTATAGTTCTTAAGAACAAAAATTCTTATTTGGAATTTCATGTGAGAAAACCATTCAACACAGTTGCTAAATAATAAGAAACAAGTTTTATTGTTCATTGATATATTTAGTAGTGTGCTTTGTGCTAGTCAACCCATATATCTTTGAAGAAAACTAAGATGCTTATAGCAAAATGATAAAGAAAAAAATAGCTACTTGATTATGGGTTTAAAGAATAATTGTGATGCAATGAATTTGTTAAGCATTAATCATATATATAGTAAGTTTTATTTTTTATTTTAAGCCACAAAATAAGGGAATCCATGGCAATGTAAACATTGAACATGTTTAATAATGAAATATAAAAATCATACTTAAATACTCAAATGCTAATTAGTTGTCTTTCAATTGAGCTTTTAAGTGCATTTCCTAATTATAATAATTAGGGTGTAATTTTATCCAACATGTAGAATTTGAATTATTGAACTATAAGCTTTACTTTACTTGTCACTTAATTTGCAAGTTTAAATCTATGTTGGCTTCCCAATACCACTTAAATTAGCTACAAATTATTTAAACAATATTGAATACATACAAATTAATTCATTGAGAAGATATTTAAATGTTACAAGCTCATAGGGAATTGGTCAAAATTGAGATCAAAAGTATTTATCCATGTGTATAGTGACCTCTACCTTGAAACCATCCACACTTGAATTCACTTAATAAACTGATACTTAAAGAGCTTGTTGGACTTAACATTCTTATGCATTTTAAAGCTACAATAAGCCTTCATGTTTCCAAATTGTCTTATTGATTGTTGTATTTTTGGCTATGCATATTTGACTTTCTACTACTGAACAAAGACACCATAGAAATCTCATATGCTATCTTCAAGACTGCTAAGAACATTGTTGTCTCATAGGTGCATAGTTTTTCCTAATTCCAATATTACTTCAGTATTAGCATTGAGCTATGACATTTTATCACACATCGACTACATCACTAGGCCCAACAATTGGCATTGTCTTCACAATTAGAAATTTTTTTATCAATGAATCATAATTAGATTATTGTAATTTTCTCAATACTCCTTAATTTGAACTTAAAAGTTGTATAAGATATGATATAATCTAACTTTAATTAAGAGACATTCTACTAAATATTAATACAAAGGGACAAGCTTAAACAAATCATCTAGATTTTAATTTTATAGGAGAGAGAAGACATATAATGAATGGTATAGGAGTTTAAGAATTAAAACATATTAGAGCTATCAAATTTCCACAATCCATAAGTATTATATTTAGTTTCTGGATTTGATTGTGTGAATTTTTTATCATCAATGTTTTGGATCACACTACATGATCCATCATCAAGATATTCATGCAAATGAAGAGAGGAGAAAAATGGGAGATTATAGACCAAGAATCCAATAAAAGGAGGGTGAGGAAAGGTAGCACACAAAATGAGCACACCTACCCAAAAGAACAAAAAGACCTCAAGATGACTCAAAGAGAGGAAATAGCTGAATTCAGGGACAAAGAGAAGTCTAAGAATTTAAAAGAGGAACATAAAAATAAGAGAAACAAAATAAACATCAAATTACAAAAGACAACCAAAATGAGAGAAAAAAGGACAACACAAACACACAAACACATATATATGTATACGTAAAACACAAGGAAGAAAATGCTTATCTAACCCCAAAAATGCATAAAAATATAAACATACATACATACATACATACATATACATATACATATACATATACATATACATATTACATACATATACATATACATATACATATACATATACATATACATATACATATACATATACATATTACATATGTATATGTATATGTATGTATGTATGTATGTTTATATTTTTGTGCATATTTGGGGTTAGATAAGCATTTGCTTCCTTGTGTTTTATGTATACATATATGTGTGTGTGTGTGTGTGTTTGTGTTGTCCTTTTTTCTCTCATTTTGGTTACACACACACACACACACACACACACACACACACACACACACACATATAAACAAAGTACAAATCTATGTGTTGTTTGTGTATATATATATCTCACATAAAACCTGAAGAGATAAAGACCAATAAAAGTAATAAAAACTAAAAAGAAACATAATAATAGTAATAAAAGAAATAAAAAGAACAATAGAACATAAGAAATAAACCAAACAAGAAAAATATTAAAAATAATCACATAAATGAAACAAACAAAAGATAGATCTATATAATATAATAAAAAATAAAAAAAAAAATAGTAATAATAAAAATAATAATACTAAAAAATAACAATAGAACAAATAAATCAACAACAAAAACACAAAAAAGGACATCATATATATCTATATACATATATAGCTATATGTATATATGTACATATGAATATATATACACAAAGGGCAAATCTATAAGTGAAAATATATGAAGAAATGCATAGAAAATTGAGAACATAAATAAACAAAATAATAATAATAAAAGAAATAAAAAGTATAATAAATTTTTTTTAAAAAAATAGACCACACTTGAATAAATATAAATGATAATCATAAAAAAGAAACAAACAAAAATTATATATATATAATATAATAATGAAATAATAATAATAATAAATAAAAATAATAATAAATGAAAATAATTTAAAATAATAATAAAATAAAAATAAAAAATAAAAATGAACATGAATAAATAAATAAACAAATAACTAATAATGACAATAGCAATAAAATACATAAATCTAATAACGATAAAAGTGAAAAAAACAAAAAATATTAAAAGTAATAATTATTGCATATTGATAAATAATAATGACAAAAATAAATAAACAAATAAATACTAAAAGAAAAGAAAACAGAAACGCAAAAAATACATAAATGAATTGAAAAAAATAAAATATTAAGGGGACAGTTATAAAAAATACGACAAAAGCCACAAGACACAAAGAAAAGGAGCCACGAAGTGACCATGACAAGAGGTAGCCCGCCACCAGCCACAAGACACAAGGAAAGGAGCTGCCAAGTGAATAGGGAGGCATCAAGCCGAGGACACGAAGGACACATAGAGTTGGGGGAAGGAAGAACCAATGGGCGAGGAAAAAAGATCGAGCCAGTTGAAAAGAGGAGGAAAACAAGGAAGACGAGACAAAAACATGGGGAGAAGCTACGAGGAACAATTCACAAAGGGAAAAAACAACCACAGGGCCATCAACAACATGACAAAAAGGGGGGGAAGAAAGGTCAAGAACCTAAGGGATGAGAGCAAGGGATGCCAAGAGTGATTCAGATGCCAACCATCATCGTGATTTAGGTTGGATAGGTTATTAAATATCTCAATTGCCTCTTTGAACTTTCTATCAAAGAAGTTGTCTTAATAGAATTGTCTATTGTTGCCAAGGATGACAACTTCTTTAATACAATTGTCTGCAAAGTCAACAATAACCAACAACAAAATTGAGGTTTGAGGAGATGTATTTTGTATCTGTTGGCTATCCAAGTGGTTGAATATATAAATATGTGTATGGTCATTAACAAGAGGCAAAAATTACTTTCACTTCAAAAAATCTATTGATACATAAGCATACTCACTACTTTTCGATGACACTAATCCACTTTGTGGACAACTTGAACCCCTCATACATTTTTAAATGTAACACACAAAAAGTCAAGAAGAAAGAACTTTTAAAGAGCTTAAAAAAATAGTAAAACATAACTAAGCAATGCAAAATACTCAAATAGAAATAGACATGGACAAACAAACAATATACATTGATGAACATCACTATGTAGGATCAAAAAATAAATTAGAAGCAATAATGAGCACTTACCAATGGAACCCCCAATTTCTATTGCAAATGAAGGCAAAGTGCATACAAAAAATCAACAACATCACAAATGAAGCAAAATCAAAACCTCTAGTAATTGCAAAAAATAATAATATTTGCATAGTAAACGGAAAAAGGTACTAAATCACCAATACAAGTACTAGATCACCAATACAAATATTTGGAAAAATAATTCAAGGCATGCCAAAATACACATGCCAACTAATGAAATAAAAAAATTGGTAAAAGATGTCAAACATAAACTAAATCTAGAAAAAAATACTAAAATTAGATATTGGCTATGGTGACTTAAAAAAAAAATGAATATCTCTAGACTATATACAATAGATATTTAAAAGAATGTATTTGCAATGATACAAATACTAGGACCATATATACAATAGTTATTTAAAAGAATGTATTTGCAATGATACAAAAACAAGGACCGCCAACTTTTCCCTTACCTTTACTAGTTTTGAACAAAACTAACCAACTTTGTTAAAAAAATGCACTTGAAGAACTACACAACTATCACCATTCATCAACAAAACAAAATTTTAATATAAAATATGAAACAAATACATACCAACTAATCAAGAAAGACCCAATAACTTGTGCACGATACTACAAACATAGGATAAACGCATTAAAATTTTGATATTTGTATATCACTCTTTACTTGGAAATGTATTGGACTATTTATTGGTAGCTAAATTCCAAAATCATGAAAATAAACACGACCACTTCCTCATTTGAATTAAAAATCAATCAATCTATGGAAAATAAAGCAATACAATCATTATGTATTTTTTACACAAGTGCATTACATATGCCATAGAATATTTAGAACCAAACACAACCATATTGCATAGGCACCATCGTATAAAATAATACAAGAAAAAAAAAAATGCACACTACAGATATAATTTTCCACTCCTGCAAAGTAGCAAAATTGTAATGGTTGAACCTTACTTGTTGCAAGTCAAGCTATAAATTCAATTTCTTATAATATTCTCTCCAAAATTAAAAAATAAATCTATGACACCGCATTTACATTTCAAAATTTCTTAGATCAAATGGGAATGAATGAGGATGAATACATAATTGCCTTAAGATCAACAATCAAGAGGTCCACTCTCTACCTCGAATGAAAGCCTTCATAAAGATGGAAAAAGGTCTTTAAAAAAAAATAAAAAATGCACATCTTAAAATCAAATTTAGATGTACAACTTTCCCTTAACACATATGTTGTAACAATGTACTATAGCTCCTACATGACAAAGTTGATAAGTAAATGACAATGCATTTAAGAAAATACGTAAAGATCAACAACATAATATAGATGCACTCAAAATGATATCAAGACTAGGGAATTCTTTATTAAACTTGTAAAAAATTTCATCCCATCAAGCAACCCATCTTGCTCTTTTGCTCCTACCAAAGTACAACTCTAAAAAATACATTTTTATTGATACTAGATCAAACAATGACCACACATTTATATTGAAACTCATCCAAGAAGTAAAAAAAGAAGTCAATGACTCATAAAATGTGATGTCCAAATCTCTAATTGACTACTGCTTGGAATTCCATCAAACTATTTTTTTAAATATATGCCTTGCAGAGTTTGTCTCTAATTGCAGAAAAATGGAACTATGCTTGAACCAAAAACCAAACTAAAAGTTATACGGTTTTTTAACTTCCTCAAACACATTGGCATAGAGAGTCATTATAGAGTAATTACTTATTTACATACCATTCTTAATAAGAGAAGATACATTGAAACATAATTTTGGCTCTTGGAAAAATGCCTATTTGCATAATGAAAAAATAATCCAAATCAATCACAAAAATTTATGCTATATAATATTTAGATCAAGAAAAATGACGAATCAAAGCATAAATGCAAAAAAAAGTAGACATGTGCAAAATTGTAGGGCAGCAAAAAAAAATCATTTGGTAAATGCGAGCAGGAATGCAAAAATAAAAAAATGGCCAAATGAAGATTGCAAAGGTTATGAGAGCCCTAGGATATTTCATCACCAGAATCCAGAGGAAGGATCTCAATCAGACAAAATATAATTGGCACTGGAAACCAGAAATGCCTTCTCCATTCTGGCGGAACTAGACATCTCCAAGGATCGTAAGAGTGATATGCTATTGGAAGGTTGCATTAGGTCATGTCTAAAAAAAACATTTGGCTACACTAGACCTTTCACCACAGAATCCTTGGGTTGGTTCCAACCTAACACAATCTTCACCATTGAAAGTCTTGAACATCAGATAATTTTTTTTAATATGACAAAATATGCATATCCAAATAATAGCGAGGCATCTCCAATCTCTTTTGATTCGGCTAGGGTTCCAGTAAATTTTCTATTTTCGAATGCTTCAGATGCACTCAATATCTCAACCCCTAAACCCTACATCCCCCCATACAAAAGACCGACTGAGAAATCTATCAAGTGTGTGGCTTCCTGCCCAATGAAGTTGCCCCAATCCTTAGAGCTAGCTAACACTATCCTAATTCAAAATGAAGAGTGTGAAGATGCGTGGTTAGAATGTTAAAATCTTGGTATTTTCGCATTTTGGTCCGGATCAAGAGAAGAAATGTTCTTCTTGTCCAACTGGTTGGAAGAAAATTATTGAGGCCAGGTAAGTATCTCTTACTTTGGTGATAATGTTCTCTATTAAACTATTTGGAAAAGCAAGTTAGGGTTGAATTGATTAATGTCTTTGAATGCATGTTTAATGGCTATGTTGTCAAATTCCTTAAGTGGTCTCCTAATTTCAAATTAGCAGATTTAGATATTAAGTGTCCCACCTAGTTTAATATCAGATCCCTTCCTCCAAAACTAAATTAGATTGAAACACTTAAAATGATTGGATCTTCGATAGGAGATTTCATAGGAATTGATGCCTCATTTTAGTTTGACAATAATGTGAGGCTTTTAATAAATACCAAACTAAATCTTGAGTCTTCATTACATAAAAATGTTAAAACTAATAGGGCAACATATCAATTAAGCCTACACAAATACAGAGGTTTTATTTCAGAGATCATCAAAGTCAAGGATCATACAGGCATGGGACTGCAAAATCTCCATCTCACTTTAGATTTCTAGACAACATTTCCTTTGATCTTCCAACTAACAAAAAAAATGGGTATTAAATTTGCAAATTTTGAATCTTACTCACAACTTGAAGTCAGAAACTCAATTCAGAAGGACATATGAAACTTAGTAGTAGGAATCTCAACTAGGAATGATAGGGTAAAGTCCATGATTGTCAGTCAAGATTCCTTGGTTATACGCCAAGAGCAAAAGAGGACAAAGAAACATAGGGCCAAGAAAAACAAGAAAGCAGCTAAAGCTATGGAACAGAAGATATAGGTAGGAGATATGGCAGAGATGAATACAGAAAAAGGTTTAAAAGAAGCAAATCAAATCCACATAGCAAGCAGGGAAAAGGGAATTTTAATAACTTCTACATCAATCAATGCTCCAACAGAAGACAAGATACAATATAAGGAAGACGATGGCAATACCTGGAAGGTAGTTTCAGGTGAAACATAAATAGATGCATATAACTTTCAAGCTAGGGTATTAGGAAGATTAGAGGGTATTGATATAATTAAGGCAGAAAATGATTTTCTTTTCACTTCTCCAAAAGTGGGGGAGGGGGACAATGTAATAAAAAAGAATAACTAGGAACCACAGCAGCAGGTCCATAACATAGATATAGAGACTGAGGAAACCACTCCCAAGTCCAAAGGATTTAGGGTATCTTCTAAATTCTGGCAGACTCTGGATGTCCACATTACTTCCCAGTTTACCCAGAGGATAAGCAGTTAGACTTGGGGAATAAATGTAAGGAAATTGAAGGCTCCATCGTTATAGAGCTTCAAAATTTCTTAAATCAAGCAGAGGATTCCCTTCTTGAGGAAGGCACCCCTATTACAGATAATAAAGAACTAGAGCAACTTTTTGATGAGTTAATTTAGGTCTTTAGCTATGATAATATCAACAACAACACAACTTCCTAGAAGGAAAATTTGATACAAAAAATTATCAAATTAGGTGGAAATGGTTACACAACTGAGGATCTTCGAAAGGACATTTTGAGGAATGAAATCGGATGCAAGATATTCAAGGAATTAGAAAAGGAGGAGTTCAGAGGATCAGAAGAGTGCAAATCTCTTGAAGCATATAGCCCAACTGATTATCATCAAGAACTTGATTTACATATGAATTGAGAAGGATTAAGTGTTCCTATTTACGATGAGTCAAAAGGGAAAAGAGGAAGGAAATTGTTGAAGGAATTAAGAGAGGCTGATGGACTATGTAGAGATCAAATAAAAATTGATGATCTACTAAATAATGGGAAGGGGAAGTGCCTTCCCAAATTTCCATGAGGATAACTACTTGGAATGCTAGGGGCCTAAATGCCCTAGCAAAAAAAGGCTAATTAAACAATATCTTAAAAAATTTAATTCAAAAATAATCTTAATTCAAGAAACAAAACTAAGCCACTCTTAAGGCTGTAAACTAAATAAGATGTTAGGAATATGGGAATCTTCATTTCAAGAGGCAATAGGTGCATCTGGTGGTCTACGCATTATCTAGAATCCCAAAAAAGTTTATTTACACTATTTAAATGGCAGTAGCAACTGGATGTGTGCTTCTATGCAAAGCTTAAAATCTGATTTGAAATTTATTTTATTAAATGTCTATGGTCCAAACAGCTGTATAAAGAAAAAAGAGGTTTAGGATGAACTTAGTTTGATTCTCCTATATTATAAAGAGAGTCCTATTGTTATGGGTGGTGACTTTAACACTATTTTAAATTTAGATGAGAAAATAGGAGTATAGCACCTAGCTCTGTCTTCTTTTGGATTTAAAGAGTGGGTTGATAAGCATTGTATGATAGACATTCCTTTAAATAATGGTACTTTCACGTGGAATAATAGAAGGAAGGACCTCACTTATGTTGCAAAAAAATTAGATAGGTTCTTTATTTTAGGTAATTTAACGAATTTTAATAAGAATTTTCAGTCCTTTATCCTACCATATGTAGGATTAGACCATTTCCTAGTCTACACTGAGTTCACAGAACCATTGAAATCTATTAGGAATCCATTTAAGTGTGAAAAGATGTGGTTTCAAGATCCAAATTTTATGGAGCTCATTAGGACCTGGTGGTCACAAGCTAAGTTTAAAGGCTCTAAAATGTTTATCTCCAAATTAAAATTGATTAAAGAAAATATATTAAGATGGAATAGAGTTCATTTTAATAATATCTTCAAAGAGAAATAAGATATTGAAGGAGAATTATATAATTTGAATTAGGATGTTATTAAGCATGGTATGAACAATGAGAGATATATTTTAGAAAAAGAGCTTCTTGCGAAACAAGAAGAGGTTCTTTCCAAAGAGGAAACGTATTGGAGGTAGAAATTTAGGGATAAATGGTTGGATGAGGGAGATCGCAATACAAAATTCTTTCATAGCTCAACTATTTATAGTAGAGCACAAAATAAGATTACTAGTATTATTAATCATCAAGGCACTTATACAAAAAAACCTCAAGAGATAGCTGATACATTCGTGTCTCACTTTGAGGGATTATTAAATAATTATGAGGGTTCCAATAGGGAGGCTCAATCCAAAATGCTAAAATACATCCCTAAATTGATTACCTTGGAGGATAATAAGAATCTAATTAAATCTATCTCCCTGGAGGAGGTAAGATTCGTTGTTTTTAATATGAATCCTGATAAATCCCTTGGGCTTGATGGTTTTCAGGCCTTTTTCTTCCAAAAGTGTTGGGACATTTTGGGGGAAGATTTTTGGAAAACGATTGAAGCATCAAGGAAAGGGGGATCTCCATTTGCTGAGATTAATTATTCCTTTCTTACACTGATTCCTAAGAAGCATGGGCCAAAGCATCTAGGAGACTTTTGCCCTATAGCCCTATGTAATACAATATACAAGGTGTTTTCTAAAATCATGGCTAACAGGCTCAAAAATCTATTGCCTAAATTGATATCTGATGAACAGTCAGGTTTTGTTCCAGGTAGACCTATTTTGGATGGTATACTCATGATCCAAGAAACTATCCACTCGACGTCTAAAAAAGAAGAAGCTTGTATGTTTATGAAGTTAGATATTCAAAAGGCTTATGACATGGTTGACTGACATTTTCTTTGTAAGGTCCTTGAAGCCTTCGGCTTTTCACACTAATGGATCAACATTATCTTCAAATTCATCTCCACCCCTAAGCTATCTATTCTCATTAATGGAATGCCTGAAGGTTTTTTTGGAATATCTAGGGGCATTAGGTAAGGAGATCCTTTATCTTTGTCCCTTTTCATCATTATGGTTGAAGCCTTTGGTAGAGCAGTCTCAGATGCATATATTAATTAGAAGATTTTCAGTATCACTATTACTAGGAATCTTCCCAATATTACACACCAACAATATGCAGATGACACAATTCTATTAGGTATGAGCACTACTTGTGAGGCTCTTGGCTTTAAAAATATCATTCAGTCATATATGGATGCCTCAAGTCAGAAAGTCAATGAAGAAAAAACAGAAATTTACTTTTTGAATAACGATCTGAATATGGAGTTTCAGCTATGTAGGATTATGGGTTATAAAAAAGGTATGTTTCTATGCAAATACATGGGTATTTCCTTGGAAAAGAGAGCAAAGTATGGTCAGACATGCTTGAGAAGATAGATAAGAGGTTAGGTAGTTGGAAAGATAAGTGGCTTACCAAGGCGAGTAAAATTACAAAGATTAGATCGACACTTTTTGCCATCCCAATCTTCCCAATGTCTTGTCTTCCTCTCTCTAATTGGATGGCTTCATAATTTGACTCCAAACTTAGGAACTTTTTGTGGAAAGATAATGATGATGATAAGAAATTAGCCCTTATTAAGAGGGATAATTTATGCAAACCTAAACAATCTGGGGTTTTAGGGGTTAAAAAGTTTCAGTGGAAAAATGAAGCTTTGGGAGCAAAACTTATTTGGAGATTATATTCTAAGTGTGACCACAAATGGGCAAAGATTTTCTACAACAAATATTTGGATTCGACTGATCCTTTGTTGCTTTTCTAGATGAGAAACCTGCCTAAAGGATTAGAATGTTGGAACTTTATGTTTAAGTGTCAAAGACTGATATGTAAGTTTTTAACATGGGATGTGGGTTCAAGGGACAATGCCTTCTTCTGGGAAGACTCCTAGGATGGGCATCTCGCGATATCTACATTACCTCATATTGACAATCTAAAGTAGAAGTTGATCTCTCTATGGGGTGAGAAGGTTAAGGATTATAAAATTAAAGTTTTCTCAGATGAGATCTTGCAATGGAGGTGGCGCTTGATTGACAATCTAGATTTAGATCCTGTCTTAGTTAAGGAATATGAGAAGATCATCTCAATGAGAAGTATAAAAAAACTGAAAGTATGGACAAACTCATTTGGACTAGATCTAAAGATGGTAAGTATAATGTGAAACAAGGTTATAAGGCTCTTGCTCATTCACAAAGTTGGAATCTTGTTGAGATGTTGCTCCAATTATGCTAGGACACTAGGTGTCTTCCCAAGGCTGACTTCTTTTTATGGCTTGTCTTGCAAAAAAGAGTTCTGACAGTGGACAGACTGGCTACATTTGGTATCATCGGACCATCTTGGTGTGTTCTTTGTAAACAAAATAATGAAGATGCAGAACACCCTTTTTATGGTTGTCATTTTGCACAAAGTTGTTGGGAGTGGCTTAGAGCATGACTTATGTGGTTTGCTCCTTTTGTGAACTCCTTTCAGGCCCTCCTATTATCATGGCCTACATAATTGGATAATGGGGTGTATAATAAGCTTTGGAATATATGCCCCTCGATCATTGTATGGGAATTATGGAAGGAAAGGAATTGACGAATCTTTTAGAATTTAGAAATGAGTTTGGAAAGATTTCTTATTAAATTAGAGGCTTCCATTGTTGAAGTGTTGAATTCTTACCTTAGGAAAACTTTGAAAGAAGAGGGTTCCTTTTCCTGTTGGGATGGACTCATAAAAAAGAGATGGTCTAATATCATCAATCCACCATTGGTTTACTTAAAAAAGAATAAGGAGGTGAGGGCTAGTTGCAAGTGGGCTCCCCCTCCTTTTGGATGACACAAACTTAACTTTGATGGTGCAACTAGAGGTAACCCGAGGATGGCTAGTATTGGATGCATCATTAATGATGATGCAAGTAAGTGGATTGCGAACCTTGCTACGCCCCTATCCCCCATGACCAATAATTTGGCAGAGCTTGAAGCATTAGACCAAGGTTTACTACTTTGCTACAAATTAGGATTATCCAAGATTATCATTGAGGGAGATTCCCATATTATTCTAAATGCAATTAGGAAGAGAGATACACCTAATTGGGTCTTAAACTCAAAACTCAGAGAAGTCTTGGTGCATCTGGATCACTTTGAAGATTATCAAATTGGTCATATATTTTGGGAAGGTAACTGAATAGTGGATGGTTTAGCTAATAAAGGAGCTGATGGTCAATCTATATTAGCTTTCAACTAAGGGTTATTTGCTCTGGTCTCATATTCTCTGAGCATTTTAAAGGATAAGGTTTGGGTTAATTTTTTTTTAGACTAGTAGGTTATATGAGTTAGTTAAGTGTAGAATTTTATTTTATCATTTCTTTCCTTATCATGTATAGTCTAATTAGCTTAAGACGACTTGTTTTCAGTTTAAGAGGGATATCAATTCTTTTTCATACTTAGTAGCGATGTATTAGCTTTCTAGGTCTTAATATATACATGGAGTTCCTGGCCAGATTTAACTAGTTAAAATAGATAGCTTATCTATTATATATACCAAGTATTGATGAGCTCGTACTTTGCTCCCATTAATCGTCATGATGAAGGGCGATCATTCTAGATTGATGGCACTTAGTTTATTTAATTCCATTCGCATTGGGGTCGGTGTCTATGGTAAACAACTGGCAGATTGTTTCATATTTTACACAGGGTTTCTAGATTGGTGATTTAGACCCTCCCCAACTGTGTTGTTTTCTTGCATTATCAATGGAGACTAATATTCCTATCTTCCATACCATTGAAAACTGCACAATGGCTTTTCTAGGGAAGGTTAAGCTTGAAAGGTGGAGTCGTCTACTGAAGCCTGAAGATGGTTTGATTCACTTTCCTATAAGTAGAGCCTTAGGAGAGAATGCTTTTGACTACAGTACGATTTGGAGAACCAATAGTAGTATAATTGGTTTGTTCATAGGTGTTGCTATTAGAGCCAAGATTGGGAAAGAGGACATTGTCAAACTCTACAAAGATGTTTTTAGCCCTATTTGATGCAAAGGGTTGGAAAAGGCTATAAACAGTATCGATGTAAAATTTTGAATTCCACTCCCAGAAAAATATATGAGTCTTCTGGTGGGTGTGGCTGAGCTAGAAACTACACCATGTCAACAATCTCTCATCATGGGGGAAAGTTTGGCCTTTTATTCAGAATGGCATTGTATGGAGGCTAGCATCAATTTCTTACTTCGCTAGTAGAAGATTACAAAAGACAAAGGTAAGGATTGGATGATCAACTACCTCCAATTGTTCAATGCATATATTAAATTGGGTGTGGTTTTTTATGATCTCAATGCATTGGAATTTTGTACCCTAAATTCGAAAAAATTAAGCAGAACCAAACATTGCTTTGAATTCCCTCCCAACCACACTACAAATAGGGAAAATGACTTTATAGAGGTGATAATGGTATCATGGAAGAAATAGATTAGGATGTGGTTTGACTTTTTTGAGGTTCATAGTAGGGTTTGGGGAAACACAATTAGTAGGTTAAAGGGCATATCTATATGGGAATTGTTATGTTAAAATCAAAATGTTTTGGAGAATTTGTTACTCTACAGAACTTTATGACTAATGCATAATTATATTAAGACCAAAATGTTTTGGAGACTCTTATTCAATAATTTTATATACATTAAGAATTACCATGACTTATAATCCTTTGCATATTCTGAGTTTCATCTTTGGCTGGAAGTTTTCATGGTATCATCTTAAAATACTAAAATGTTTGCACTGGATTGTTTATTTAGTTAATGTTTATATGTACAGCTTTGCCTCCTATCTCTTGCAGATTGGAGGTTTCAAATTATTTAATTAGGATAGCATTTTGTTCTTCAATGTATTCTCCTCTAATCATGTTTTGAATATGAGGGATTTGTGTAAATTAGATGACTGGTACCGATCTATATTAGTTTAGGGTTTCTATTTGGTTTTAAGCTGCATTTCCCATAAAATGGTTGCTATATTGAGGATAATCTCTTTTGGGTTTGCTATGGATTGCTTGTTTTCTAATGAAATAGTTGTCTCTCTACTAAATGTAATCTTTTTGATTATTTTAGCATAACATTTAAGAGTTTAGTTTTTTTCATGAGATCCTTGAGAGTTGGCTCATTCATAATTATTGGTGGCATAAGGTGTGTGGAGACGATAGACTATAATTATTACATCGAAAGTCCTGATCAGTCTAGACATACCTAGATGGTGATGATGGATTTATTTATTTTCCCTATTATGATGTTAGCCTCTACTATATGTATGTTACAGGGTTTTATGGTTCTTTGTTCAACCTCTCTGTTTATTTTGTACAGGGATGTCAGGAGGTCTAGATGGGTAATTGTTTAAGCTTAATTTAGTCTCTCTCACAAGACTGTGTATATGATCCACCTTTTAGGTTTTGTTTTATGCATCTTGATTTTATAATTATATTCGAATCCCATTGGTAGTTTAGGCAGATTTGCAGTTGGATTTTGAGTCCGGCTTTTAGTTTTTGTCTCATTTCATGACTGCTATTAATCTTTATCTATATGATTCTATGAGCCCTTTTGTCTGTAGTATCCTTTTGTTATGGTCCTATTATGCTCTGTTTTGTTTCGATGATTGTTTTCATGGATCTCCTAGATCTTCTTTGTGTTTCTTGTGTTCTTTCTTTGATTCTCTCATGTTTATCTTCTATTGATGTTAGTAGGGTAATCTTTCTCCTTTTATTGCTTACATGGTTGTATAGGGCTTTTAGTTAGTATTTTTGTTTCTATTTGGTATCTTGACCTATTATAAGATTATATTGTTGATTTTGGTTTTGACAAGATTAGTTCTATCAAGGATGGTATTAACCTCGGTACCCCGGTCGAAATATCCTTGTGGTGTTTATGTGAGAGATCTAACCTTAATGTTATTAGCTATTTGGTTTGTCTTTTGGCACGTTTGATTGTCTCTTAATAGGTTGATTTGATCGGGGTTTAAATGTCACTTGGAAGCCACTTTTGAAGATCTAATGAAGATGTAATTATTAGGGGTATGCCTCGACATTGAAGGTAGTTTAAGTATAATTTCAATTAGGACATTAGTTCACTGGGGTATGCCCCTTTTAAATTTGTAAAAATATAGGACATCTATCCCAGGCAAGACTGGAGGTTTTCTTCTCCGTTCTTTCCTACCAATGCCTGTTTGAGCGAAGATAGCTTGTAATTTAATCTTTTATTAATAAAATTTACCATGACCTTGGCTGTTTACCGATTTAAAAAAAATTTAAAAAAATTTAAAAAATTATGTTGTAACACTAACTTTACTTGGGGTGATACTGATAAAGCTTTTGATGAAGTAAACAAATAGCGATGGATACAATGAAAAAATGTGCTTAACAAGAAAGGAAAAAACTAAACAAAAACACCAATATGACATATAACAAGATATGTAAGCTACGTTCTACAAGACCCTCAACAATGTACCTCCAAAAGGATTTGAAATCACATGTCATCCACAAAATAATAGATAATAATTACTACTATGGATTGGGAAAATATTAAATAAAAATCAACAAGCAAATGTCATGGACATTGTTATGAAAAAGTTAAGAGATCTCAACACTCTACTACATTTGTTCTTGAAACCTGAGGGGCCATAATCCAAAAGACATTCATAGCAACATCCATTTATCAAGCACTCATTTGCATGTAAAATAATTGCATTGACAATGATCTAAATAAATCCAAGGGCCTAATAATTGTATATATAGGAAAAACAACATATAAAAATAGTGGAATAACATTGCATTCATCCTTCCACATATATTTTAATGAATTAGAATATGTCCCACTCGACATAAAGATACTAGATACAATGTCAAAGAACTACAACTAATTACATGCACTACTAATAGATGTGATTTAGTTAATGAGCTCAATATTTCTATGATACATTAATAAATGATTATGCGATATTATGCAATTGCCTACAACATACTTTGGCAATCTCAATACAATATTTTGTAGGGATTTGTATCAAGCTCTCCTTGTACTTGATTCTATTGTGTTTGAAAACAAATCAAATTCAACATAATTAATATCTTACAATTCCTAGAAAGACAATGTAAAATATTACTCACTAACCACAATAATACAACAAAAGAGCAACTAACTCATCTCATTAGAATACAAGTAATCTTACAAACAATTAATGATATAGAGTACCTCAACCATAGTTTCTTACATCCAACACTATTTGACTCAATATTTTCCTACCCATTTTATAGGAGAAAGGATGTTAATGCACATGATTCTAATATGGTATATATATTTTTTGGGAATCACATTATATTAGTCTTTAGGGGGGAAATGGATGTGATGAATTTAATGATATTAATAAGTTGAGATGAATTCATTAACTATCCACTTTTACACCAAGCCATTTAATACAAGAGAAAAAAGGTCATGTCATGCAATTTTGATTAAAGATGTGTAAATGTAAGAGTGCAATTTATTTAACTAATTAAATGAAAAGTGTAAGATGTGTCTAGGTGTTAAATGTAAGTGAAAAGACAATTAAGATATGAAAATAGGTCTAGACCAAAAAATAAAACTAATGATAAAATTGTTGGAAATGTAATACAAACTAGGTAACTAAGAGGGGGGTGAATCCGGAACCACTTGAACTTCTTTAATCCACTTTATTAAGTTATTTAATCTATTTGAATGCAAGAAACATAAAGTTGTAAAGTAACAACACCATAACACAATATTTGGTAACCCAAAAACCCTCCAAGTAGAAGGTAAAACTAGGGTGGGGATGACACCCACAATGCTTCACTACTATAGTAATAAAGTTGGCCTATTAAGGCTTATAATTGATCACTTCTAATGATCTTACTCAGTTAAGAGTAATAAGGATTATTAGGTCTACCTCGTAAAAGGATTTATACAATACAAATAAGTATGCACTCTATTAGGAGTTTACGCAAAGGATTGTTAGGTCCACCCTGTTAGGGTATTTGGGATTAATGCACCTTTTAGGATGAATTAGTGGATTGATCTCTGAAATAAAACTATGATTATTGATGAAGATCATTTTAAGTAAAACTGATCATGTGATTGTGATAGACAAGTCTCTTTTCTTCCTTGTGTTTCTTATAGCCTTCCAGACAATATGCTCTTCCATATTCGCTTATACAATGTTCTTTAACTTGTTCTCATATTATTTGGATAACCAAAACATCTTATACTTATATCCATCCAAATAGTTCTAACATAGGTTAGCTACAACATAATTATTTCCAAAAATAAGTTGGCTCAGTGCAGGAACTCAGATCCAATGACTTATTTGAGCACCACTGTCACCTTGGCTAACTCTAGCACTCAGTTGACACTGGATGCTCAATTCATATTGATCACTTAGTAAACACTTCTAACTTAGTTTTCACTTCTCTGCTAACTTTCTTACTGCTTTGGAAAACTCTTATGACTTGGTTCTCACTAGAGCTCGGTAGACACTATCAACTCAGTTAACACTACAACTCAATGTGAACTATCAACTCGGTTAGCATTGCAACTTGGTTGACATTTCTTGCAAGGTTAACACTATTTGCTTGGTTCCTTTGTGGGCTTAGGTAACATTGTAGGCTAGAAACTTGGTTACAACTATCTTTCCATTATGAGTAAGTGTTTTGACACTAATTGATAGTATATCTGGCAATGAGATTAACAAAAATACTCACCTTGAAATGTGTAGAAGAATGTATTTTTTCACTTTGAAAATCATGGATTTGGAACTACAAGGGAAATTTCATCTACAAATTTGTGATTACAACTAAAAACTCAGAAAACTTTTTTTTTTGTAGGCCTCTAGGAATAGGTTGAAAATGTCACTATATTCCAAAAGTGGGTGAAAATGTCACTGAAAATGTCACCATGTTCTCAAGGCTTTGTAGTAGCTTTGACCCAACTTCTTAAGAAATAGCTCAGAAAATATTTTTTAGATCTATAATTGCAATTCTTTCAACTTATTCATACAAAAAAAAAATATTGTTTTTATTTTTCAGTGGATGAGGGCTTTCCTTGGTCAAACCCTACATTAAGGAATCAACCTTGAAATTAAAATGTAGATATATAAATGAAATAAAGACATATATTTACCTCACACATGTAAACCCTTGTTAATAGGGATTTGTAATGTTTATAGATGTTGAAATTGCAATAAAGAATGTAGGATATCTCCACATATGCAATGGATCTACCAAAACCACATCATAGAGCCATAGATGTAAATGTACATTAATGAAGAAGATAATGAATGTATCAATATATATTTCCTCCCTTAATGGCCAAAAAAATGCTAGATTTTGAAGAGGAATTGCTCATAAAGGATCCTTAAATTTTTGAAGCCAACAAAATGGTAGATCTTGAAGAGGAATTGTTCACAAAGGATCCTTGAATCTGTGAACACCTTGAATGCTTGATGAAAGTATCCTTACGTGAATGCTTGGATGTATCTTAATGTCTAACAATGTCTTGGATGTAACTTGCTTTTTTTATGATAGATTGATATTCATGGATTTCTTGATGTAAAAATGAGGTGCTTAGACTTCCTTCTATACCATTTTTGGGTGTGAAAACAAAGCAAGCCAATAGGAATACCCAATAATTAAATTTGAAAATGCAAGAAAAAATTGGGTCTGGGATCCAAAATCCCCAAGGACCAAGTCAACTTTTTAAGTGAACCAATTCCATCACTACAAAATTTGGGGTTAAATTGTGACGACAATTTGCAATGACGGTGTAATTTGTGGTGATTTTCATTTTTTTTTTGCAATTGTCCCTGATGTTGTCACAATACTGATGTTGGCATCATAATTGCGATGCTTATGTGAGTATAAACAAGAAAACACAACATAAATCATTCCCCATTTGTTTTGATTGTGGAGAGCTACACACAAAAGAGGGTGGAGAGCTTGAATGTTGTCATGCCCTTGCGATCTATGCATTTCATTGTTGTGATTTTTGCATTTCATTGTCATGCCCTTGCTCTGCAATTTTGTGGCCATGTCATGCCCTTGCTTTGTGATTTTGTCATCATGTCGTGCCCTTGCTCTATGATTTCATTGTTGTGCCCTTGCTGTGGAATTTTCTTCAAGGGCTATGTAAATGTTAATTTCTTTTCCTTCTAAATAGGTATCTCTTTATATTTCCTTCTAAACATGTATATTTAAATTTTTTTTTAAGGTGCTCATTACATCTTAGCACAATAGAAAAAATGATCCAGCTACATACATATTCCGGAATCCAAAGAATAAAATAATTAAACTCACTCAACTTGTGCTAAGTAACTTACCTCAAGATCCTCCACAAAAATAATGCAAAGCAGGAAAAATGGGCAAAGTTTGCAAGAAATTTTACAAAAACATATAATAGTAGATATTTTTAGAAATAAACTAGCCATAACCTAGTTAAATGGGTCTAGTTGTTGATTAGTTGGGTAGATTACAAATTCCTGTAGAACTGCCATTAGATCAGGTACAAGGAAATGAACAATCAATTATTTCCAGTTAGCAAGATCAAATATAGTTTTCCAAGGTGATAAAATTGCATATGCAAGGAATTGAAGAATAACTTTAGTGAAGGGTTGAGTGTAAGGAGTTGAAGGTGTAAATGCCATAATCATGAGGGTCATTCCCTTGCAAAAGCCTCTGCTGCAATGACATTACCTCTAAACCATGTAAAGGATGTTGAAGTGGTTCACAACCTTGAAACACTCTTATAAGCATTTGATACTTGGGATCATTGCAGGGAGACTGTGCCAATACTCGAAACACTCTTATAAGAAAATGCAGATGCAATACATGACAAATTGTACAACCTGTAATCCTCCCAATATTTAGACAATAAATTCTCAAAGACACTTGCAAGTGATTCCAATGTCATAGTACCTACTACAACACTTTCCTTGATTCTATCCTGTGGCTCCCATAATAGCTTCGATGTTGTCTAGTTGTTTTTTCTACCATGCAGTCTCTTTCTAAAGTTGCTCCTTCTCCTTCTCTTTCTAAAGCCACTCCTTCTCCTTTTCTCTTGTACCTTAAATTGATTTTCAAAATTTTGAATATTGAACTCTACCTTATCTAAAATCAACTTCACATCTAACTTATCTAAAATCAACTTCACATCTACCTTATCTAAAATCAACTTCACATTGTGTTGTAACTCTAGCACAGGGGTTTGATCATTGATAGGCTTAATTTCAGCATTCAAGTTTTCAAGATTAGTCAACACCCTCACTTGTGGACCTCTCATGTTAAGCACGTTCTATACTATTTCAACACCATGTTCTTGCTTCTGAGATAACAGTTCTTCAAGTGCATTTTCTTGTAAAACATTAATTTTGTTGAACAATTGTAAACTCTAAGAAAGTGCATTGTTGTTTTCATATATGTATGTATATATGTACGTATGTATGTATGTATATATATGTATGTATGTATATATATGTATGTATGTATATATGTATGTATGAATGTATATATATATATATGTATATATACATACATACACACATATATCTGTGTCTATGTATGTATGTATGTATGTATGTATATATACAGAGAGATCTTGTGGATTGTCAATTATGGATTATAAACAAAAAATAAAAGAAAACATGACATTACTCATTTCCCATTTGTTTTGATTGATTGTGGAGAGTTGCATGTGAAAGAGGGTGGAGAGCTCCAAATGAGGGTGGAGAGCTCTAAACATTGGTGGAAATCTAGGATTTTGTTACCATTCCCTTGTGATCACTGCATTTGTTGTTGTATCATGCCCTTGTGACATCTGTGCCCTTGCTCTACAATTATCTTCAAGGGGAGAAGAGGTACTTATGTAAATGTTCTTGTTTTCCCCTTTTAAAAATGTATCTCTTGTTCATATATAATAGCTTTGGTCAGATTCAAGGATAACTCATTATGATGATTGTATGCATATATGCATGTATGTATGTATATTAGTTCACTATGTGAATTGCTTTACATGCATACATATACACTTGCATAATACTTGTGCTAAATTAAATTAATCATTCATGTATTTTATTCACACAAGCAATTATCCTTGCACTCAATCGAAACTATTTATACCAAACCAAGTATGCAAAAATATGTACTTACAAATTATATTACCTCTTGGTGATTGAGTAAAGATCTTGTGCATAATATCGTCTAGGTAATGATTGAATGCATCCACATTAAGTCATAATAGGATCAAGCAGATGATCCATTTATGTTACTTCATACTTGTTTTATTGAACATTTTGTTTAACATAATCAATAATACTAGAACTATACAACTATTGCTAGTACTCTTGTTCATTTAATTTAATCATATACATTTAATACTATTATTTTTCTTAAAATTAGACTATATATTTGCGAGAGGTGATGCAGGAGCATCCTAGGCTTTCTTGCAATTTTGCATGTTGGAATCGAGTGCTAGTGGTTTCCAATTTTCTTATTTCTGCCAAGTTGTTCAGTGGAGGCCAAGTTACTATAGCTTCTAGTGGATGTTGACCTACTGTAGCTCCTAGTGGATATTGAGTTACTATAGCTCCTAGTGGGTGTCAAGTTACTGTAGCTCTTAGTGGATGTTGAGTTACTATAGCTCCTAGTGGATGTTGAGTTACTGTAGCTCCTAGTGGATGTTGAGTTACTATAGCTAGTGGATGCTGAGTGTTCCAATATGTGTTGAGTGCTATTATTGGTTTTGGTTTTGTTCATGCCAAATTATCTGTGAGCCAACTTTTGGCATTTAATTTATGTATGGGTACTTAACTTGTGTTGTGACCAACTTGTAGCTCAACAGATATTTAATGTGAAGGATTTAATTTAGTTTGTAATGAACTAGGCTAACTTGTGGCTTACTTGGGTATAAGTAGAGGGTTTTGTGGAGTCTGTAGCATAGCTAGAGGATTCATTCATTTAGAGGAGTGAAGGGGATTGTGTAGATGCGAATTTTGAAGAGCTAGGGACGTGGCTTGAAAATTAGAGAATTTTCTTGGTGGACCTGAGGATACAAGTGTGGATTTTCTTGTTGTTTTTATCTAGTTGTAGATCTAGACTAGCTGGAATTGAGTTTGTAAGTGGATCTTGTTGGATCTTGCAGAACTAATTTTGTAATTATTGTTTGTATTTGGCCCTAACCTAGAGGGCCTTATAGCTGAGCATATTGTATGTAATTTAGTTATATCTATGAATAAAGAGTTGTGATTTGGTATTAGATCTTGCATTATTGTTGTTTTGTTGTTGTATTTCTATTGTGTGGTTGTTTGTTGGGGGTTTGGAGATCTCCTTTGGGGATTATCTTGCCTTGCACTACATCAGGTGGTATTAGAGAGAAGGTTGTTCTTGAGTGTGTGGACAAATCATGGAAGTTGTGGTAGTTTACACTAGGACTTGTAGAGAAGGTTGATCTTGTAGCTAATTGATCTTCTGGATTGTTGGATCTATTGCTTAGGGTTTGATAAATTTTGAAAGATGCCTCCAAGAAGATTAAACCCTAGGGAAATTGATGATCTTAGTGATGTTGTGGAAGAAAGGATCTTAGAAAAGATTAGAGTAGAGTTCAAATCTGAGATTGCATTGGTGAAGATTGACATGATTGCTGAAATTGTAAGTGCTTTAGGTGGTGTACCTAGGCATGTGGGCACTAAAGGTAGTTATGAGGAAGTTGCTGAAGACTTTGAAGTTACTAGGTCTAGTGGTGAGGATAGAACTGATTGTGTGGATAGACTTGTTGGAACTAGGGCTAGTTAGTTTGCTAGACTTAGATCTTAGTTGAAGCTAAAGCATAACATGGAGGTTTCTTATTTCTCAGATACTTTGACTCCTAAAGACTTGATTGTTTGGATTGGTGAAGTGGAAGACTACTTTGAGCTTGAGGATATTGAAGATCCAATCAGAGTGAGGTTGGCACAAACTAAGTTGAAAGGACATGTTACTCTTTGGTGGAAAGAATTGCAAATAGATAGAGAAGATGAAGGTGAAGTGAACATCACTAGATGGAGATTGATGGTGACTAAGTTGAAGGCTAAGTTCATTCCTGCTGATTATGAACTTGAGTTGTTTAAGAGATTGCAGAATCTGAAACAAAAGGATATGTTTGTGAAAGATTATATCAAGGAGTTCTACAAGTTGACTTTTTGGTCTAGGGATAGAGAATTGTCAAAGGAAAAGGAAGCTTGGTACATTAATGGTTTGAGATTTAATATTTAGGATGAAGTTGGTATGTTGAATATTTCTCCAGTTGAGGATGCTTACCAGTATGCTTTGAAGGAAAAAGATAAGTTGAAGAGGAAAAGTCAAGGTAATGCTAGAGGGAAGGAGAAGTAGGATAGCTCGACACAAGCTAAATCAAGTGCCGAAGGTGAAGCAAAACCTACTGATCAGAAAAGGAGGACAAACAGAGATGAGTTTAGAGGTAATTATTTTAGATGTGGTAAAGAATGACATAGATTTTTTGAGTGTCTGATTGGTAGGACAACTACTGTTGTGAATGAGGTTGCAGTTCAATACAGTCAGCTTGAGCAAGTAGAAAGTTTGCTAGCTTGGTGAGTACTAGTTGGTGAGAGGACATTGGATTCTTGTTAGAGAAATAGTTTGTTTAGGACTTGTTGTAAGTCTGGTGGTAAAGTCTGCAAGGTGATTGTGGCTGGTGGTAGTATTGATAACCTTGTTGTTAAGGAAATGGTTTAGAAGCTTGGTTTGAATAGAGTAAGACACCCTTATCCTTATAGGATTGGCTGGTTGCAAGGTCAACATGCTTTGGAAGTGAGGGAGCAATGCATTCTTGATTTCTAGATTAGGAAGTATAAGGGTCAAGTGTTGTGTGATATTGTGGACATGAACAATTGTCATGTGTTGCTTGGTAAACCTTGGCAGTATAGTTGTAGGGTTGTGCATGATTGTACCAAGAATGTGTTTACTATTGAGAAAGGTGGCAAGAAGTTTTCCCTAATTCCTTTGTAGAATGAAGAGCTCTATAGGAGGAACCTGAGTATTGGCAGCCAAGTTGAGTTAGAAGATCTAAGAAAGTTGGAGATTAGTATGGAAAGAAAACCTATAGCACACCTAAGATGGATGTGAAGAAGCATAAGAAGAACAAGGGAACGAGTGTACACGTTAAAGATTTGGGGGATATGTATGTGAAGAACTAGTTTGGGATTTATGTGCTAAATCTCAGAAGATGTTTTTCTAGTTACTAGAACATCTTTTAAAACCTAGGGTGTCTAATGTAAAAGCATCCTAGGCTTTCTTGCAATCCTGCATGTTGGAGCTGAGTGTTGGTGGTTTCCAATTTTTTTGTTATTATCAAGCTATTTAGTGGAGGTTGAGTTACCATAGCTCCTAGTGGATGTTGAGTTACTATAGCTCTCAGTGGATGCCGAGTTATTGTAGCTCCTAGTGGGTGCCAAGTTACTCTAGCTCCCAGTGGACGTCAAGTTAGTGTAGCTCCTTGCAGATGCCAAGTTAATGTAGCTCCTAGTGGATGCCAAGTTACTATAGCTAGTGGATGCCGAGTGTTCCTATATGTATTGAGTGCCAATATTGGTTTTGGTTTTGTTTGTGTTGAATTGTCTGTGAGCCAACTTTTGGCATTTAATTTATGTATGGGTATTTAATTTTTGTTGTGGCTAACTTGCGCTTCAATATATAATTAATGTGAAGGATTTAATTTAGTTTGTAATGAACTAGGCCAACTTGTGGTTTAGTTGGGTATAAGTAAAGGGTTTTGTGGAGTCTTTAGCATAGTTGGAGGATTCATTCATTCAGAGGAGTGAAGGGGATTGTATAGATGCAAATTTTGAAGAGCTAGGGTTGTGGCTTGTGAACTAGAGAATTTTCTTGGTGGACATGAGGGTACAAGTGTGGATTTTCTTGGTGTTCTTATTGAGTTGTGGATCTGGACTAGCTAGAATTGAGTTTATAAGTGGATCTTGTTGGATCTTGTAGAACTAATTTTGTAACTGTTGTTTGTATTTGGCCCTAACTCGGAAGGCCTTACAACCAGGCATATTGCATGTAATCAGTTATATCTATAAATAAAGAGTTGTGATTTGGTATTAGATCTTGTTTTATTATTGTTGTTTTGTTTTGTATTTCTGCTGTGTGGTTGTTTACTAAGGGTTTGAACATCTCCTTTGGGAATTCTCCTACCTTGCACTGCATCAATAGGCCATATGGAGGATTGCATAAAATAAAAGACCATATGTAGGTCCACAAAGAATTTAATGAAGAGAGTCCCACCTCTGGAAGTGAAGAACATAGCTATGGAACAAATGATGAAGGATATGCAAAAAAAGATGGATGTCGTGGGAAACAAAATTGACAACACAGAGAACGTTGTTAAAAAACTTGTAGACCAAAGTTGCTCCATCTTGAAGACTATAGCAAGTAACATTAATAGTTTGCTAGACAAACTAGAAAAGGGGAGAATTCAAGGGTTTAAGGACATGAAAAAGGATCAGGGTACCTAGTAAATGCACTAGGGCTAATTCAAAGAAGATAGAGGTTATGGAAGACAAAAAAATTGATGAGCTAAAGGGCTTTGCTGTAAACATGAATATCCTTGCAGATCAGGCTGTTGATTTACTAAAGACATTGTAGCTATCCCGCTGTTGTCTTTTTGTTGTATTTTCATGTTTGTTGTATTAAGGCTTCTTGTATTAGCTTTTTTAATTTTTTGGTCTTGATGTATAGTTCCTCATGGGCTTTCTTAGCTTATTCTATCTAATACTATGTAAAAGGTTTTTGGTCCTTCAAAACTTATTTTTACTTAATCAAAACAAATAATGCCTATGTAATTCATGTCTATATTTGACCATATGCATGTCAGAGAACAAGGGTTTCATGCAACTCTAGTCCCTTCCTATGGTGGGTTAGAAGGAAGGTGTGTATGGATAGATTTGGGAAATTAAAGATGACAATAATGTCTAGAGGAAGGAAATAATAGAGCGTAATATCTAAAAACAAGTGCTGGAAATTCTAATCAATCACTGTTCATATCTTTGAAAAAAAATGCAAATAACTGAAGACCTAAATTTTACTAACATAGAATGTGCTCCATGTCAGAAGTATATCTCTGTGGCTCCATTATAGTATCATCTTGTTGGTAAAGTAGTATTAATTCCAAATAGTCCATAAGTTTGAATATCTCTCATGGTATGGGGTGAACCCACAATAATGGGTTCCACTTTAGTGGGACGAACAACAATGAAAAAAATTTCAAAATTTCAAAATTGAGTTTACCATATGTTCGGTGTTCGCGCGAACTTTTTTTTAATCATGTTCGCGCGAACATATTTCGTATGTTCGCACGAACATATGTGATATATATGTTCATGCAAACATGATTTGCATATTTGCGTGAACATGGGTTCACACGAACATAGTAAACGTGTTCACGTGAACGCCATGTTTGCATGAACATGCAAAATCACAAAAATTTTAACCTTTTTTTCTTTTTTTCTTTTTTTTGCTCTTTTGACTGCCATAATTGTAGGAGAATGATCTCCTACTGTAAAATAAAAAATGTCAAAATGTGCTTCTCGGAGCAAGCTTTCCAACGACTATAATTTTATTACATTATTTAATCATTAAGACTTTCAAATATGAGTTTAACTCATTATAGGTTCATTACCGATTAAACATCAACCGACTTTGACACCTCGGGAAAATTAGTAAATTAGGTCAAATTTTTTTTGAAAAATATGGAGGCACTGGCTTATTGAGATACCTTTCTATTAAAAAAAAAAAAAAAAATGGTTTATGATAAATTGACTTCAAATTATCTGTGTCAAACAGAACGTATGTCTGAATTACGGTTCATGCCACTTCAAAACTTCATAAACTATACAATATTCAACAAAAATAAATCAAACCAAATGCAGACATTGGATATTGATGCTACAAATCCAACGCAGAAATAATTACTTCATTATCATTTCTAGAAAAAAAGTTGTGTGTCAAACAGACTGTCACTTTTTAAAATATTGAATTTTATTATGTACCACTTTTTGGAGGAGATAAAAAAAATTGACATAAATAATTTTTTTTTTTTAGATTAAAAAATATGGTTACAAAGTAGGAACAAAGTACTCAAAATCACTAGTTTATGTCATCTTGAAATTATTTATAGTTTTGGAGATATAGTTACTTGAACGTGATGTTTGTTGCAAAAATATTGATTTCAGAGTCAAAATTGGTCAAAAAGTGGAACCCATTATTGTGGGATTGCCCTATGAGCTTTCTGTATGTCAAATTTGGATTACTTAATTGCTCAATTTCTTGAGTTCATTTGTGACATAATTCTAATTATAAATTTCTTTGTTGTTGCCAATATCTATGTTCTTTCTAAATATGTAGTCTTGCTTGTTTTTAGCACATTCTTTGACAACAATTTACCTTTTGATTGTTGTTAGCGCCTAAGCTTTGGAATAAATGTAAGTTAATTTGCATGGTAGTGTAATTTCTTGAATTTATCAACACAGTGCTAAGTGGAATCCAAAAAAATTGCATTTTGATTCTCTATTGGGGACATAATCATGGTTTATTACTTAATTTTGGATGCAGTAATGAGGGTTTTAGCTTAGGCCAATGGAGAGCATTTGAGTTCTAAACATAAAATTGGGAACATTTGAGCTAGAAAGAACATCTAATCTTATGTAAGTCTCTCTCCTCGAAAGACCCAATACATAGAGCCATTATCATCATGAGTAGACTCACTGTCCTCAGACGAATACAATCAACAGTATTCATACTAAACAAAGTATGCAGAATTTCTACTTATAGATTATATTATCTCTTGTTGATTGAGTAAAAATCAAATACAATTTCCAAGGTGATAAAATTGCATATGTAGATGTATGTATGTATATGAAAATGTATGTATGTATGTATGTATATACATAGATACATATGTATATGTATGTATGTATCTCTGCATCTCTACATTTTGTTGCCGTGCCCTTGTGATCTCTGTATATGTATGTATGTGTATATGTATATACATACATTTATGTACATGTATATGTATATATATGTATATACACACACACACACATATGAACATGTCTATATATGTATGTATATATACACATACATATACATAAAGAGAATTTTCTCTAATCACCTGTTGGGGAAATATAAAGAGACACATGTATAGAAGGAAAAGAAGAGAACATTTACATAGGTACATCTTCTCCCCTTGAAAATTGTAGAGCAAGGGCACATAGATCTCAAGAGCACGACACGATAATGAAATTATAGAGAAAAGGCATGACATGGAAACAAAATTGTAGAGCAAGGGCACAAAGATCACAAGAGCAGGACAATTAAATGCAAAGATTATAAAGGCATGACAATGAAATGCATTGATCACAAGGGCACCATAATGAAATCTTGATCTCCACTAATCTCCACTAAGGGAATGACAATGAAATGCAAAGATCATAAGGGCACACCAACAAAATGCAATGATCACAAGGGCACGACAATGAAATCTCCACCAACATTCAGAGCTTAGTGTTCTCCACCCTCATTTGGATCTCTCCACCCTATTTTCTTGTGCAACTCTCCACAATCAAAACAAATAGGGAATGATTTATATCATTTTTTCTTCTTTTTCTATTTATAGATCTAAAATCAACTTCACATTGTGTTGCAACTCTGGCATAAGTGTTTGATCCTCCATAGCTTTCATTTTAGCATTCAAGTTTTCAAGTTTCCTCTTCATTATATGTTTGGTTTATCAATGATTTCCTCCAATTTGATTACAGTGCATCTCAACTACCTGCTCTAATGATGCAATTATTCATCTATCTCCAAAATATGCAAGCACTTGTTATTTTATAGAATCTAGATAGTACTGAGAGTTCCAAAGCCATAAACCTAAGGACCATCATGTGTGCATCCCACTTTAGGGAAAAATTGGATGTCATGTTCTTGTGCATATATTTCAATCACTTCCTTCAAACTCAACTGAGGTGCACCCATGAAATTATTCAGGTGAATCCCACTATGCATGGAAGCTGAGGCTTGTTGTTGAGCGTATGTTGGTGTTGGTTGTTGTTGTTGAAGTGCCTCAAATTGCTGGTGCTTTATCACCCTAAGATAGCTTACATTCTCTCTAGCCCCAGGTTGTTCCAAAGTTGTACCCTCTATAGCTTGATTTATCATCTCAAGGGCTATATTTAGCTAACTTCTTATCCTCTCATTAGCAAGAAGCTCAAAGAGAAATAGTCCCTTCCATCCTAAAAACCACTTTGTTACTTCATTAAAATCATGACTTGAATAAAGCCAATGATACAAAACCTATTGCCACTTTGGAAAAAATGTTGCCTCCAACATTGCAACCATATGATAAATGGGAAAAACACATACCCGAGCCATAACCCAGTTAAATTGGTCTAGTTGTTGATTAGCTAGGTTGATTACAAATTCTAGTAGAACTATCATTATATTAGCTACGAGAAAATAAAAAATTAGTTGTTCCCAGCTAGCAGGATCAAATACCCAAGGTGATAAAATTCCATATGTAGATACATCACTTGCATGCCAGGCATGAAACACATTCCCCAATTTATATCAAATGGTTGGATATAAAAGCTCCATATGTTGGCCCAATGATGGAAGCCATGAATGTAACCATGCATGTATTGAAGTTAATTTGGGCATCACTATATGATCCATAATATTATGAAGTACTGAAGTGGGTAGTAACTTCTCCCATGCCTCCAAAAAATGCAACATAGTTTTAAGGTCCCTTGGCTCCCAAGAATTTGTAGCATGGGTTTAGGGTAGTAACTCCTTACACTCAACTCTTCATATAAGTTATTCTCACTACTACAATGACATTATCTCTAAACCATGCAAAGGATGTTGAAGTGGTTCTCAACCTTGAAACACTCTTATAAGCAATGGCAAAGCAAATGCAGATGCAATATATGACAACTTGCACAACTTGTCTTTATATACGTATAGAGAGAGATCTTTTTTAAGGTGCTTATTACATATTAGCACAACATAAAATTGATCCAGCTACATACATATTCCAAAATCCAAATAATAAAACAATAAAACTTACTCAACTCATTCTAAGTGACTTAGCTCAAGATCCTATACATAAAAATGCAGACCAGGAAAAATGGGTAGAGTTCACAAGAAATTTTACAAAAATTTATAATAGCATATATTTTTAGAAAGAAACAAGCCATAACCTATTTAAATTGGTGTAGTTGTTGATTAGCTAGGATGATTACAAATTCTTGTAGAACTATCATTAGATTCAGTATAATTAAATAAACAATCAACTATTCCCAGCTAGAAGGATCAAATATTGTTTTCCAAGGTGATAAAATTGCATATGTAGATGCATCACTTGCATGCTAGGCATGAAGCACATTCCCCAACTTATAACAAATGGTTGGATATAAAGGTTGTTGACATTCTAGTCATGTTTGTTATTAGTGACATACACTTATTTAGATTGTAAGTATCTACTAAGAATATTGTATAGTAAATAGTGTTAACCAAGCATTTTAGTTGGTACTGAGTTCTACAGTTGCTATCGAGTCCTTTGGATAGATTTCAATTTATGCTGAGTAGTTATTACTATGGTGATGATCAGTAGTGTAAACTGAGCATCTCAGTGTATGTTGAGTTTACCAGCGCAAATTGAGTTATACAATGCTTATTGAGTTCACAATTGATGTGATGTGAGTCTAGTGTTAACTAAGCTACTTAGTGTTAACCAATTGACTTAGTTTATACCAAGCTCGTAGTGATAGCATTGACCAAGCTATGCAATGTGAATCAAGTGATTTAGTTTATATGTTGAGTTTCATAGTATTCATTGAGTCGCCAATCCAGACCAAGTTCAAGACTACTTGGAAGTGATCAGTATGGATCGAGCTTCTATTTCTACTAAGTGCATGATGATGCTAAGCATTGATAGTGGATGCCGAGTATCAGAACCTCACCGAGTTAGTCTTCAAAACCTGAGTTTCTACACTTTGGACAACTTTGTAATATTTGTGTAAACTTGTATTGTGGCCAACTTTGTAATTTATAATTTGAATTGGTATATATGTAATGTATTGTGCCACATTCAATAGAAGATATGGCATGATGTATGAAATAATAAGGGAAAAGAAAAAGAGTGAATTATAAAGGCTACAATAGTATAAGGAGATACAAATATTTATCTATCACAACAAGGTGATTTGTACACTTAGAAGAATCTCATTCAAAAAACCAAGTTATAGATCAAAGATCAACCACTGCTTCATCCTAATAGGTGGATCAGTCAAATCCTTTAACAAGGTAGACCTTATAGTCTTGTGTAAATCTCTTTACTGAGTGCATACTTCATTGTATATTTGTAAATCCTTTTGCAAGGTGGACCTAATAATCCTTATTGCTCCTAATAGGGCAAATCATCAGAAGTGATCATTGTAAGCCTTAACAGGCCAACTTTATACTATAGTACTAAATCTTGTGGGACCTTATAGTCTTGTGTAAATCTCTTTACCAAGTGCATACTTCATTGTATGTTTGTAAATCCTTTTGCAAGGTGGACCTAGTAGTCCTTATAGCTCCTAATAGGGAAAATCATTAGAAGTGATCATTGTAAGCCTTAACAGGCCAACTTTATACTACAGTACTAAAGCTTGTGGGTATCATCCCCACCCTAGTTTTACTTTCTATTTGGAAGGTTTCTAGGTTACCAAATTGTGTGTCAAAAGTGTTATCTATGCTTTAATGTTTTTAGTTTCTCATAAATGCAATTAGATTCAAATTTGCATGAAGGATTAATTGATAATTAAGGGTTAAGTTTTATAAGTTACTAATTCACCCCTCCCCTCTTAGTAACTTAGCCTATCATAATATGTCCAACAATTGGTATCAGATCTTTGTGGTTCTCAAAGAAAATTTTAACAACTTGAGCAAAGATGGAGGTATTCAGACTTGAAAAAGCTATTGACAATGAGAAGCTAGATTTGAAATTGGCTATTGGACAACTCAACAAAGAAAAAGAGCAACTCTCGCAATCCAAATGAATGATCCACTCTACACTGAAGAAAGAATTGAAGACATCCATTCAAGCAATTCAGATAAAGCTGATGAAGCAATCAAGGAACTATTGGAAAAGAATACTACTCTTCAAGAAGAAGTAAGAAAACTAAGAAGAGAGCAAGAAATTTAGTTAGTAAGACTGTGTGAAGTCATGGAAGAGAAAAACAAGATAAGAGAGGAGATAGAAGGAAAGAACAATGAAATTCAACACCTATCCCTTCAGTAAGTAGACTTCATTGATCACCATTGCAGTATTGGCAAGGGAATATTGCAAATAAATTAGTACTTGAGGTACATTGATATTCATTGATCATTGTCTTTGGCAACAGATGTCAAAGAGGGAGAAGTTTGTTGTCATATCTCATAGAAATTTTGTAAATAGAACAAGAAAGAAATGTCAAAGAGGGAGAATAAACTTGGTCTGATATATAATGCAGAGTTTGATATCAGAAGAAGTTTTCTGATAGAGGGAGAAATTGAAGGTAGATAGAAGTTTTTTGATAGAGGGGAAACTAAAGGCAAAAAGAGTTCACATTGATAGAAGGAGTTCTCATGGATGAGAATCAGAATGAAACTAAGGATATGTTCCTTACTTTGTTCCTTACTCTAAAAATTTCATTATGCTATGACATGTTGTGTTGCCATCAATTCCAAAGAGGGAGATTGTTGAAATAATTGATGAATTGTGTATTATCTTTGATGTTACACAAAATTTTGTATCATTTCTAGTTAGTGTATGCCAAGCTCACTTGGGCATTTAAGATAGTTTTTTTGTGTCTACCGAGCATTCTAGAGTTTTCCTAGTTTCGAAGACAGTATCTATTGACTTGACTCGGGCTCCAAAGGAAAGTTTATGGAAGTTGAGTGTTAACTAAGCTCACTCGATTAATGAAGGAAATGTTGGATGAAGCCAATGTTAACTGAACTCACTCAGTTACCAAAGGAACTGTACAAATATGTAGTGTTGACCAAGTTCACTTGGTTAACATAGGAAAATTATTTCTAAGTTAGTGTCTACTGAGTAGGGTCAGCTAATGAAGGATTTTCTTGTTTTGGCATATTGAGTTCAATTGATTTGTCTATCGGTTCTAGTTGACTGAGGAGATGAATATTAATTATTCTAAGTTATATTCTAGCTGACTTGACAATATGAAAGATATAAATATAAGGTCAAGTTGAGAGTTAGAAATTTTGAATGCATGGAAGATAATTGAAGATTTGATGATGCTAAGAGGATGCAAATTTGTGGAGTTGAAAGGATATATTAAATTAGGAAGGATCAAGTATATGAGCCAGAATTGATATCCATAATCAGCAATTCAATTGCATCCAAATCAAGTCATGTCATTGTTACTCTCTAACCATTGTAGTGGTGATGTAAATCTCTTAATAGAGTTGGCTTAACAACTATTTGTAAATCTTCTAACAAGGTAGCATTTCTATTGAAGTGTCTAAAGACCTCTGACAAGGCCACTCCTAACAAGGTGATTAAATCCTCTAATAGGGTCACACCTAACATTATGTTTTGCAACCTTTAATAGGGTTAGATCCTAACAAGGCTCACTTTAGAAGAGTGAAAATTAGTAACTAGTTGCAATTGGTGGTTTTTCCCAAATTGGGTTTCCACATTAAATCTCGGTGTCAAATGTGTTTGTGTTATTTCTCTTATGTGTTTGCAACTATGTTAAAGTAATGATAATCATAGATAACATCTTAAGATTTTCATGTTAAGTATTTATCAAGCATTTTTAGTATTTATCATGTTACAACATTTTCTGTGTGTTTATAGAGCTTTAGTAGAGTTCAAATTTTTAGAGTTTACTTTGTACTGACATCTAAGGGATCTAGGATTTATTTTTGTAGTAATTAATTCACCCCTCCCCTCTCAGTTACTTCTCTTATATTTCCAACAGTCCTTGAGACTACATGGATTCTTCTATGATATATTATGAGTGGACTGGTTATAGATTTGACATTATCTTTTGGAGTGGGAGCTTCTTGGTGTATATATGGTAGGTATTGCTCTCGAGGCTTGTGATTGTAGGTTATAGATTTGATATGTTGATTATGTGAGATTCACATGGTATACCTTTGGAGGTATGTATAGTTGGATGGTTGTTAGTTATTGTGGGTGTTGTTTTAGTTATGGATTTTGACAACTAAAAATACATGTGACTACCTTTGGATCAAGTTTTTGTGTATGTCATTTTAGTTGCTATAGGATTTTATGATTCTTATGTGATAGGTTAGGTAGCTTTCTCTTTGGATGACTTCTATGTTTTTCTAGTGGCAGTGGCATAATGGGAGGTGGGATCATTCATGTTTGAGATGTTAGATACTTTGATTTTGTTGTAGGTATCAAGATGTAGCACTTGGTGTACTTTGATCCATGATGGTGGATGTGTTAGGAGGGATTATTTCCTTGTTCATTTATGTGGCTATGAATTGAACCTATGTAATGTATGAAACAAGTGGGAGATTTTTGAGATTATGTGTGTTGCACACATTAGATAATATGGTTATCTTGTATTATTTTATTTTACTATGTAATTTTGTACCTAGGAGAACCTAGATGGATGTGCAACATGTAAAGATTCCTATGGGACATACTTGATGAGTTGTATTGTAACATTGTGATAATAGTTTATGTAATCATTTAATATTAGGAAAAATAATTAAATAGCCATTATTAAATATGGGGTCAGTGGGTTAGGTGGCACATAATTTTAGTACATGGTTTATGTAATACCACTTGGTGGTTTTATGCGACTTGCTACTATATAAGAAGCCACAAGGGTAGTTGTAGAGACAAGAAAGAAAAAAGGGAAAAGGAGAAAAAGGAAAGTCAACCAAGACAAGACTTGATAGGTTAGCCAAGGGAGCATTTGTAAAGGTTGGAAGCATGACATGGGATGTGTGGATTCATGCTTGTTCACATGGATTGCTTGTTTGTGGCTATGGCTTTGAAGGCTTTGATGGTTGTATTGCAATGGTGTTTTTATTGATTGATACATGGCGATGGATGCTTTCAGAGGCTAGATTTTTTTCCCTCAATGAGGGTTTCCTAGGGTATATCTTGTGTTCTATTTTTGTGGCTATGTTTTCTATTCTGTTGCATGTGGATTTTAATTGCTTATTTATTTTAGATCTATTATGCATTATGTGGAAATGGTTATATTTTTTGTTGTGAGTTTTCTTACACCTACAAGTCTAAATGGCATTAAGAAAGGTAATTGATGATGCTAATAGTTTAGATAGAAACATGTTGTCATTAATTGGCAATAAATTAAGTAGAAAGCATACCATCTCACAATCACCGATAGACATCTATGCTTGTTAGATCAAGTATGGAGATAAGGATATGATAAGGTAGTAAGTTACAATTACCATGGTGAATCACCATAATTGTGACACAAAAAATAAGATATGGTCTAGACTATGATTTAATTGAATATTTGATGAAATGATAGAAAGAAGAAAGGACAAATAAGCTATACCTAGTCCTAGTGTAGGACTGACAAGGCAACTAGTCTAGACCCTATAACATAGATGTCAGGAGTTCTTCCTGAATAACTTACATAGACAATTCAAAATTTAAATTTCTCATATTTGGGTGGGATGTTTTTAGGGTTTTCACACCCAAAGAAGAGAAGACACATATATTGCTTGAAAAAATTATTATTAAGGTGTGTGGATAGTGAATGATATACAAGTAAAGAAGTGAGAGAATAACACAAGAAAGGTGTTGTGTAGAAACTAAACAAAAGGAAACATCAATTCAATTTAAAATGGTGCACTATAGATATGGAAAAGTAGAGAAGAAATGTGGTGATACAACAAATATCACAATAAATGTCAATATGTCAAGAGAAGATCAAAACATATTCTTCATATATACTAGAGATCTACAAGGCAAGGTGTACCATATAATTTAGATCAATATTTGATTGCTTTCTAATAGTTGTAATCATCTTGTAAGCTCTTAGTCACACATGCTTCAATAACAAGCATATTGTAAATCCTATAACAAGGTACCTCCTAGAAGCAGTGTTCAAATCCTCCAACAAGTTATCTTTAAATAGCTCATGTAATCCTAACATATTGCAAACATTCATAATTGGATGTGATCTTAGAAGGAACAACTTGTAGCTCTTAACTAGGCAACCTTTTATCTAAAGTAAAAGGTTCATGGGTATATTATCCCCACCATGGTTTTCATCCTCTCATCGAGGGTTTCCACGTATAAATATAATGTTGATGTATGCTCTTATGTGTGAAATTATATGTTTTCATCTTATTGGTTACTATTTAGTTTTGTAAGAGCAATAGTTTGTCAGACCAATTGGAGTGTATGTACTGATTCACCCCCTCTCTTAGTATCAGTTGGGACCAACAATAGGTTATAGACCTCATACCCTAGCAAAGAAAAACCTGAAAACTTGAGGAAAGATCATATGGTATCCATCAAATACAAAATACAAGTCGATGAAGTTCTTGACACTATTGAGGATCCAAAAGAAAAGTTAAGAAAATAATTGTCAAAAAGAAAGAAAATCAATAAGAGTCATAAAATCATTAAGCAAATAGAAGAACACAATCGAGCAGATTGATCTGAAGAAACTATCACAGATCTCGTGACTAGCAATGAGAAGCTAAGAAAATCTATCTCACAATTGAAGAAAGACTAGAAGATATGTCAAAAAAGATAAGTCAAGCATGAAAGGAGAAAGGTAATGTTGCACAAGTAGTAGAGAAAATGAGAATGCACTAAGAGAGACACTAGAAGCAAAAAGAATGGTTGAGAAGGATGCAAGACAAAGGGATGCAAAAATCCACAAACTGGTCGAGAAACTAAAGAGCACTAACAAAATAAATGAGAAGTTGAAATGGTTGAATGACAGCTCTAAGAAGATAGATGAGAAACTCAAGGCTCAGAGAAAGACCAAAAGCACAACCATTCTTGGCTATGAATGTGACAAATACTGAAAGAGACAATTCTTCTAGAAGCAAGGACCAAAACCAAAAAAAGATAAGGGAAAACATTATCTAAAGGTAAGAAACCTAAGAAACCAACCTATCATTGTTGTGGTAAAATAAATCATTCCTCTAATGTATGCTGACATGGAAAGGTTACACCTACAACTCGCAATATACCGACAATGGGTATTGTAACAAATGCCACCGGTATGGTCACTCTGCTCACAAGTGTATCTCTCATCCAAATGAGAAAAGATTTGATGGTCATTGTTACTTTCGTAACAAGTATGGACACACCTAGACAAAGATCTATATATGTAAGGAAATATTAGAGTAGTCATTCCAGAAAACATTGAGTCTAAGATGCAAGAACACATTCACTACACAAGTATGCTCAATCTATGGGAACAACATACATATTAGAGAATATTGCAAACTGAAGACAAGTCAAAAGAATCATTCAGGACCCTGGAGAGTAACATACATGACTTGTTACTACTACCATAAGATAGGTCACCTTGCTAGAGAGTGCAGGGAAAATAAAAGGTCTTAGATACAAAACCCAAAAAAATAAGGGAAAGAATAAGACAATGGACAAAGAGGATGCCAAAAAAGACTTCTAAAAATCTGGACAAAGAAGATTGGCGAAGGAGCAAAGGCAAAACCTGTTGAAGCTGAGAGCTCACCAATTAAAGGTGAGACTTTAAAAGGAAATTAAGCTAATCCAAGATTAAAGGGGTTGTGCTTAAAGGAAAATAGTCTTAAATAAATCCCCTCATTAAAATTGATAATTCATGCACCAACAAAAAACAAAATAGACTAGTAAAGCACATAGTACATGTGACAAGACAAGAGTATGAAGAAATTATGACTATTGTCACATGGGTCATTGGCATTAATTACTAGTTAAGAGGTAGGTAAATATTTTTTTTACTATTTCATATTAATGTTAACCTAAATTTATTTACTTCAAGCTATAAATAAGCTATCAAAGAGCCATTTTCTACTTTTTGAATCCAAACTCTTGAACTGTGCATTTCTAGAAAACTTAGCTTATCATATTTGTGTATCATTTTCCCACAAAGAGAGTTCTAAGCTAAAGGCGTAGAGGCAAAAAGTAAAGAAAGGAAACGAACAAGTGTAGTTATAGCATAAGATAATACTCACTAGTTATAAAATACCATGGCACAAGGAATTCACAATGTTGAATTGGCTAGCGCCAAGGAGTTTGATCACCTAGATTATAAGATTATTCCAATGAAGGGAGTTATGAAGAACACAAATATAGCACAATCATCACTACCTATTGATGAAATAATTATAGAGGATGTGGATGCATATCTCAAGGTAAGAATACTAGAAATTTTACTGCATAAAATGTAACTAAGGAACAAACAATAAGAAACTAAAGCCTATTCCTATAGATTCATGCAAACCTCAAATATAAAAGACATGGAGAAAACATGCAAATATATTAAAATGAAAATACAAAGATCAACTTAATCTACTTAATAAAACACATGCAAACCTCCCCCAAAATGAAGAAGTATTGAAATTGTTATTATTGAGAGTATGTGGTTGCTCACAAATTCTGTAGCACAACAATCGACTACATATTGCTTATTGTAAAGAGGGGAGGGCTATTATTTTATAGGAAATGAGATGAAAAAGATGGTTGAGATTCAACATGAGACAAAGGGCTAGGATCTCTTAGGATTGACGAGGTGGAGGCCAAGTGGACTCCATGTGGATTAGGTTTTTGACCATTCAAAGGGGCAAGTTTCTCACACATGTGTGAGAAACCTTTGATGTGATGGGTCAATGCCATTTGTAAGAGGGTTGGAGACTCAAGGTTTCTTACACATGTGTGAGCCACCTTTGAAAGTAATGCGTCAATGACATGTGTAAGAGGTTTGGAAGCTCAAGTTTTCTCACACATGTGAAGGGGGGAAACTATGTTAGAAGGAATAGATTGGGTAAGTGTAAGAGGTGTAAGAGACTTGTCCATATTGCCTTCAAAGGTATTCAACCATTTGGTTAAGAAAATTCTTATCCATGGAGATTTGATTAGGAGTGATGAAATATTTTATGATGGATGAAATATGACCTTAGGACTAGGAGCAAGTTTACTTTGTTTTGATTTGATTTGATTTGGATGAATTTTTAAGATAACCTTGATGTAGAAAAAGACCTTATGATAATGCAAACAAATTGGATGTTGTATTTGGATGATCTTCTTCAACTTGGAGATGGAAAAATGATCCCAAGTTAGAATATGATACAAAGTAGATGACTCAATACTTGGTGATGAACTAATGATCCCAAGTGAGAGAGTGCAACTATGGCAATGTTTGTTACAGATAAAGGTCTAATATCATACTTTGGAAATATCTTTCTACCTAAATATTGGATTGAATATTTATGAAGGAGAAATATGATTGATGATCATGATTAAATTTAATCTTGACTATGATTGGATGTGGGTCAGTCAAGATAACTAATACTAAAGTCCAACAATTATGATGGTGCTCCTAAGTCCAAAGTAGAATTTATTTTTATGAATAAATGAATTAGAAGAAGAATTTAAATTAGATGAAGTTTGAAAAATGGAATCCATTTGGAATTTATTAGAAACAAATAAATTTGAAAAGAGATTGGATTAGAATGATGATGATTTGAAATATTGGATTAAAGACAAATTATGATATTGGATGAAGAAATTGGATCTTGATGTAGATTAAGAAGCATGACTAAGATGAAGATTAGGACTTGATTGAATGATTAGGAAGATGGGGAAATGATTAGAGATAATTAAAACTTTGAGGAATAATTTAAATGATCAAGACAAGAGATGCATGATGATGATGAAATGGATAGATAGAAGAAGCGATGTAGAATTGGACAACTTGACTACAAGGACATAAAACACGATCTTATTTTTGTTTTTTTTAATATATATATATTTTTTTGGATTTTAAAATTTTATGATGTTTTTGAGTTTTTCAAACTTTATGATTTTTTTTTGGATTTTGAATTTTTTAATTTTTTTTGAGTTTTCAAATTTTATGCTCTTTTTTTAGGGGGGATTTTGATTTTTTAAAAATATTTTTAAATTTTTTGAATTTTAAAATGTTTTTGTATTTTTTAAATTGGAAATGCAAAGTAAACAATGAAATATATACAAGACATGCTTCTAAGGTTCAATTTGGAGGGTATGTCCCCTTTTGGCTGCAAATGGGGAAAGTTTTAAACACTCAAGCACATCAAACACACTAATAATCCTATCAAGATTTAACTAGGATATACAAGCTCAAATAAGCTATGTACTTGATATACACAAGGTATGGAAGGCTCAAATCCATATATGAAAGAGAATAATACCACATAGTCGAGAGGAGATAGTAACCCAAATCTCCACCTTCACTTCCCAAAGGTATAAAGTTCTTTGGGGCTTAGCCAAGAGTGACAGGATTCTACTTCCAAGAGAGGTGTCTTTAGATTCACCTCCAATTATTTATACTCTCCCAAAACATGAGAGTGGAGGTCATCCCTTAATGTGATGAAATCCCTAAGAAGGACTCCTAAAAAAAGAAAAATTAGTCACTTATTTCTTATGCACTCAAGATCGCCCAAAGGTGTGAGGGGAGAGAATATGTAAGTGGCCTCGGGGTTTAAAAGACACTTGATCTTTTTAATTCCAAATCGAAATGTGTATTGTGAACTTTAAACATTAGTATAAAAGTGTGTGGAAAACACTTCAAATGGATTATAAAAGGCTAAAATAGACTTCAAAAACAGGTTCCTTGCATTTTTCTAATATTTTTCTTTTAAACCACTAAAAACCTATTTTGTTTGTAAAAGTTAAGAGTGTTTTAATATAGCAAAGATAGAGTGATTGATGCAAGAGCATCCTGGGTGTAAGAGCAATCTTGCTCACCCAAAAATATTTTATTTTCAGTATTTTCTATTTTAATATGGACTAGTAGATAGGGTGGTTACTATTTATGGGAACTTGCTATTTCTAGTAAGTTTGTCAAATGCGCTCATAATGTTCTCATTTTCTATAGGAAGGTTCATTTTAGAGTTATAAGCCTATCATAAAAATCTCATTGCTCCATCTTAAGTATTAGAAAAGTTATTACAGATTTTTGGTGAAAAAATTTGCAAAAAAATCTTTATGCTCACCATTAGTGGCCTTAGAGTGCTTGGATGAGGTCTGAAAACTCGACAAAAGGGCACTTAAAAAATTTTGAGCCTATAGATTAGGAGCTAGCATTTTTGAAAAGTGGTTATAATAGCCAATTAGAGCAATGGTTCGAGAGTTATGGCCTTCCGAAGTTGGGCTACCCAAAATATCTAAAATAATTGTTAAAGATGTATTTGGCTAACTATATATGTATTGTTCAGGTCTATCAGCCCTAGATATTAAGTTTCATTGTCTACAACTTTCCCAGGTGGCATAAATTTCATATTTAAGAAAGGCCAAAACATTGTCTAGAACAACTCTAGATAGTAGTTCACAGCTCAGTCTTGTAGATTATTGTAATGAAGGTGCCCATGCGGGTTAGCATATTGTACTTGTGAATTCTATAATTTTGCATTTGTGGCACAAATAAGAAGTCCATATTTTGTTCTCACATTTTTTGTGGTTTCTTTGTTTATGTTATGAGTTTATGGTTTTAAGGGGACCACCCTTCATCAAGTGGTATCAGAGGTAGAGTTCTTGAGTGTATGTATAGACTGCCGACTATGAGGTAGTTCACACTAGGATCATGGTTTGGGCTAAGCATGTAGACATATTGTCGATTGTGAGGTAGTTGCACTAGGGTTTCAGTGAAAGCATGAAAATTCCTCCACAAAGAGAGTGTAGTGGAAGAGTTGTAGGTGTTACAGCTAAGGGTTTTTGAGCCCTCCAAAGACAAATAAAAGCATTGGAAGAACAAATGAACAAAGGAATAAATCTTCCTACAAGAGATGAAACTAAGGATGAGGACAAAGTAGAAGAAAATGTCAAAGCAGAGGTAATTCTGAACCCAGAGGAAGAGAGGCTTTTTAGGGCCATCTCCAAGATTGGAAAAGGCCTAAGTTTGAAGTTCCCACATTTTTAGGAAATCTTAACCCAGGGGAGCTGATTGATTAGATCAATGAACTAGAGGAGTACTTTGAGTATGAAGATATTAATGATCCTAATAGGGTCAAGTTTGAGAAGGAAAAATTGAAGGGACATTCAAAGATATGGTGGTAGGAGGTTTAGATGGAATGAAATAGAAAGGGAAAGGACAAAATCACTAGATGGGACCAGATGATAGCTAAACTGAAGTGACAATTCATTCTCATAGATTATGAGCTTGATCTATTGAAGAAGATGCAAGGAATGAAGCAAGCAAGAAAATCTATTCAAGAGTATACCGAAGAGTTCTACTGAGTTCTCAATAGAACTAGCCATGCAGAAGTTGATAACAAGAAAGTGGACCATTATCTTAATATGTTAAGGCCAAGCAGTCAGGATGAGCTCAGTCTAGTTAGAATGAATAGTATTGAGGAGGCATACTAGTTTTCCCTAAGAGTTGAGGAGAAACTAAGTAAGAAGTTTGACAACAAGAATAGTGGCAGAGGTCACTGTGGAAGATCTGGCAAATGATCTTATGATGGCCATAATGATGATCAAAAGAACAAGGATAAGCCTAGAAGTACTAGTTAGAACCAAAGGGGAAGCAATTCCAATCATTTCCATGATCATAACAATAGAGATCAAAGAGGAAGAGACATAGGATAAGGATCTTGAAGAGTAGGCTTTTGTGGGAAATGTTTTCACTATGGAGAAGAAGGGCATAGAGCATTTGAATTTACCTAGTGCCAAGGAAGGATAGATCAAAGAACAAAAGGCCAGGCTAGAGTTATACATGTTGATGAAGATACTAGATCCTCATATTTTGAGGATGCTAAAAGAGGAGAAGTCCTAGTTGACAAAAGAGTCCTGATGAGTGGTGAGAATGAACCTGATCAAAGAAGAAGCTTGTTTCACACAAGGTGTAGATGTGAATATAAGTGTTGTGATGTGATGATTAATGGTGGAATTTTTAACAATCTGGTGTCAGAAATGATGCTCACCAAGTTGAAGCTAAAGAGATAGAAACATCTATGTCCATACTGTATTTCTTGGGTGCACGATGACCACAAGGTCATGGTCAACGAGTAGTTCTCAATGGAGTTCAAGATTGGAAGCTACCAGGATGAGGTACTTTGCGATATCATACCTATGGAAATATGTCATATATTGTTGGGTAGGCCACGACAGTTTGACAAGCATGTTGCACATGATGGGTGAGCTAATATATACACTCTAACCAAGGGTGGAGTGAAACATAAGTTGAATCTATTGAAGGATAAAAGAAGAAAAGGTATGTAGTGCTACCAAAATATGTTTTTTTGATGGAAAAGAGTTTCTCAAAGGTATGAAGCATGAGCATATGTGTTTTTCTATACTTTCAAAAGATAGTAAGGAAGAAGTAGAGGAGGTACCTACAAAAGTTACAAAATGCTAGGAGATTTTTTGGTATTGTATTAGATAATGTACTTGATGGATTGTCCCCAATGCAAAAGATCATTCACCAAATGGATTTGGTTCCAAGAGCCAATTTTTCAAATAAGGTAGCACACAGAATGACACCAGTATAAAGTGAATAGTTGAATAGACAAGTTCATGAGTTGTTGTAGGAGGGGTTGATTTGAGAGAGTCTGAGTCCATGTGTTGTACCAGCCATATTAACATCAAATAACAATGGAGAATGGAGGATGTGCATAGATTCTCACATGATCAACAAGATCACAATCAAGTATAGATTTCCTTTGCCAAGGATGGAGGATATTATGGATTGTTTGAGTGGAGTTAAGTATTTCACAAAGATAGATTTGAAGAGTGGGTACCATCAAATTCATATCAGAGAAGGTGATGAGTGGAAGAGTACTTTTAAGAACAAAGAAGGATTGTATGAGTGGTTAGTCATATCTTTTGGGCTAACAAATGCATCGAGCACTTTCATGAGGCTCATGAATGAGGTTCTAAAGGAGCTTCTAGGTAAGTTTGTCATTGTTTACCTAGATGATATATTGATCTTTAGTAAGACATTGGAGGAGCATTTGATTCATATTTTCAAGGTGTTTGATAAGTTGAGGGAAGAAAATTTGTTGATAAACTTGAAGAAGTGTAGTTTTGTAAAGAAGGAGTTGGTGTACTTGGGATTTGTAGTCTTAGCCGAAGGTCTTAAAATGGACCCAGAGAAAGTGAAGGCTGTCCTTGAATGGCCTACTCCAAGGAGTGTGACAGAGATAAGATCTTTTCATGGACTATCTATTTTTTATAGAAAGTTTATAAGAGGTTTTAGCAGTATTTTTGGACCCTTAACTGAAACAATAAGAGGGGATAAGAAAGAATTTAAGTGGACTATAGGAGAAGATAAGAGTTTTAATCTATTGAAATGGAAAGTTACCGAGCAACCTATTTTAACACTTCCTAATTTTAACAAGGTGTTTCAAGTAGACTATGATGCTAGTGGTACTACAATAGGAGCTATTATGAGCCAAGAAGGTAGACCTATTGCTTATTTTAGTGAGAAGTTGAATGATGCAAAAATAAAATATTTTCTTTATGATCACGAATTTTATGCTTTAGTTCAAGCATTAAAGAAGAGGAGACACTATATTCTTCCTAAGGATTTTGTTTTGTATATTAATCATCAAACTTTATAATGTTTGAATAGTCAAGGAAAATTGAACCAAAGGCATTTGAAGTGGGTTGAGTTTTTGCAGAGTTATACATTATTTTCAAAAATAGGAGGGGAAAGTCTAACAGAGTTGCAGATGCTCTTAGTAGAAGACAACTTTTTTTGATAGAAATATAGATAGAGGTGGTCGAGTTCAAGGAACTTAGTACTTTATATCCAAATGATCCTGATTTTGGTGAAGTGTGGAAGGCTTGTATAGAACCTGTTATACTTGACAAGACAAAATTGTTGGAATTCATGATCTAGGATAGTATGTTGTTTAAAGGAAGTTAGTTATGCATTCCTAGAAGTTCAATGAGAGAGAATCTCATCAAGGAGAAGCATAGTGGAGTGTTGGTTGGACATTTTGGCAGAGATAAAACCATTGCTTTGGTTGTTGAGAATTATTATTGGCCATAGTTGCAATAAGATGTGAAGTAGTTTGTATAGAGTTGTAGAGTATGTCAAATGGTGAAAGGCATAAAGTAGAATACTGGGTTGTATTAGCCATTACCTATACCAGAGAAGCCGTGGGAGGATATTAATATGGATTTTGGTCTTAGATTACCAAGGACTTAGCATGGTCATGATTCTATTTTTGTGGCGGTTGAAAAGCTTTCAAAGATGGCACATTTTATTCCTTGCAAGAGGACTAGTGATGTTGTTCATGTGGCAAAGTTATTTTTTAGAGAAGTGGTGAGACTACATGGACTACCAAAGAGTATTGTTTCAGATTGAAATACTAAATTTTTTGGGTACTTCTGGCATACATTGTGAAGAATTTGAACAAATATTTGAAGTATAGTTCATCACATCATCTACAAGCTAATGGATAGACAAAAGTTGTTAATCTCATTTTGGGAAACTTGTTGAGATGCTTGGTTGGAGATAAACCAAAAGGATGGGATATGATTTTACCATAGGTGGAATTTGCATATAATAATTCTATTAATAGGAGTACTAGTAAATCACCATTCCAAATTGTATATGGGAGTAGTCCCAAAAATGCTTCTAACTTGAGGCAGTTGGATAAAGGAGAGATAAGTAATGCTGAAGTAGAAGAATTTGTTGAACACTTGAAGAACATCCATGAGGAGGTGAGGAAGCACATCATAATGATGAATACATAGTATAAGGCTAAGGCAGATGTGAAAAGGAGGTATGAGGAATTTTAGATTAGAGAGGAAGTCATGGTTCATTTGAGAAAGGATTGTTTTCTAGTGGGTACATATAATAAGATGAAGATGAAAAAGTTTGGACTATGCAAGATAGTGAAAATACACAGTTCTAGAAATGCGTATGAAGTGGAGTTGCCTATTGAATTGAATATTTCACCAGTTTTTAATATTTCATATTTGATAGAGTATTATGAAGGAGGTGATGGAGATGAAGTTGTAGAAGCATAGTGGAGTATTCCAGTAGCTAGTTTGACTACAAAGGAGATTGAGGAGATACTAGATAGTCATGTTGGCAAAAGTACCAGGAACAAAACTTATGAGGAATATCTGGTCAAATGTAAAGGGAGGCCAGTTGATGATTCATCATGGCTAGAAAAGGAGGAGGTTAACCATCTTGGTTTTCCTTTGAACACCTGAGATGTGACGGGGTCACTTCTCAAATTACTTCAGGTGTTTGATGTAGGAGCATCCTAGGTGTAAGAGCAATCTTGCATCACCCAAAAATATTTTCTTTTCAATCTTTTCTATTTAATAACGACTAGTAGACAAGGTGGTTACTATTTATGGAAACTTTCTATTTTTAGTAAGTTTCTCATATGAGCTCGGAATGTTCTCATTTTCTATAGGAAGGTTCATTTTAGAGTTATAAGCCTACCATAAAAATCTCATTATTCTAGCTTAAGTATCAGAGAAGTTATTGCAGATTTTTGGTGGTAAAATTTGTAGAAAAATCTTTAGGCTCACCGTTGGAGGCCTTAGAGTGCTCAAATGAGGTTCAAAACCTCAACGGAAGGGTGCTTGCATGGTTTTTAGCTTGTAGATCAAGAGCTAGCATTTTTGAAAAGTGGTTATAATAGCTAATTAGAGCAACAATTCAAGAGTTATGGCCTTCTAAAGTTGAGCTACCCGAAATATCTAGAATAATTGTCAAAGATGTATTTGGTTGACTCTATATGTATTGTTAGGGTCTATTGGCCCTAGGTATTAAGTTTCATTGTCTAGAACCTTTTCAAGTGGCATAAAATTGCCTATTTAAGAAAGGCCTAAACATTGTCCAGGATAGCTCTGGGTAGTAGTTCGTAGCTTAGTCTTGCAGATTACTATAATGAAGGTGCTCATGTGGGTTAGCATATTGTACTTGTGAATTCTGTAATTACGCATTTGTGATGTAAATAATAAGTCCATATTTTATTCTCACATTTGATGTTGTTTCTTTGTTTCTATTATGAGTTTATGGTTTTAAGGGGAGCACCCTTCATTAGTGATTTTGAACACATGCACCTAATTTTTGGGAATGAATCTTGCTAAATGGATTGCATATCTAGAATGAGCTCAAAACCATCTTTCAACACTTTTTAAATCAATAAAATGGATCTCATATGAAAAAGCTATAAGAATTTTAGTAAAAGTTCTTCTTTATGAATTGCAATGAGAAAAGGAGCTAAGTTAAGCCGTTGGGCCCTATGTGACCATGGGATGAAGAGAAAAGAGATAAGTTTCAGTAGAGCCTTTAATCACTCATATGACCAAGGCTGCAACCAAATCACACAAATTTTTTTGCAAATTTTTATCAAATAATAAGTGAAAATTTTGAATTGAAAAAAAAAACTTTATAAAAAAAAATTAAAGTTTTTTTTTTTCTCTCAAGCCACGTGAGAAGCATAGACTTTGTAATTGAACTCAATAGTAAATGGAACTTGAATATGGTTGCATTTCAATTTAGATCTATTACATTTTAAACATTATGAAGTAGGTGTTTAAAAAGTAATTCAATTGGAGATAAAATAAATTGTACGATGTGCACTCAAGTGTAATAGATGTTTTAAATGTTAGCACCAAGATGTACCAAAATGGAAAGCTCTTTGTCAAACACATTGAACAATGCCTTACTATTAAGAGAAAATAAAATAAACAAGAGGCATATTTTTGAGATCTTCTCAGCAAAACAAAAATGAATATTATAGAGGTGGGTTTTTCCCCATGTCTAGGTGTCTAATCAAATGTTGATGCCTACATTGAGTGAGTGGAAGACATGTTGGGAGAATGAGGTTGCACGTGAGTTGTGGAAACCAAAGTGTCATAGTTGTAGTTACCACAATGTGGCTTGTGGAATCACAACGGACAAGCTATAGTATCACAATCTCATGGATTGTAGTTACCACAATCTACCCTACTCTCTTTCTTTGTTATTTTATTTTTTAGTGTAATATCTCTTTGAATTTTATTTTATACTTAAATATATGAAAATTATATATATATATATATCTAAATTTTGTGTATATTAAAATATTCTTTCTAATAAGAGCAATTAAATAAAACTACAATAAAAGATATATATATGTTTTTCTTTTTCTTTTGACTATATAAATAGAGAGAGAAATTTGAGATATATATACTTCTAAGACTTTTAAATAACAAAGTGAAGCAAAGATAGAGAATTTTATATCAAACTTCATCTCTTGGTTGTCCCAAACATAATGGTGAGGCTTTTTTTTTGGGCCTTTTGCAGAAGTTGATCTCCAAATGTCTTTTCAACCTACAAGCTTAAAAACTCAAAAATATACTCAAATACATATTATAATGTTAGTTTGAACCCATGAAGTGGGCCCCATCAAGCGTGCCAAATATTTTGCATAAAATGTAACTAAGGAACAAACAATAATCAACTAAAGCCTATTCCTACATATTCATGTAAACCTTAAATATGAAAGGCATGAAGAAAGCATGCAAATGTATTGAAATGAAAACACAAAGCTTAACTTAATCTACTCAATAAAACACATGCAAACCTCCCCCAAAATGAAGAAGTGTTAATGTTGTTATTGTTGAGAGTATGTGGTTGCTCACAAATCCTACAATGTAATAATGGACTAGATATTGGTTATTGAAAAAAAGAGAGGGCTCATCTTTTATAGGAAATGAGATGAAATAGACAGTTGAGATTCAACATGAGATGAAGGGCTAGGATCTCTTAGGATTGATGAGGTGGAGGCCAAGTCGACTCCATGTGGATTAGGGTTTTGACCATTCAAAGAGGGAAATATGCTCACACATGTGTGAGAAATATTTGATGTGATGAGTCAATGACATGTGTAAGAGGGTTGGAGGCTCAAGGTTTCTCACACATGTGTGAGCCACCTTTGAAAGTAATGGCTCAATGACATGTGTAAGAGGTTTGGAAGATCAAGATTGCTCACAAGTGTGAGAAACTTTGATTTACATGTGAAGGGGGACAAATGTGTAAGAAGAAATAGATTGGGTAAGTGTAAGAGGTGTAAGAAACTTGTTTGACCAAAAGGAGAAAATCATGAGATGGGCTCTTATTTGGCACATGTGTGAGCACATGATTAGGCTTAATAGGTGTGGATTGGTATTAATTAGTTGGTAAGTAGATTACTCTAGGTTAGAATGATGGGTTAGATTAGGAAAGTGAGGTTAGGTGAGGGTTAAAGTTAGGAGTCATGTGCTCAAATAGATTTGAATATAATATTTAATTCCAAGTAGGATTAAAAAGGGATTAATTGAGTAAAATAAACCATTTACTAAATTAAAGTGAAGGATTAAGATGCAAGTGGGATGAGGAGAAATAAACAATGATTAAATAAATGTAAATTAATTTAAATCAACAATAGGGGATAAAAAGGATTGTAAGTAAATAAATGAAAATTTATTTAATTATAGGTATGATATGGATAAATATTAAATAATTAATTAATATCTATTTAATTGGAAAGGATAAGGGTAATTTTTCTCAATCGAACAATTTTAGGTGTCTACAGAAATCTTTGATGATAGAATTCATAGTTTAGTTGAAACATTCTATGTGAATGGGGTTTTGAAACTTGAATTGAGATATCTAGAAGAAACCATTTTGCACCATGTTGTTGATATCTTTGACTTCTTTCAAGATTATTTGGTAAGGTTTGTACTAGGTAGGGTACCCAACCAATATATGTGGTTGGATAGGCTATACAAAGTCATCAAAGAGGTTATTAAGAGGGTAACAGGATTTAGTGCCATAGTTCACAATAATAAATATTGTTGTAAATAAGTCCATAAAACTAATAGGAGAAATAAAAGATGTTCAAGCATGTTCTATCAAGGACATTCCTAACCTAGAACTAAGGTTTGTTATGATGGTGATTGCATACAAAATCTATTACTCCAGTAAAGAGAATATTGTACCTAGTGAAGCAACACATGATGCTTATGAGATTATTAATAACCATGCCACACTTGACCTATTTAAATGACTTCATGAGAAGTGAATGATCAACTTGTGCAATACCAAAGAAAACTAAAAGATATGTCTATTTAAGTACAGAGATATATTGGTAGAATTTCTAAGATGCATATCAATCAACTAGTCAAAGGAAGCACCTATCATTGAACAAGTTTGTAAGATGTATATGTGAATGAGAGATAGAAGAAATGACTTGTTAAGGTCATTATTCAAAAAATTTCAATGGGACATGCATCAAAGGGAAAGGATACCCTTTACCCTAGTTGAGGAATAAAAAAATGAATTATGTTTTCTAGCATGCATAAACTATTGCATGATACAAGTTGTTGAGCCAAGAATAATATGTTGGTTAAGGTCATTCCAATATGAGGTAACACAAGAAGAAGAAAGACCTTCAATTGACTTTTTATTGTTAATTTTTATAGACCCTAAGTTACCAAAACTCAATACAACCATGATGAGAAGGAGTGAACTCATCAGAATAAATAAAGACAAAGAATAGACAAAGAATAATGCAAGAAATGCTAGCAAGAAGAAAGGATAAAAGAAAACTCAAACAAGTATCATCAAGAAGATTAACATGGTAGGAGATTTGGAAGTCATCGTTGAAGGGTCACCAAATCCGCAAAGATAGGAAATTTTTGAAATCAAATATTGATTTAGGATGAGAGTCACCCTTGCCTAAACCAAAAATTATTACAAAGGACACTAGTAAGAAAGAAACCTAGACTATACAAACAATAAAGAAGAATAAAATTCCCTCTATTGGAGAATCATCAATAATGATACCCAAATAGGTAAAGAAAGTTAAGAACTTACCCACTTTCAATTGAACATATTGTGAATGATACTATGCACAATCAAAATCATAATACAATAAGGTATAGGTACTAACTCATGAATGATAAAGATTAAAATATTTATATTACTATTGTTTTTCTTAGCTTAAGAACAAAGACAACAAAAATAAAGGATTAGTTGCCAAAAGAATTAATGCCTATCATTCAGAAAAGATGGAAAGTTGGGTGTACAAAACTTAGAAGAATCTTTAAAGACGTAATAATTAAAGTTAGGACATATTATACTCCATCAGAAAGGAAGATGTATATGGAAGCCTACATTGGAGAATTTTCTACTCACATAAATATTGCACTGCCTATCACTAGTAGAGAGAAAGATACATTTGAATTGGTAATGAGCTACTGGAAAGCATAGAAAGTAAATGGAGATACTCTATACACAAAAGAAGGTAGAGCAAGCCAAAGATCAACTCTCTCAACATATTAATCCAAAAGGAAAGGGCCTTTAGCAACAAGAAAATAAGAACAAAATCAAACCCATTTGGATCAAGAAAAATTGTTGAAGAAGAGGGATATGTACAAGAACTACTAGAGACAACTATCAACTACAATTCTCACACATCACCAAGGAGAGCATAATAGACTACTACTCATAGTATGGAAGCACCTAAAAGAGAAAAATCCTTTGAGCTGATAGATCAACAAATAAAGTCAACAGTAGTTGGACAGACAAAGAGTGCGATGGAAGAAAAGTTACCCAAAAGGGACTACACTTCAAATGGGAAGAGAAACCTACAAGTCTACATAAAGCATTGGTACCTCCTACAAGCTCACTTGCAAAGGATGTTGAGCTACCATAGGTAGTCAATCCTGATGACACAAAAATTGGAGAACATATAATTAATCAAGAAGAGGTAACTACACAAACTGATGCACCATCATAAAACCAACAAGCCAATATTTGAGAACAAATAGTAGATACAACCCCTATAGGAGTAGAGAATAACAATGTAAGAGATATGTTGTCACCTCATGAATATACTATCTTTATAGATGACAAAAGTCTAGAAAGGGACATGACTCAAACAACACATCATGCACATGTACAAGAGATAATGCACCAAGAAGTTGGAAATGAACCATACATGTCACACATGAAAAATATAAAATGACTTTGGGTACCACTCAAGAACCCTAGAGCATAATGAAGTCAAATTCCACAAAGAGGAAACTTTGATTTGATAAGGATGACACAAAATAAGGGAAGAATAAAAAGAGGAAAGGAAAAAGATTCCATCTTCATCCCCATCATCTTCAAGCCCTAATGATAAAGGAGAATTATTTGAAAGAGATGCACAAGTAGCAAGAAACCTTATAAAGGTCGAAGATGAGATAGACAGGAGTGCTAGAAGATTAAAGGAGATGAGTGACAAGAAACTTGACCACTACTACAACTTTATTAGCTAATTCAGTACTAAGACAATCTGGCAAGAGGCAAAAATGAGCTCAAATGTTTATAAAATCAAGAGATATTTTCAAGGGACTAGTCACTAATGCTTAATTTGAGGAAAAAATAGATCTCATAATCCATCTGAAATAACTCATTGAGATTGTAGATATTAATAAGACTACTCATGAGATTGCTACAAAGAAATACAAGGAAGTTCTTACACAACTAATTGAACAATGTATAAAGAAGCTTACAAAAATAAAGGACATTGTAGTAGAACTACTAAAGGTATTTCACCAATTTTATAGAGAGTGTCAAATCTCCAAAGCTACATGGCAAATTTGGAAAGCACCTAGAAAAAACTCACGAGGAGATAAAAGTGACACATAACTCATTTGACATTATGATGAGTTAGATAGTTGTGTATACCATCCAAGTAAAGGAAAAGCTAGATCTAATAAATAGGATCAAGGCAGAAATAAGTGCACCTCTTTGCTCTTGAACTACCTTTCTTCCTAACCCCACTAGAAGGAATTATTCAAAAGCACATAAAAGAAGTAGACACACTAATCACCAGTGGCCCCATGGATACATTACATAAAATGGAGACTAGGCTAGAATAGATAACAAGTATGATCCTAGCTATTAGAAAAATCCACATCTCATGTTAGGGACAATTGGATAGTGCTAAGACCTAGTACTCGAATATATCATGACCCTTTTTCATTGATGAAAAAATGGGGGAGACAAAATGGAAATAGGGAAAGATGAAATAGAAACAAGTGAGATGAAATGAAAATAGAGGAATTTGGAATGTGAAGGTTAAGGTAAAGGTAAAGGTAAAGAGAAAGGGGGAGAACAAAATAAATGAGAAGAATGAAGGTGAACATAATAGATAGGGAGATAAAATTCAAAACAAAGACACAAAGCAAAAGAGGAGATGAAAAGATGGAATGAATACTAGAAGAGATGAACAAAGATAGGGGAGATGAAAATAAATAGGGAAGAGTTAAGGGAAACATTTATATTTTTGACAAAGTTCCTACACCAGTGAAGATCTTATTGATACTATCAAAGGGAAGCCAAAATAAGGTAGATGAATGAATCAAGAATGATCACAAGTTTTTCCATCAATGCTAGAGGGGGAGATTATTGACCCTACAAGTATAAATGGAAATGCTAATACTTTGCACACCAAAGTGTTGTCATTGATTGGAAACTAGTCAAGTAGAAGGTATAGCTTCTCACAGTCACTAGTAGACATCAACACTGATCAAATCAAGTATGGACATGAGGATAAGGAAAGGCAGTGAGTTCTGCTCAACATGGTGAGTCACCATCATTACTACACAACAAAGGAGACATGGTTTGTACCATGATGTGATTGAAGATCTAATGAGACTATGGAAATAACAAAATATAGATATGCTATACCTAGGACTACTAGGGCTACCAATCTAGACTCTATGATGTAGGTGTCACAAGTTCTTCATGAACAACATAGATATGTGATTCAAAATTTGAATACATCATATTTGGGTGGGATGTTTTTAGGATTTTGACACCTAGAGAAGATTAGACACATATATTGCTTGAAAATATTACTATTAAGGTGCATGAATAGTGAAAGATATGAAAGTAAAGAAGTAAGAGATTAAAGATGAAAAAGACATTGTGCAAAAATTGAACAAAAGAAAATAGCAAGTCAATATAGACTAGTGCACTACAAACAAGGAAGAGTAGAGAAGTAATCTGGTGAACAATAGATAGCATAGTGAGCATTATCATGATAAGAGAAGATCAAGATATCTTCTTGATATACACTAGAGATCTACAAGGAAAGGTGTGACATATATTTTAGATCAATATTTGATTTCTTTCTAATCATTAGCAAGAAGATCAAGACATATTCTTGATATACACTAGAGATCTGCAAGGAAAGGTGTGTCATATAGTTTAGATTAATATTTGATTTCTTTCTAATCATTTTAATAATCTTGTATCCTCTTAACTGGGCATGCTTTAGTAGTAAGCACATTTTAAATCTTTTTTAACAAGATACCTCCTAGAAGAAGTGTTCAAATCCTATAATATGGTAGCTTTGAAAAGCTCATATAATCCTATCATGTTGCAAACATTCATAAGTGGATGTTTTCTCCAAAGGAACAAGTTATAGCTCTTAACTAGGAAACCTTTTATCTACTCTATAAGACTAGTGAGTATATTACCCCTACTGTGGTTTTCATCCTCTCATCAAGGGTTTCCACATATAAATATGTGTGTCACTTGATGTATGGTCTTGTTTGTGAAATTATATGCTTTTATCTTATTGCATTTATCACTATTATATCAGTCAAGTTGAAATTGTTTAGTTTTGTAAGAGAAATAGTTTATAAGATTAGTTGGAGTGTTTGTATTATTTCACTCCCCTCCCTTCTTGGTACTAGTTGGGACCAACATGTACCTCAATTAGTTTTCCTCATTTTCCTTTATAACATACTGATCTATTAACTATGGAGGAGCATGAGGTCCACTTATATTAGGCATTATAGTGCTTATATGACTATCAATAATATGGAAACTAGGGAAAGTGTGAGTTCTTCTAGACTGAGATAAAGTATCTAGGGTACATCATTATAGTTGATGGTATTGCAATGGATCCTTCTAAGATCCAAACTATCATAGATTGATCAGCACCCACTAATGGTCCTAAGGTTTATTGCTTCATGGGTTTGATAGTTTATTACTATTGATTTATAAAGGATTTCTCTTTGGTGGGTCATCCCATCACTTGTCTTTAGAAGGAATGGAAGAAGTAGCTTTGGATAGAATAGTGTGAGACATCTTTTGAGGCTCTTAGGGATTGATTGACTAGTGCACCTTTCCTTACAGTTCTTGATCTTGCAAATGAGTTTATGGCATGCATTGGTGTATCATTAGAGGATGTGGGAGTAGTGTTGATGTAGGAGGGATATGTTATTGTGTATAATCCTTAGAAGCTCAAGGATCATGATATAAACTACCATATTCATGGTTTGGAGCTAGAAATGGTTGTGCATGTACTTATGCATTGGAGACATTTTATTTTGGGTCACTAGTTTGAGATGTATAGTGATCATCATAGCTTGTAGTATATATTTACTCAGCTAGACCTGAATGGATGGTAAAATAGTTGAATCAAGTTCTTGTGTGAGTATGATTTTGATGTTGATTACACTAAGGGGAAGGAGAATGTTTTCATGGATGCCCTAAGAAGGAGAAGGAATGAGGTATTATTTTTGTCATTGTAAGTGGATTTGTGTAGCTACATCTTGGAGGCCTACTAATACTTGGTATTAGGAGGTTAGAGCAGAGATTGAGTCTAGACATACCCTTGAGGGGTAGTTCACAAGTTATTCCTTAGAGTCTAATGGACTATTGTGATACTTGGAGAAAATTTAATATGTTAGTGTTAAGAAATCTTTATTCTTTGGTTTTTTTCAGATGCACATTGTGCATTGTATTGTGTACATCCTAGCATCAAGAAGATGTATGCCAACCTTAGGAACTTGTAATTTTGGGTAGGAATGAGGTGTGATGTTGATGATTTTGTTTCTAGATTCCTTGAGTGCCAAATTGTGAAGGAAGAGCTTTGACATCCTACATATGTTTTGTAGCTACATTCCATTCACAAGTGGTAGTGGGATACTAAATCTATTTATTTTATCACAAGGTTGCCTATGTTATTATATCATTATGATTATAGTATGGTTATGGTAGAGAATTTGTCCAAGCTATCTCAATTTTCACCCATTAGATCATCATATAAAACTACTTTGATAGCTCATATATTCTTTGAGGACATTGTTTAGTTGCATGGGATTAACTGTAGGATCGTTTTTGATAGAGATCCAATGTTCACTTTGGCACTGTGGACATGTCTTAAGCATGCTTTGGGTGCACAACTTAATTTTAGTTAGTCTCATCACCCATAGAAAAATGAATAGACTTATTGGGTGAATCAAAATTTTAAGGACATTATTTAGATGTATATAATGGATCCAAATGTGAAGTGGGAGGATTATTTTTACTTGGTTGAGATTTCTTATAATAATGGACCTACTATAGTTCTCTTGTCATGTTATCTTTTTAGGTCTTGTATGCTAGAGCTTTTTGTACCCTTTTGAATTAGGATCAATTGGAGGACTGAGTAATTTTGGGTCCTAAGATGCTTCAGGAGATGGATAAGTAGGTTGTTCATATTAGATATCATTTGGTTTCTTATTAGCATTGGTAGAATAATTATGCAAATTACCATAGGATGGATCACCACTTTTCTATTGGTAACTAAGTATATTTAAGATTTTGTCCATGGAATATCCCCATCTATTATGAAAATTCTCTAAGTTAGCACTGCATTTGTTGGACCTTTTGATATCTTAGAGAGGATTAGTCTTGTTGATTATTACTTGTCAATGTCACCTAGTCTATTATGAATCTATGATGTTTTCCATGTTTATACTTTGAGATGGTATATTCCCAATTTGTACTTCATTGGGATTATTCATAGGTAGAGGATGGAAAACTTTCTTTGGATCCCATTCACACTTTTCAACATAAAAGGCTAACCCTTAGAGGTTAGGATATAGAAAAGGTAAGGATCTAATGGGACCCAAATGATGATAGTTCAACCACTTGGGAGGATGTCACAAATTTGAGAGACTTGTACCCTTATCATTTTGTGGGATTCTAGGAGTAATCTTATGCTTAGTAGGTGAGGATATATTTCCTCTCATATTTTCATTATGTTCTATGGTTATTTTGACCTAAGATATACTTAGATGGATTTTACATGTTTATTTTCATAGTGAGATGCTTTGATGACTATACACTATTTTGATTACTAGTATCATAAATGCTAGATGTTATATGTGTTACTATTTAATTTGATCATATTTACATGATGATGCTAATGATGTGACATGGTGCTTTATGATGACACCTAGTTTATTTTTTGTTCAAACATAGATTATGATTTATGTGTTATCAAATAAATATTATTGGATTAATTTCTGGTCTGTTTTTATGTTGTAGATACATGTATTTTTCCTTTAGTAAATATATGTCCAAATAGTGAATAATGATTACTTAAATGCTTTATCATGTGATTATATGTTGTTATATTGTGTTGCATAACCGTTATATGTGGATTTCCTATTAGTGCTAGTATGAAGTGGGGATGAAGTTGTAATCACCTGCTTGTAATATCTACATGGTGTCTCATTCTTGTTCATGTGACTATGTCTTTATGTGCTTTGGATGTGTGTGTGTGTGTGTGTGTGTGTGTGTGTTCAACATCTGCACTTGATGTTTTTTGTTTACTAAATAGGGATCAGATACAATCAACCACAATTAAGGATCTAGGTGTATACCTATATCCCTGATAGTGGCGCAAGGAGATAGTGACCTTGATCGTTCATGTTGAGCCAATGTCATCCTTGACACATCCATATATTTTTTATTATTAACCTTATAGTAATAGGCAAATCAAGGTTCATAATGCATTATGTGATTGGAGTCATGAGTGTGTCTGTACATTTAGGGTTATGTAGTTGTTGTGAAAAGTGTTAATTATAATTTTGATTTAATTGATTTTGGGGAATTTCTCTATTTGATTTAAATATTTTAATTATTAGCTAAATTGTCATAATTTTAATTTCCTAGAATTTTCTAATTTATTTGGGTAAAGGGGACAATTATAATATTCAATGATTTAATAATCTAATTTATAAGTCACTTTAATAAACATATTTATATTGGAAAAAGTGCATTTATTAATCACTTATCACTTTTAATTTCATGATTTTGGAGAAATTGCTCCAAAGACCTCTCTAGTCTTTTGAGAGATTTTCTCATTGTTAGAGTGTGGCTCATCAGATCATCGTGAGGATAGGCTTGTTGGATTCATAGTGGGATTCTCCTCCTTTGTTGAGCTTTTCATCACATTCAATACATTTTTTTAAATCTCTTTGATGTTTTTCCCATTTGAAAGAAATTTGTGAGAGTTAGGGCTTTCTCATTTGTTTTAGTGTAGCCTTATTTATTTATTTTTTTAATTTCTAAATAGTTGGAGGGAGAACTAGTATTTCCCTTTACTTTCGTATTTTATTTTGACCTAGTTGGGAAAGTATGAGCATTTTTTTTTGTGATCTAATATGATTTTTTTCTTAGAGATATGCTATTTGATTTTATGTGTGAGATTGTATCTTAAATATTATTGGAATTTTGTAAGTTTGATCTCCTTTTGGAATTGGGTTTTCAATTTTGTTGAATTCTAAGATGTTTTGTTCTTGAGAATTTTTTTGTTTGTCTCATTTTGCATGTCACCCATCTTTTGTTGGGATTTTGTGGCATATATTCAAGTTCTATAATTGGATTTTATTACATGTTTCCAATCCTTCCATGGTTTTACTTTATGGACTTTGGGATTCATTTCAAATTTGTGTTGGACCTATCAATCACATTTGCATGGAGACAAACGAATGGTGATGACTACTACCTAGAATCATGATGTTTATAATACCCCTCTTATCTTAACAAGTATTAATAGGCTTTTGAACTTAGTACAAGCATTCTTAGAATAGTTTGGGAGATAAGGTTACTTCCAGTACTCCTTGATTTTAGAACTTTACAAATTCATGCATTGGAAAAACTATAAAATAACATCCCACACTCTTAACAAAAAAGAATGGTACCTATCTACTAAAAAATTTATAATCAGATAGGCTATTGTGTTATAATATGTTTAGAAATAGTTCTATAATTATCATACACATCCTTTCTTTCTTATGATATTAGATATTTCTTTGTATTAGACACTTGATCATGTTCAATAGAATGTCTTTAGGATATTAGGTATATGGTTGATTTGTATTGTGCTTTATATGTTATTCTAAATTTATTATTTATGGTTTGAATACCTTGTTTATAATGTTATTATTATTATTATTTTTTATTAAGCTAACCCACGTAAACCCATGATGCCTTGTGTGTGTGTGTGTGTGTGTGTGTGTGTGTGTTCCAAATGAGGGTAGACAGTCATAGTTACTTCTTTAGGAGATCTATATTATGCTGCATGCCTCCTTCCTTGTTTTTCAATATTTGTGTAAATATGCATATCTTTTATATCTTGTCAGTTAGTGATGCAGGCATGTGCAAGTACCAAGAATCAACTCCATCTGGCTACACAGTACTAAGGATGCCTCAAAATCCTTGAAGTAGTTTTTTGTTAAAAAGGAGATGGAACCATGATCCATATAGGCATCCTTATATCCTTAGAAATTTAATAGGAAGTCAATCTCTCCTAGTCTGAGATTTATGTTTTTTAATCATTTCTTTTGATGATTTGATTTGTGGATTATAGTGTTTAGAATTATATGTTCATGATCTTGATATTTTTATTTTCATGTAAATTGTGTATGATATTGGTTTGGTATATTTATATAAGAATATAGGGGTGCACACACATATACCTCTATAAATATACATTGTTACATAGTTAATGTATTTAAGTATTTCTAAATGTTATAAATTGTATGTGAGCGATTTATTTATACACCTAGATATAGAGAGAAATTTAATAGAATATACAATAGAGAAATAAAAAAGGGGTAAAATAAAAAGAATAAATATTTAGAAGAGGAGTAATAACATGCATTCAAGAGAAAAATGTAATTTGTGTTTCCCATGTGGAAGAACATAAGACCAAAACACAAATTCAATGATGGGCATTAAAAAAATTAGGTTACAAAGCATTAGAGAGGGTATTTAAATAATGTTTAGACCATTTATTCACTATATACCCATAAAATAGACTTAATTTACTCCTAATATGCCTAGATAACATGTAAAAATGGTAGTTTTAGATTAAGGTAAAAGTAGGTTTTGAAGGGACCTGAAACCCTGAACAAAAAAAGAAAAAAAGATATTCAACTAAACACAACAGGAAAACATATTCCTGAAACCCAAAAAAAAAACACAAAATCAGGTTTTACAAGGACCTGAAACCACAGAATGTAACCAGAAAATATGACCAAGTTTTACAAGGAGCTAGAACCTACAAGTTACAAAGTTTTCAAAATGAAGACAAAAAACATAAACAAAAGGAAACCAGACCACTACTGCAGTTCTTTGATTATCTTAGCAACCTCCTTACCCACATTAGCTGTACTAAGAATAATATCAATAGGGTAAGACTAGTACCAGTAGCATCCTCAATAGCCTTCTTCCATGATCTTAATCTGGTCCTTTTACTTGGTCCTCTAGGAGACACAACCTCATTAGTCTTCTTCCCCAAACTTGTCGTGGCCACACACAGACTAGAAGTCACTTGCTCCATTCTGTTGCCACTTTCCTTGATCAGGTGCTGGAGATCTTGTTCATATTCCTTCAATTTTCTAGGTATATTTCCCACCTAGGCTTCTAGCAACACAAGTTTGGCCTAGTCACTCTCATGGTCCTTTTGCACTTTACCCAATTTTTTCTTTAGTTTCATAATCTCATTGTAAACCCAGAAGTTGCCACGAAGAGAGGAATCGACTTTCATCTTAGCAGTATCAAGGAAGGCAAGCATAGCCCCTATAGTTGGGTCATCCATCTTCTTATCCTTAGGTTGCTCCATACCCTTGGCTTCTTCTTTTCCTAACTCTTTCTCCTTACCCACCTCCTCCTCCACATTTTCCTCTCCATCTATGCCCTCGTTTGTAACCTCATTACCAATATTGTCCAACCCTTCATTTTTATCCAGACTTTCATCCTCATCATTCTTCCTAGTTTCATCTTTACTGGTAGGATTACCTCCCAAATTAGAACTAATATCCCCCATCTCTGTGTCTTCCTTAGTCTCCTCATTTTTATCCTCTTTTTTATCAAAAGATTTAGTTATTGCCTCTTCATTTTTTTGGGGAGTATCCTTGATCATTAATTCCTTTTTCACACTCTATCCTACATCCCTCTTGCCCTTTGTTGATTGAGAATCACTCATCAACCCCCTTTTCCTCTCCAAAATTGGGGAAACAACAATCACCTTAGTCTTATAGTAATTCTCAATTAAGAGAATAAGGCCTTCATGAAGGATGGGACATGTATCTTTCTTCTTATGGGCATGTAGGCTTTGTAATAATTAAAACTTCAAATAGAAAGGAAAATAAATCCTATCTTTATATCGGAAGTGGTTCAAAAAAACAAAATGGAACTTGTGGACTCTTTTGGACCTTCCATCTAAGATGATGTAAAATGGTAGTTAATTACATAAACTAAGACAATTTCATATTTTGGAATTAATTTTATTTAAAAGGGAGGTATCTTTTGGTGGTGTCATTTCTGTTGGAAATATAAGAGGAGTAACTAAGAGGGGAGGGGTGAATTAGTTACTACAAAAATAAATCCCAAATCCCTTAGATGTCAATACAAAACATAAACTCTGCTGAAATAGTTTTCACTCTGTTAACACTAACAATATGTTGTAACTCAGCAAGCACTGTAATAAAAACTATTACTCGGCGTATACTGAACATGCCAAGCTTATGATATTAACTATGATTAACCTTAATTAACTTAGTTGCATAAACATAAAAGAAATAGCATGAACACAAGTGACATCAAGATTTAACGTGGAAACCCAATTTAGAAAAAACCACCAATTACAACTAGTTATTGTTTTTCACTCTTTTGAAGTGATCCCTTTTAGGAGCCAACCCTATTAAAGGTTACAAAACACACTGTTAGGTGTGACCCTATTAGAGGATTTAATCACCCTATTAGGAGTGGCCTTGTTGGAGGTCTTTAGACACTTCAATCTAGAATGCTACCTTGTTAGAGGATTTATAAATAGTTTTTAGGCTAACTCTATTAGGAGATTTGATTCACTGCTACAATGGTTAGAGAATAAAAATTAAATGATTTGATTATAGATGCAATTGTATTGCTGATTTTAGATCTCAATTTTGGTTTGAATACTTGGTCCTCCCTTATCAGATTAATCTTTGTAGCCCAACAAGGATATTATGCTTATCCTTCCAATTCACTTCCTTTAAGCATCTTCTTATCTTCTACACATTCTCACAAATCTTCAATCCTCAACTTGACCTTATACTTATATCATATACATTTTCAAGTTGGCTTGAATAAAACTTAAAACAATAATTATTCATCTCTTCAGTTCTAGAACTAACAAACAAATCCAATAAACTCAATATGCCAAAACAAGAAAATCCATTGTTACCCAACCTAGCTCTATAGACACAAACACTGAAATGATTTTTTTTGTGTTAACCAAGTGAACTCAGTTAACGCTACAACTTTTTAAACTTCCTTTGGTAACCACGTGAGCTCAGTTAACACTGGTTCCATCCAAATTTTCCCTTGTTAATCGAGCAAGCTCAGTTAGCTAACACTTAACTTCTACAAACTTCTTTGGAGCTCGAGTGAACTCGGTAGACATTGTCTTTTGAACTTAGCAAACACTAGAATGCTTAGTAGACACAAGAAACTATCTTCATTGCTTAAGTGATCTTGGTAGACACTGATTGGCAAAGATATGACATTTTGTGTGACATTAAAGACAATATGAAATTGATCAATTATTTTCAACAATCTCCCTATTTGGCATTGATGGCAACACAACATGTCATAATACAATGAAATTTTAGAGAAAAATAAAAGTAAGAGTAATATCCTTAGTTTCATTCTAATTCTCATCCATGAGAACTCCCTCTATCTGTGTGACCTCCCTCTAACATCAATCTCTCCCTCTGATTGCAGTTTCTCCCTCTATTAGCAAACTCTCCAAGTTTATTCTTCATCAAGCTCTTCCTCTTTGACATCTTTAAACATTCCAAATTTTTTTTTTGATATTTCAAATTCTCCCTTAACAAAATTTTTGTGATATGACACAACAAACTCTCCCTCTTTCACATCTTATGCCAAAGACAATATGTAGTGAATTTCAATGTACCAAATGTACTGATTCATATACAATCTACCCTTCATTATTGCATCAACTTGATTGATCTTCAACATGCTCTGGTTGGTGCATCACTAAACTTTATTTAGTGAGCTTTAGATAGGGGAGTAACCCCTAGCTTACCTCTTAGATACAAAAAATCATCCTTAGGTAATGGCTTTGTGAATATTCCTATAATTTTTACTTTAGTATTTACATATGCCAATCTCACCTATTTGTCTTGCACTAATTCACTTAGAAAGTGATATTTTATTGCAATGTGCTTGGTCTTGGTATGCATCATAGGAATCTTTGATATATTAATTGCACTAGTGTTATCATAGAAGATAACCACTAGATTCTTGATTTCTACCTTCATACTTGCCTACAGTTGTTTGAACCAAACAATATTGGAACAACTAACTACTAGTAGAACATACTCTTCCTTTGATGTAGACTAATAGATGAAATTTTATTTCGTACTTGTCCAAGACACTAATCTCTTACCAAGGAAGAATGCTCCACCATTAGTGCTCTTCCTATCATCAACACTTCTCGCCCAATGTACATCAATGAAGGATTTCAAATCTAAGTTGCCTCCTTTCTTGTACCATAATCCATAATCTTCAATACCCTTTAGATAGATCATGATTCTCTTTATTACCATCATATGGTTTTCTTTAAGATTAGCTAAAAATATTGCCATCATATTAACTACAAGAGCAATATCAAGCCTAGTGTGTACTAGATATTATAGTTTTTCAATCATAGATCTATATGTGGTCTAATATACCTCCTTGGAATCATCATTTTTGGAAAGCTTATGTCCAGTAGACATAGGTGTTTCAATTGGTCTTGAACCCTCCATTTCAAATTTTCTTCAATGTCTCCTTGATATACTTAGATTGAGTATTATAGATACCATCTTTCATTTGTTGAATTTGTAAGCCAACAAAGAATTTGATTTCTCCAAACATCGACATCTCAAATTCCTTACTCATTTCCTCTAAAAAAGATTTTCATAGAACATCATTTCCAGTTAACAATGTATCATCCACAAAGATTTTTGCCAACACAATCTTCTTGTTTGGTCCTTCTTTGATGCACAAGCTGTTGTTATAATTTGTCCTTTGAAAACCAATATTCATCAAATAATTATGAAGTCTTTCATACCAAGCTTTGGGAGCTTGTTTAAGACCATATAATTCTTTGTGCAATTTACAAACCATATCCTTTTTGCTAGGATCTACAAAAATTTCAGGTTGCTCTATGTAGACTTCTTTTTCATGAATTCCATTCAAGAATGTTGATTTCACATCCATCTGATACACTTTAAGTCCTTTATGTGTAGCATAAGCAAGTAGATTCCTAACACCTTCTAATCTTGCAACAGGAGAAAAAGTTTCACCATAATCAATACCTTCCTCTTGAGAATAACCTTTGCATACTAACCTTGCTTTATTTATTGAAACTTCTCCATCTTCTTTCAACTTATTTTTGAATACCCATTTAGTGATAATTACATTCTTATCCTTGGGTCAAGGTACAAGAGTCCAAGTCTTATTCCTTTCTATCTATTCTATCTCTTCATTCATTGCTTCAATCCAACTTTCATTATCCAAAGCATCTTTAACTGTTCTAGGTTCAAATATAGTAAGCAAACATGGAGCTTCCAATTTTTTCCTTGTAATTATACCATTTGATTTGTCTCTAATGATTTTCTCAGGTACATGGTGCCTTCTAACATATCTTGCAAGTATAGCTACTTTGGATTTAGAGCTTGTTCCACTTGCCTCACCATGATCTTCTGCATCATGATTGGGTCCTTCAGACTCAAACTTGGGTTGCACTAGCTGCAACTTAGTAGCTTCTAACTACAACTTAGGTCCTTTAAACTATGACTCAGGTTGCATTGGCTACAACTTGGGTGCTTCTAGAGATTTTGGGGACTCTGGAGGTGAAGTTTGCTGACTTCCATTTGGATTACACAATGTATCAAGTTAAAAGTAAATAGACTTTCTATAGTCTCCAGGTTCTTTATTGCTCTCTTCTTTACTCTTCTCTAAAAACTCATCAATTCTTACATGTGCACTTTCTATTATCTTATGAGTAGTTAGATTCAAACATTTGTATGCTTTACTTCTACTAGAGTGTCCTAGGAATATGCCTTCATCACTTTTGACATAAAATCTACCTTTTCTAGTCTCCTTCAAAGATATAATATTTGCTACCAAATACTTTGAAGTAACTTACATTAGGTTTGTAGTCATACCATAGTTCATAAGGAGTCTAGTCTGAGTCTTTCTTCAACTATACTCTATTTAAGGTATGAATTGGTGTACTAATTACTTCCTTCCAGTATTTGATTGCAACAGTCTTTTCTATCATCAGGATTCTTTGACAATCCATGATTTATTTGTTCCTTCTTTCTACTATACCATTTTGTTGAGCTGTACCAGGGGTTGATACTTGTCTTTTGATTCCTCTTTTAGTGTAGAATTCATTGAATTCATTAAAAATGAATTCACATCCTCTTTCTAACCTTAAACACTTCAATTTTTTTCCTATTTCTTTCTCAACTCTAACCAGATACGACTTGAACTTTTGAAAAGCTTTAGATTTATCTTTTAGATACATTACTATCATCATCCTAGAATTATCATCAACAAATAAAATAAAATATTTATCTCCATTGTATCTCTCTATGCCAATAGGTCCACCAAGGTATGTATGAACTAGCTCCAGTACTTCTTCAAAATGATAGTTCTTGCTCTTGAAACTTATCTTACCCATCTTACCAATTTGACAATTCTTGCACATGACCATTTTGGGTTTCCTCAGACTAGGAATACCTCACTCTTTTGTTTTTTCTTATCTTGATCATGCTATCAAAGTTCACATGACACAAGCTTTTATGCCATAACCAAATTTCTTCTACTTGAGCAATGAAACATGAACTTTCACTTAGATCTAGGTAGAATAAGTTACCTTTTGCTTGATTACCAAACCCAACTAGATTTCCTTTTACATCTAGCAGCTTGGCCTTCCCATTCATGAATTCTACCTTGAATCCAATGTTATTCAACTGTGCCACACTTAGTAGATTATGTTTCAGTCCTTCAACCCAATAAGCCTCATCAAATTTGAGTTCATTGGTTAGAGAAATATAACCTTTTCCTTTTATGCAACATGGTTCATTATTTCCAAATCTTACACTTCCACCATCATAGTGTTCCATATGTTCAAACTTTTTTTTATCACTAGTCATATGATGATAACAAGCACTATCAATAATTCATGTATAATTTTTTCTGACATGAGAAATAAGTGCCATTTTATCTCGTTCATTATCTAATTCATCTTTTACAACAATATAAATTGTTTCATCATCATCAATACTATCAGAATCTTTTGCCATGAAATAGGATTTCTTACCTTTATACTTGTAGCACTTATAGTTTTTGAAATCCTTCTTTCCTTTGCACTTGTTATTTCCCTTTCTTCTTTATCTTCTCTATTTGGACACCTTGCAGCAATGTGGCCAACTTCATAAGAAAAATATATTAGAGGAATTTTACCTTTGTACTTTCCTTTGCCTTTGGGATATCTTCTTGCAAGGAGGGATTCAATAGCTTCAAGATCACTATCAAAACTTTATTCCTCTTCACTTTTTAATTTTTTTCCTTCAGACTTTTCATCTTTCTTCTTGAGTGACAACTTAGCTTCAAATGTAGACTTAGGATTGCTAGAACTAGGAACATAATTAACATAGTTATCTAGCTCAAATGTTGTCAACCTTCCCATTAGAGCATCCAAATTTATCTTATTATTAGGATCACATCTCATTTCTTGAATATATAACACTCTAATTGCATATATAGGAAGAAGGGTTATGAGTACCTTCCTTACAACTATGACATCACTAATTTTCCCTCCAAAGGCTTTGATTGCACTTACACTAGCTTTGATTCTATCAACATATTTTGCAATGTTTTCATCTTCTCTCATTGAATTGACATCTTAAGCTTTCTACATTGGCTCTTCTCACATTATCATCACCTCCATAGATATCTTTTACCTTTTTCCACATCTCATGAGAAGTAGCACACCCTTTGACTTCATCAAATTCAACATAGTTAAGAGTGGATGGAATGCCAATCATCATAATTTTATGATTCTTCTTTTCAGAAATCTCCTCCATAGTTAATGTTCTAGTATGAGCTTTATACTGGGAATTCAAATATTTCATACCTAAATCACTGATGGTTTCTAGATGTAGCATCATAAGTTTCTATCATGCCTCAAAGTTATCTTTGCTCAACTTGGAAATCTCTTTTCTATAAGACATCTCGATCTTTAGCTTAGGTCCTTAAAACCTTCTCTGCAAGAACCAAAAGATATGATACCAATTGTTGGAAATATAAGAGGAGTAACTAAGAGGAGAGGGGTGAATCAATTACTAAAAATATAAATCCTAGATTCCTTAGATTTCAATACAAAACATAAACTATGCTGAAACTGTTGTCACCGATTAACACATAGGCACTCGGTTAACACTAACAATATGTTGTAATGGCAAGCACTGTAATAAGATCTATTACTCAAAAAATACTAACATGCCAATATTAATATATTAACTATGATTAACCTTAATTAACTTAGTTTCATACACATAAAAAAAATAGCATGAACACAAGTGACACCAAGATTTAACGTGGAAACTCAATTTGGGAAAAACCACCAATTGCAACTAGTTACTATTTTTCACTCTTCTGAAGTGAGTCCTATTAGGAGCTAACCCTATTAAAAGGTTAAAAAACACATTTTTAGGTGTGATCCTATTAGAGGATTTAATCACCTTGTTAGGAGTGGCCTTGTTAGAGGTCTTTAGACACTTCAATCTAGAAATACCACCTTGTTAGAGGATTTACAAATAGCTATTAGGATAACTCTATTAGAGATTTAATTCACTGCTACAATGGTGAGAGAGTAACAATGAAATGAACTAATTTTAGATGCATTTGTATTACTAATTTTAGATCTCAATTCTAGCTCAAATACTTGATCTTTCCTAATCAGATTAATCTTTGCAACCCAACAAGGATATTCCACTTATCCTTCCAATTTGCTTCCTCTAAGCATCTTATTATCTTCTGCTCATTCTCACACATCTTTAATCCTCAACTTGACCTTATACTTATATCATATACATTGTCAAGTTGGCTTGAATACAACTTAAATCAATAATTCTTCATCTCTTTAGCCGACTAGAACCAACAAACAAATCCATTAAACTCAGTATGCCAAAACAAGAAAATCCTTTATTAGCCAGCACAACTCGGTAGACACTAACACTGAAATAATTTTCCTATGTTAACTCAGTGAACTCAGTTAACACTATAACTTCATAAACTTCCTTTTTTGACTAAGTGAGCTCAGTTAACACTAGTTTCATCCAAATTTTTCTTTGTTAACTAAGTGAAACTTCTACGAACTTCTCTTTGGAGCCTGAGTGAACTTGGTAGACACTGCCTTCTAAAATTTGAAAAAATTGGAATTCTTGGTAGACACAGGAAACTGTCTTCATCTCCCAAGTGAGCTCCATAGACACTGATTGGCAAAGATATGACATTTTGTGTAACATCAAAGACAATATATAATTGATCAATTCTTTTCAACAATTTCACCAAAAGGGGTATGAAAATTATTCAAGAACATACATATGTGGTGTAAAATGTAAATATGAAGGAGGAGGATGGTTGAAGGGTAGATGAGAGATTGGTTGTATACTTTATGGATATTTTTATAAATAAAAATTAATGATATGTGAGGGAGTGTTTATGAGTATAATTATTTAAGGATTTTTAAGTTCTATCCACTTGTGGAGATATTTGAATGTGAGAGTTTCAAGGGTGAGAGAGGTATCTATTATTATGGAATTGATTTTTCTTCTACCATGGAGATTTGTGAAATTATAGTGGATTTAAATGATGCATCTCAAGTTGGATTCATCTTTCTCTCTCTGTCTCCTTGCTCTTGCTTCCATTGAATCTTTTTATGACTTGAGGTATGGATTGAATTTATTGATTCCATAGTTTATCTGATAAAATATAGGTCTATTTATATGTTATCATATTTTATTATATTTTTATAGTTTACTCCTATAGTTATTTAAAGGTTTTGAGTTCCTTTTTGTAAAAATAGATATGTATTTCCTATGGTATTTAGCCACTAGTTTTTGGAGATATATTATTTTCTGCTAAAGAGTTGTTGCTAACTAGAGGATAGGAATATTGTATTATGATATCTTTCATGTGTTCTTATCTGTGCATTCTTTTATATACTACATATTTTTATTATAAGTTATGGAATTATATGTACTTGAATTAGGGGTTTTTAATCAGTTCACCTCCTACTTGGATTTCCATGCTCCCAATTATTGCTTAAGACACTAGAGGCATATCAATTTGTTATGTAGTGTATACATATTTAGCACTAAAAATACTTGTAAAGAAATATTCTTATAGTCTTTGTGCTTTTTTATTATTTATGTGTTGTGATGCTTATATGATGAGTTAGGGTCTTGTTTAAACTAGGTGTATGGTGTGGGCAGTGGACCAACATCCCTCATAGGATTTATGACATGGATTAACTACCTCCTATGGTTCTATAAGACTATTGGTTGTATTCAACATTAATAGGTCAATCTTTTGGTGCAACAACAACCATGTCCTTTCTAAAAATTGGTATCAGAGCTTGGTCATAGGTAATCCTATTGGCCATGGCAAGTGATGTTGGGAGAGGAATTTTTGGTAGTGGTCTAACATCCCTTGCAAGATTTAGGACATGGCTTAACCACCTCCTGTGGTTCTATAAGACTATTGGTTGTATCAGGAATTAACAAGTTGATCTTATGGTGCAATGACAACCATGTCCTTTCCAACATATGGAACCTTAGGAATTTTATTTCCTAAGCTCTTCTATGATTGTTGTTTTGGATTTGTGAGTTGGGTAGATTCCCTATGTGAGTGGCTCACCATAGGTGGTAGGGTCCGAAAGTGGCCACTAAAGGATTATATCTGTTAAAGAGAAAGCCCCTATGTAGGTTGGCTCTACTTGTGAGTTTTTGTTCTCAAGTGGAAACATTAATAAAATTAATGAATTATGTGGGTTTGATAATTCACATTAATAAAAGATAATTAGATACCATGCATGTTGGAGTACTTAGGTAGGGACATTCTATGCTATAGGATAGTCTAGCTCCCTGGCAAGTTGATCCCAACATTATAGAAATGTATTATGCCATGTCATTATAGAAATGTATTATGCCATGTCATACATAACCCCATTGGAGTACTCAAGTAGGGACATTATGTTTTGTGATGTAGGAGCATCCAGAGGTATAAGGGCAATCCTGTGTCACCCAAAAAAAATGTACTTAGACTTAGTTTCTGTTTCATGTGTTTTCATTTCTGGATACCCATTTGGGTTCAATAAAGGTTCCAACTCTCACAGTTCCACTATCAGTGTTCTAGGTTAGAGTATTTGAACACCTTGGGATACGTGTAAATGCCAAAAAATAGGAGTATGTAATTGAGCCATAATTTTGGTAAATTAGAGGGTATAAATTGGCTGGATGAATGTAATTGTAATTTAGAGCATTCCAAAAAAAGAATCAGGTCAAAAGGCCCCACGGTTTGAAAGTTATTGCAATTTTTTGGTTTCTAGAGACCTCCTAAGAATGCTTCAATGTTAGGTTAGGGGCATTAAATGATCTTGAATAGGGCCAAAAAATGAGGGATGAGCCAAGCTATCCATAGGGATATAGAGCACTTTGAGAGCTTTCCAAAAATGTAAACAGTTCGTCAATCAGAGCTACGGTTCAAAAGTTATGCCTCTCGAAAGTTTGGTTATCGTTTTTGGATTCTTCTAATTTTGTGCCGACTTCTAATGCAACTTCTAGAGCCTTCTATTTGGTCGTTGGATGCCAACTAGCACTTTCTAGAATGTATTCCTAATCCTTAACCCTTCGGGGTCTATTTAAGAACATTTCTGGCATTGTAAAAGGTAGTTCGGAGTGGAGTTTAAGAGAAGACACTGGGAGAAGAATTTATCTCCAGATTTATGCTATTGTAAGCCCATAGGGCATGTTTTGGAGTCTATTTCTCTGCACTAAGTGTAGTAGCATATTTTTATAGTTAATAAAATTTTCCCTTTCCTGTATTGTCCATTCTATGCTTGGGTTGTGTCCCCATCAAGTGGTATCAGAGCAGGTTTTCCTAAGTGTGTAGACAGAGCGCCAACTATGAGGCAGTTTGCACAAGGACTGTGTGGTTGTGGGTTTGAGTTAAGAAGATGCCTCCATGAAGAGAGCATGGTGGAAGGGTTGGAGCTATTAATCCTAAGGAGGTTAGAGCCCTCCAAAGGTAGGTCCAAGCATTGCAAGAGGAGCTCCGTAGGGGAACAAATGTTGCTGCAGGTGATGAAAGTGAGGATGACAATGAAGAAGAAGAAATTGGACTAGAAGGGGAATTTGATAGGGAAGTTTTGAATTAGGCAGAGGAAAGGCTTTTTAGGGCCATTACTAAGTTTGGAAAAAGACCTACAATTGATGTGGGTGTATTTTTAGGAAATCTGAAACCAGATGAGTTGATTGACTGGATTAATGAACTAGAAGAATACTTTGAGTATGAGGATATTAGGGACCTAGATAGGGTTAAGTTTGCAAAGGCCAAACTGAAAGGACATGCCAAAATCTAGTGGCAAGAGGTTCAATTGGAAAGAAATAGAAGAGGAAAGGATAAGATCACAAGGTGGGATCGCATGGTGGACAAACTAAAGAAACAGTTCATTCCTATTGACTATGAGCTTGATTTGTTTAAGAAGAAGCATGGGTTAAAGCAAGCAGGAAAATCAGTCCAAGAATATACAAAGGAGTTTTATCAACTTCTGATTAGAGTGGGGCATGTAGAAGCAAATAAGGAGAAGGTTGCTCGTTATATTAGTGGGTTGCGACCTGGCATCCAGGAGGAATTAAGTCTGGTAAGAATGACCAGCATTGAGGAGGCATACCAATTTGCCCTACGAGTTGAAGAGAAGCTAAATAAAAGGTTGAAGGGAGACAAAGAGGGTGTGGTCAAGGAGGAAGGGGTAGTGGTAGGTCATCTGGAGGCCAAAATGAAACCCAAAAGAAAAATTAAGATGTGGGTACTAGCAGGAACTAGAGGAACGAGGGTTTCAATCGCTCTTGTGATCAAGACTTTGGAAATCAGAGAGGAAGAGGTAGAGGAAATAGACAAGGAAGAGGAGGCTTCTATGGTACCTATTTCCATTGCAATGAAGAAGGTCATCATGCCTTTGAATGCCCTCAACGACAAAGAAGGATAGATAGGAGAGATGAGGGTCAAGCTAGGGTTACTCATGTGGATGAGGATGCATAATCATCACATTCAGAGGATGTAGAAAGAGGAGAGACTTCGATGAACAAAAGGGTCCTACTAAGTGGTGAGATTGAACTAGGACAAAGGAGGAGTTTATTTCGTACCAAGTGCAAGTGTGAGGATAAATGTTGTGATGTGATCATTGATGGTGGTAGCACTGATAACTTGGTATCAAAGGAGATGGTCTCTAAGCTAAAGCTCAAGAGGGAGAAACACCTCTAGCCCTATCAGATTGCTTGGGTGAAAGATGATCATAAGGTCTTGGTAAGTGAAAAATGTTTAGTGAAGTTCAAAATTGGGAGTTACCATGATGAAGTTCTCTGTGATGTTATTCCAATGGATGTTTTCCATCTATTGTTGGGTAGACTGTGGAAATTTGATAGGCATGCAGTACATGATGGTCATGCAAACACATACTCTCTAACAAAGGATGGAGTTTGCCACAAATTGAAGCCAATGAAAAAGGAAGGCAAAAAGGTATGTAGCAGTGCTAGGATTTGTCTTGTTGATGGAAGGAAGTTTTTAGATGGCATGAAACATCAGCGTATGCACTATGCTTTGATCCCTAGGAAAGATAAAGAAGGTAGTAGTGAAATACCACTTGAAGTTTTAGATTTACTAGGTGACTTTGGAGATATCATCTTTGATAATGTTCCAGAAGGATTGCCACCGATAAGAAAAATTAGTCATTAGATAGATTTAATCCCAAGAGCTAGTTTTCCTAACAAGGCTGCTCACAGGATGACTCCTACTGAAACTGAGGAGCTAAATAGATAGGTTTAGGAGCTATTGAGGAAGGACTTGATTTGGGAGAGCCTAAGTCCATGTGCAGTACCTACAGTACTAGCACCAAAGAAGGATGGAGAGTGGAGGATGTGTACAAACTCTCGAGCTATAAATAGGATAACCATTAAGTATCAATTTCCTTTGCCAAGAAAGGATGATCTTATGGACTGCTTGAGTGAAGCTCAGTACTTCACAAAGATGGATCTTAAGGGTGGCTATCATCAGATACAGATATGAGAAGGAGATGAGTGGAAAATAGCCTTCAAGACCAAGGAGGGTCTTTACGAGTGGTTTGTCATGCCCTTTGGACTGACAAATGCCCCAAGCACCTTCATGTGGCTTATGAATGAGGTACTTAAGAAGTTCTTGGGAAAATTTGTTATTGTCTATTTGGATGATATTTTAATCTTCAACAAGACTTTGGAAGAACATTTATTTCATATTCATAGTGTCCTTGAAAGGTTAAGGGAAGAGAAACTATTAATTAATCTGAAGAAGTGTATCTTTGCAAAAAGGGAGTTAGTCTACTTGGGGTTTGTTATATCACCTAAAGGTCTCAAAATGGATCTAGAGAAGGTAAAAGCCATCTTGGAATGACCTACTCTAAGGTCTACTACTGAGGTAAGATAATTTCATGGTCTGGTTAGTTTTTACAGGAAGTTCATTAAGAATTTTAGTGGCATATGTGCACCCCTGACTGACACAATAAGAGGGGATAGAAAAGAGTTCAAATGGACTGCGGCAGCTACAAGAAGTTTTGAAGTGCTAAAGAAGAAGGTGATAGAATAACCTGTGTTGGCACTTCCAGATTTTGGAAAGGTGTTCCAGGTGGATTGTGATGCTAGTGGCAGTGCTATTGGGGCTATATTAAGCCAAGAAGGTAAGCCTATTGCATATTTTAGTGAAAAATTGGATGATGCGAAAAATAAGTATTCTGTTTATGATCAAGAGTTCTATGCAATAGTTCAGGCCTTAAAGAAATGGAGGCATTATTTATTGCCAAAGGAATTTGTTTTATATATTGATCACCAGGCATTACAGTACCTCAATTGCCAAGGTAAATTGAATCAGAGGCATATGAAGTAGGTAGAGTTCTTGTAGAGCTATAAATTTGTGTTGAAGCATAGAAGTGGAAAATCTAACAGGGTTGCAAATGCACTAAGTAGGAGAAAATTATTGCTTACAATAATGCAGGTTGAAGTAGTTGGGTTTGCTAAACTCAAGAATCTGTACCCTAAGGATCCTGATTTTTTTGAAGCATGGAAAGCTTGTAAAGAACCTATTGCCGTAGATAGAACTAAGTGGTTAGACTATCTGATTCAGGATGGTATGTTATTCAAGGGTAGTCAATTATGCATTGCAAGGAGTTCCATGAGGGAAAATCTAATTAAGGAGAAACACAGTGGAGGGATGGCAGGACATTTTGGTCAAGATAAGACCATTGCCATTCTTAGAGAACATTATTTTTGGCCTTATATTTCACAGGATGTGAAGAAGTTTGTTCAGAGTTGTTAGATTTGTCAAGTTGCCAAGGGATTTAGTCACAATACTAGACTTTATCAGCCATTGCCTATTCCATCAAAGTCATGCGAGGACATAAGTATGGATTTTGTTCTTGGATTGCCAAAGACACAAAGGGGTAATGACTCAGTATTTGTGGTGGTTGATAGGTTCTCCAAAATGGCACATTTCATTCCATGCCATAAAACTCATGATGCTGTCCATATTGTAGACTTGTTTTTCAAAGAGATGGTAAGACTACATGGCCTCCCAAAGAGTATAGTTTCTGATAGAGACACTAAATTTGTGGGGTATTTTTGGAGAACATTGTGGAAGAGGTTGAGAATAGACTTGAATTCAGTTCCACACATCACGCGCAGACTGACAGCCAAGCATAAGTGGTAAATAAAAGTCTGGGCAATTTGCTGAGATGTTTAGTTGGGGATAAGCCCAAGGGGTGGGATTTGATTCTACCACAAGCAGAGTTTTCTTACAATAACTCTATAATAGGAGTACTGATAAATCACCATTCCAAATTGTATATGGAAGTAGCCCAAGGACTGCACCAGAATTGAGGAAGATAGAGCAAGGGGAGAGGACAAGTGCTGAAGCTGAAGAATTTGCTAAACATATCAAGTGTCTACATGAGGAGGTCCAAGCACACATTACCAAGATGAACCAACAGTATAAAGCTAGGGCTGATCAAAGGAGAAGACATAAGGAGTTCCAAGTAGGGGATCTAGTCATGGTACACTTAAGAAAAGAAAGATTTCCAGCTGGTACTTACAACAAGGTAAAGATGAAGAAATTTGGCCCTTGCACAATTTTGAAGAAACATGGCTCAAGAAATGCATATGAAGTAGAGTTGCCAGATGGAATTCACATTTCTCCTATTTTCAATATTGCAGACTTAAAAAAGTATCATGATGATGGTGCAGATGAGGAGCTGATGTTAGAGCCATGTCCAATTCCTACTTCTAAGGAGGAGATAGAAGACATTCTAGATCATTGTGTGGGTAGGAGTACCAGAAATAGGCAGTATGAAGAGTATTTGGTTAAGTGGAACGGCTGACCGATCAAGGACTCAACTTGGATATTAGTAGCTGAGGTTTCCCATTTGGAATTTTCTCTACCATTCATAAAGTGACAGGGTCACTTTTCAATCTACCCTGGGTGTCTGATGCAAGAGCATCTAGAGGTATAAGGGCAATCCTATGTCACCCAAAAAAAATGTACTTAGACTTAGTTTCTATTTCATGTGTTTTCATTTTTGGATACCCATTTGGGTCAAAAGGTTCCAACTCTCACAGTTCCACTATCAGTGTTCTAGGTTAGAGTATTTGAACACCTTGGAATACATGTAAATGCCAAAAAAATAGGAGTATGTAATTGAGCCATAATTTTGGTAAATTAGAGGGTATAAATTGGCTGAATGAATGTAGTTGTAATTTAGAGCATTCCAAAAAAAGAATCAAGTCAAGAGGCCCCACGGTTTGAAAGTTATTGTAGTTTTTTGGTTTTTGGAGACCTAAGAATGCTTCAAAGTCAAGTTAGGGGCATTAAATGACCTCAAATAGGGCTGAAAAATGGGACATGAGAGAAGCTAGTCCATAGGGCTATATAGCACTTCAAGAGCTTTCTAGAAATGTAAATAGTTTGTCAATCGAAGCTACGGTTCAAAAGTTATGCCTCTTGAAAGTTCGGTTACCGTTTCTGGATTCTTCTAATTTTGTGCCAACTTCTAATGCGACTTCTGGAGCCTTCTATTTGGTCGGTGGATGCCAACTAGCACTTTCTAGAATGTATTCCTAATCCTTAACCCTTCGGGATCTATTTAAGAATATTTCTGGCATTGTAAAAGGCATTTTAGAGTGGAGTTTGAGAGAAGGTACTGGGAGAAGAATTTATCTCCAGATTTATGCTATTGTAAGTCCATAGGGCATGTTTTGGAGTCTGTTTCTCTGCACTAAGTGTAGTAGCATAATTTTATAATTAATAAAATTTTCCCATTCCTATTGTGTCCATTCTGTGCTTGGGTTGTGTCCCCATCATTTTGTAGGATAGTTTGGCTCCCTAATAGGTTGATCCCAACATATAGGAATGTATGATGAAACTCATCAAGAAGTGGTCAAACTTCTCACTCTAATTTTTCCTTTGGTTATCCATTTTCTTTATGATTTCATTTTGGGTATTATGCTTTATGTGGCCTTATGTAACCTATGTACTTTTATTTTGGTATATAAGCCTTAGATTTTTTTTAGAACCTATGTGGACCATGGTCTCTATCTAGGGGAAGTGGACCATTCATGGCTTCACATGGTTTGGTGGTAAAACATTTTTGAGGTATCATTTGAGTTTTGTGTTGAAGATTGATTATTGAAGTCTATTTGTGGCATTTCATTGGAAGAAATATATGTAATATTATAATGTTAAATTTTGAAGAAAGTAATAGCTCATATGTATATATCATGAAATAAAAAAGCTATGTAAAAAGGGTAAAAGGTATCTTTAGGAGAAATAAGGGAAATGTGAACATATTTTATTATTTCAAAAGATGAATAAAGTTATGATGATGCTATGAAATTGTATATTTCTTTGTATTTTGATGAATGTATGATTAAGAAAAGAACCATGTACTCTTCATAATGTTGTCCAAAAAACAATCTATGATTTGGTTCATATGTGTAGTTGATGGTTTAAATCTATTTCATGTATCTTTATTGCATGTTAAGTATATATATTTGGTTATATGGATAAGGGAATTAATTCCTTATTTGTAAATGGATATTAGGAAAGATGATGTTTCAAATCATAAGTAGACATGAAACTAATAGAGGGTTTAATTTAAGTAGTAAGGATAAATGTTAGAAAGAAAAATAAATTAATTTTATTTAAAGATGATATTAGGGAAACTACTAGGATAGTTACATCTAAGATATAGTAAGTGAAAGAAATTCAAAAAATAATTATTCACCAAACTTTGTATCAATTTTTCTTATCCTTTTGAGTTCCTTGGTAGGGCATTACAATGTCCTTGAGCAAGAGTTTAGGTTTTGTCATTAATTAGCAACCAGATAGAGAATATGGTAAGTTCATAAGATAATACATCTACTCATACTGGTATGCATTGGTCAAAGTGTACAATGTGACTTAGCCAAAGCCGTGGTAAGTAAATAGGTAAAGTGTACAATAAGATTTAGGACAAGCATGATGGGTCACCTAGGAGTGACAAATCGAAAGGAGAGTCAAATAAAGTGATGTGAGGTGAATAAAGTTGAGATAGTTAAAGGATGTAAGGATCGAGGCTAGAATTAGACTCATAGAAGGAGAGACAAGCCTATGTGAATAGGCACCTAATTATAGGTAGTAAAGATATTCAATGACAAGCTTGTATATGAGATTTAAATTTTGAATTCATTATTTGAGTAGGATGTTTTAGGGTTCCAATGCATAGATATTGAGAAATGTATATATGATGCAAAATTCATCTTTAAAGTAGTTGTTGTCTATAATTTGAGTGTGAAATAATATAGTAGTAGACTAGAAATATGAGGAGTCGTAGACTGGTAACCATTGACAATAGAGGATAGACAATTAAATAGTGATGCACCAGTAATTACTAAAGAAACATTATAGATAGAAAGGATCAAGGAATCCTTGAGGTATATGAAAAATATCTATAAAGAAAATTTTACCATCTTTTAGATCAAACACTTAAGTTTGATTTCTTATCATTACAACTACTGTAAACTATTAATTAGGGATGCTTGAAGCCTTTGTAAATCCTCTGGCAATGTGTCTCTCAAAAAGAGATTTATAAATCCTCTCATAAGGTATCCTTAATAGGATTTTGTAATCCTAACATATTATAGGCATTCCTAATAGGGTGTGTTCTAAGAAAGAATAGTTGTAGCCTTTAATCGGGCACCGGCTAGTAGGTATACTACCCCCATCATGGTTTCCATCCTCTCATCAAGGGTTTCCTCATACAAAACTCTTGGGTCATTGATGTTTTTATTCTATATGAGTTTGTATGATTTTAGCTTACTATCTTTATCATAGTAATATTATTAAAGCATTTGGTAGTTAAAATACTCAGTGTGATAGCTCAAGTAACTAGTAGAAATTTTTGTACTGATTCACCCCCCCTCTCAATACCATTTTGGAATAAAAATTGGTATTAGAGCATAGACCCTAATAGTAAAGAGCTTAATAACTCAAGGGAAGATCCAATGGAATATTTTAGATTTTAAAAACAACACGATGAATAATTTGACACCATTGAAGGTTTGAAGGATAGGCTAAGAGAGGCACTAAGTAAAAGAAAGAAACTTATGAAGAAACTCAGTAAGAGCCATGAACTCATCAACCAACTTGAGGAGTAGAGTGGATTTAATGAATCTAAAGAAGAAATAACTAATCTCATGAAAGAAAATGAGAAGTTAATAAAGAAGATAGCACTGATAAGAAGCAATAAGAATGAATGATGATTAGAATGAGTATAGCTTAAGATAATAAAGGTAACACCATTCATGAAAAAGATGAAACAAATGAAGCACTAAGAGTAACCCAAGAAGCTAGGAAACAAGTTGAAGAAGTAGTAAGGAGAAAGGAAGAAAATATATCTCTGATGGAAGAAGAACATCACTTCATTAGACAAAAAAATAGTATCTTTCATGAGCATGACCACAACAACAAAGAGCATATCAAAATGTTGACTGAAATATGCAAACAATTGGCTGAACAAGTGCACCAATTAGCTAAAGAAATAAAGAGCACAAATGAGAGAAATGAGAGATTGGAGGTGTCTAATGAAAGTCTAAAAGTTTATATGAAAAACTCAAAACCCAAGGAATACTAAAAGAAAAATAGGTCTAGGTAATGAAGGATTCAACAAGATTGAAAAAAATGAGTACTCTGGAACAAAAGTCATGAACATTAAGAAGCATAAAAGATACAACCAAAAGGTAATAAATCTAACAAGCTTACTTTTCATTGATATGGTAAAGTATAAAATGCATTAAATGTGTTTTGGCATAGGCATGTATTGTCTAGAATTCAATATGCCTCTAATGGCTATTGTAATATTTGCCACTAGTATGGACACTCGACAAGAGTAAAAAGATCACTTCAATCAACAAAGGATAGAAGGGTATGGTTACTATTGTAACAAAAATGGACACAAATCCAAAGATTATAGATCCAAGGCTCAATAAATGAGTCATCTCCAAAGATTGCAAGACACAATGGATGAGACAGAAGTGCCGCATAGGTTTTCTCTACCTATTAGAATCATGACCATATTGCATCTTTGAGAAAACTAATGACAGGTAAAATAATCAACATTGAATCATGGAGAGGTACTGGTATGATGTTCTACAAATGTCATAAGATTAGACATCTTACCAAAGATTGTTGGTCAAGAAAAAGGTCAAATTTGCAATTCTATTATAAGAAAGGGAAAATGAAGAGCATTGACAAAGAAAAAGTCAACAAGGACTTTGCAAAGATTTGGACCAAGAAGAGTGTGGAAGATAAATAAGTCAAATGTATAGAGGTTTTGGGATCACCATATGATAGTGAGAATTTTAAATAAAGAAAAGATATCATAGCTTAAGGGGTTATGCGTGCAATATATATCTTACATTGGTCCTTGAATCTAAATTGGTAAGTCAATAGGAGGAGTAGAAGTTTGACTATGTGTTGGTTACTGGAAAACATGCTTTACCAATGATAAGACAAGTAGTCATAAAAATAATTATTATTGGCTAGTAGAACACAAAGCATTAACTACATAGTGTGAGGGGTATGTAAAAAGTTTTTTTACCATTATAACCCTAGTGCTAATATTTTGATTTATAAATGAGTACTTCTAAAGATGATTATTACTTTACAAACTTGAAATCTCATGATCTTTCATTTTTGTATTAAATATCTAATGACTATGATATCTTTGAAAAAATATTGTGCTATCTTGAGTGAGTGGAGAAAGGTGAATTGAGAATAATGTCAAAGAAACTCAGTGCAAAATAATGTGAAATAGAGTGTCACACAAAACAATGGATGAAGAGTTGTGATGTGGAATTGGTATATGGAAAGGAAAGTGAACCACCAATGTTCACACCCATCCCTCTGAACTTGAGGAGAAAGATATGGTAGGAGCACTCCCCTTGCTTCCAAGTGGTGTTATCCTCATTGATAATGTAAATGCATATCTAAAAGTTAAGATCAGTGAGTTGGGTGCCGAAGATATACAAGAACTATTATATCATAAGGGAGCTTTGAACTCACAATTTAAGCATTTGGAGACAACTATACTTCATCATGCAATGGATATCCCCAATTTATTATGTGATGATTGGGTGAGACTCATTCTGAAAAGGATACACTATCATAACATTTGGCTAGATAAATTGTATATTATTACAAAGGAAGTAATACATAGGGTTAAAAGATTCAATGCAACTAGAAACTAGCTAACTATGAAGATTTACTCATCAATGAAAGTGGAAAATCTGATTAGATGTCACCATGTTAGATATATGTACTTGGTGAAAGATATCAACAATATGGAGAAAATATTTTTGGTGATGGTGATCACATACAATATGTACTACTCAAGAAGGAGCAATAGTGTACCAAGGAGAGTAGTGTATGGAGCACACCAAGTTTCCCGAAACCTTGAAACACTTGACCTAAGTTTATGGTTTCAAATTTAGATTCTAGAGAACTTTCCAAAAATCAAGAGGGATTATAACAAGCACGTTCTAAAATTTGGAGCTATACCTTTTTGTGTTTTCTTTCATTTTAGGAAAGAATTCCCTCAACTCAAGAAATTTGAATAGAAGAGATTTAAACACATCTCCTTCGAGATTACAAGACTATAAAGTAAGTTGAAAGATGAAGACCTTGAACTATTGGGAAAATGATTCAAGAACTTCCAGCTGGAGATGCAGCAAAGGGAAAGGACCAAATTCAAACTGATAGAGGAATACAACATGAAGTATGCTTCCTCACTAATACATATAGATGCATAATTCAAGTGGTTCAACCACCAATCCATTGTATGATAAAGATACCATATGGAGTTAGAAAAGAGTCAACTAGGGTGTATATTGAAAATCTGCTTGTAATGCCCATAGACCCAAAGGGAAAGACATTCAAACCAAGTAGAGTAATCAAAGAGAAACATAGGAAGCAAAAAGTGATAGCTACAAAGAGTACTAAATTAAAGAAGAAAAAGAAAATTTCAAGCCTCTAGATAGGTTGAAAAGAAGGAAGGTGGTGAGGTAGAAGCAGAGCTAATAGAAAAAGTTAATGCAAGTACTCAACTAGAGACACAAGCTAAAATGGAAGTGGAGTCCTGACTAGGATTATAGGTGACTAGAGAAGTAACTAAGAAGAGGAATCTATCCACTATCAAACCTTTGACGGTTGAGACTTATAGGAAAAATAATAATGGGAAGGAAATAAAGAAGGCTTCACCAACACTAGAGGGTGGTGTGTCTATAGAGGAAATTGAAAATGAGGTCATGAAGTCACCAAAGGAAGGTACCAAGATTTCTTTTAATGATGTATTAAATGATATCTTGCATAATGGAAACTATGATACACTAAAAAATATGTTTTCTAAGTTCAATTAATCTAATATAAATAAAGTAGTGAATTTTGTTTTAGTAAGTATGAGAACCTTCAGTATAAATCCATTAGTTATTAGTCTTTTTGTGTCCAAAGACTTGGACACAATTGTAATAGAAAAATGGAAGTGATACTCACTAAGTTTAAGAAAATTATAGATGATGCACTAACAAAAAAAAGACCAAAAATCTCCAAGGAAGAAAAGACAACACTAATTGTTGCATATAAGAAAGACTTGAACATGGTAGAGAATGTGGCTCTAGTTACCATAGACCAAGAGAAGGAAGCTTATGAGAATGTGGTGAAGATGTGGACAAATCTTTCTAGTTAACTAGAATGGTACTCCATGAGGAGAAAGATTGCTCATAAGAAGGCGGAATAGGAGATAGAAAAAGGTAAAGGAATAGTGCTTGAAATAAAGAATCCCAAGGAAGTGGATGGATATTGAACTAGAAAAGACTCTGATGAAGATAAAATTAAATAATTAACACACAAACAAGTAGCAAAGAAAAATTAGGAGTCAACTAATCTTGACACACATACTCAAACACTGGCAAAGGAAAAAAATCAACACAAGTAAATGATAAGAAATATGAGAGGACTATACAAGAGAAAAGTGCACCATAAAAAGAGGAACTACCTGTGTTGAAGACTCAACAAGAGAAAGATGACACATTTGTGAGAGAGAGATCTCTAGTGATAATGGAGATTCTAGTGGACACAAGTCCAAACAAAGATTTTGAGCCACAAATGAAAGAAACTTCAAACCAAGACCAAATTGTTGGAATTACAATAGGAAAGGTAAAATTCTTGGGGGGCCGAGGGTGAATCAGTAGTTTAAACTTTTACCCTTAAAACATTCACCACACATCCATCTCATACATTTAATAAGTAAACTAAAATACTATATAAAGCATGTAAATCTAAAACATGTAAACAAGTAAACATTCGTACATATATGACACTAGATATGATTACCCAGAAACCCTCCAATGAGAAGGTAAAATTTGGGTGGGGATGACACCGATAAATCTTCACTACTATAGTAATAAAGTGTATCCAATGAAGGTTACAATGTTTGATCATGAGACATGATCTACTCTGTGAAAGGTCTACCCTATTAAAGGCTTATAAAGACTATTAGATATCACCCTGTTAAAGGATTTCAACACCCTATTAAAAGTGTGCCTTGTTAAAGGAATTTAACTCACAATTAAGTAAGTACCCTACAAAAGGATTTTAATACACCCTATTAGGAATCTGTTAAGAGATTTAACTGATTCACCTACTAGAATGAATCAACATTGATCATGGTTAGCACTTAGTTTCTTGATGATAGATCACCTCTATACTAATGTACTCTTGATCCTTCTTGATTAGATGTCTCACTGATGTATGATTTTCCTTTCCTCTATTCTCCTTTAACTAATTCTACAATGCAATCTCAATTCACAATTCCTTAGTCACCATAAATGCTCTATTTTTGCATGCAAACTTCTCTCTTCACTCCTTCATACACCTTAGAAAGTTTAGGGTTTGTCCTACTTAAGAAGACTTAGGTGACTTAGGGTTAGGTATGAATCAACGGTTGTGATTCATCCATTTTTCCACTTAATCCTTCCTTGGTAATATTGGCTACATGTAATGCATTGGGAATCCAACTTAAGATTTGTCCTTATCTCCAAAATATCGTAATTCAATCTTTAAGTCAGCTCAAAAATGGTTTACATAGTTTTTTTGTGCCATTACAAACAACTATGAAAAATTTATCTTACTTGACATGTAAAGTCTCTGATGCTCGACATGTACTATTTTCTATAATGTGACTTGGCATCTGTATCACTTGGCATGCACTGTCTGTTTGGTACTTGAGTGACTTAGTACATGAGTGACTCAACACTCACCATGAACTCAATATGCACTATTATATACATGTTGTGCTCAACATGTACTACTTGTTCGACATGAACTAAGTAAATGACTTAAGTGTGTAGAAACTCATTAGTAAAAACCAATCTAAGATCAACAATCTCCCACTTTGACATGAGTGTCAAAAACACTTTTTCATGCATTGATTTCCTTATTCTTACGAGCATAACATATCTCTTATTTGTCTTATGTATAAAACTTCAAAATTTCAAAATTTTGTAACAACTTATAACTCAAAAGTTGTTAACTCCCCATGAGTTGATAGGTCTATTTATATTCAAAATGTTGTACTCTACTAAGTAAATGTGTCTCAGCTGAGACTCTTTGACTTCATGTTCTTTGTGCTTATTGCCATGTGCTCTTATTCTCCCCTTTTTCTCTATTTTTTCCCTCTATCTCCCCCAAATTCTATATCTTCCCCTTGTTGACATTGATGTCAAATGGGTTATACACTGATAGTGTGTTTTTCAAAAAAGTATTTATGGACCTCCAGTATAATCTTGAGAGCTGCATCCCAATTTTTACATGCCACATCCAAAGACTTAATTTGGATGGCCAGCTCAGCAACAAGGTGGACTAGGCCATCTAATGTTGAAAGATTTGGGTATTTCTTAATACATTTTTCAGCGTAGCCTAACTCCTTGTGCAAAATTTTCATGTGGGGAGTCAATGTTGTTTGGATGCTAATATATTTTTCCCTTATACTTGCTTCATCTCCTGATAATGCAGCTAACTGACTTTGGGTTTGTAGCAAAGTTTTGAAGTGCTTCTCACTTTGAGCTAGTGTTATAGGTAGTTTTGCACCTGATGCATTAATCTGACTTTCCAAACTCAAAATGTGACTTCTTGTCTCTTGTATGAAGAGTTTTGGATTGCATAGTTTTGTGTATAGTGATAAAATGTTCTCAAGTACCTTCTTCACATTCTCAACCTTAGTTGCTAGTGCAAGTAGTGTAAATTCCAATCTCACTTGATATTTTCTCATTCCCTTTGCTTTGAAATTTCTTTTCAGACCATTATAGTAATTTAGCAATTATATCAAGGTCCGCATCACTAACCTTTTCAACTATATTTGTTAGTTGTTCAATGAGTCACTTAGTTTCATTTGGAGTAGGTAGATTAATGCATCTAGAAAGATGTCTTTGATTTCCAGTAATGCTTGCTTCTGCCTATGCTCCCTTTTGAGTAGTTCTCATCTTTTTTTTCTTGCTAGGGCTTCTTCCAATATGCCCATCTACTCTATGGCTATTGTAGCATAGTCATACTTTGGTTAAATAATCTCTTCATCAAGGCTTACATCTTCATATTATATCACTTCTTTAGGCTTTGATGAAATCAGATTCGAAATTGAGATTTGTAATGGTGTTGAATCTATGCTTGGCTTCTAAAGAGTGTGATTGGAAGGAATGTTAGATTCTAGTAAATTTGCCAAGGCTTGAATTGCTACTTGTTCCTTTGCCGTTGGTGTCAATTCGGTCTCTTCAAGCTTGTCCTTCACTTCCACAATGCCTTGTCATGATGCACCTTGTACTTGTGGGTGCAGATAAGTCTATCTAACCTATTTCACTCTATGTTTTTGTAATGGCTTGGGTTTCCACTGTGTCCTTTCTAACTGTATCAACCTTTTCTAATGTATCTTTAGGTAGTTTATCTAGAGGCTATACATTAGTGACTTGAGGGGTGATAGTAGGTGGTTCTCTTATATCCACCTCTTCCCTTATAGTATCAATCACTATTTTTTGTATCTCATCTACACTTACCAATACACGATTATCACATAATTTGGCCTACAATGTAGACTGATCAAGTACCTTTTTTAGATCTCCCTTTGTAAAGGGATTGATGTTTTGAGCAATTTGATTAGAAACATCCTTCACTATTACTATTTTAGTATTTAAACTTGCTACATGTTCAGGGCTGATATCTGGCAATTGTGTGTCTTGTACACTTTGTTCTTCTTGTTGTTTTGCCTTAGTTTTTGCCTGGTTATCTACTTTCATTTCTGTATCTCCCTCAATACTATCTTTATTTTCATCATCTTCTTCATCATATTTTACCTCAATGGGTTCCTGTTCTCCTACCTTTACTGTTACTAGTCCATATGTCACTTTTCACATTTGTGTGGACTTCTTCACAATATCTTCAATATTGTTTTATAGTATGCTAAAGGCTCTATATTTTGGAACAAAACTAACTGCATATTTCTTCATAGCCTTAGCAATTTGTGCCTTACCGACTTCAGGCATAACTTGTGCAAGTGATGTTTCCCTTATTTGTCTTTCTAGGTTTAAACAATAATGCCAATTTTGCTCAACTCTTTCATATAAAATTTTGGGCATAGAGTTATCAATTTCTAGTGGGGCTTTCTTAAAATTTGTCATCATGGCATATATGGCCTCCTCCACTTGATTCTTTTCAACTTTACCGAGGTTATCAAAATCAACATGAGAAAATCCTAACAAATTTGCATTATTCTTAACATTTTCACATAGGTTTTCTAAATTAGATAATGGGTTTTGATTCACCACTTTGAATTGGGTAGTGTCATCTAATTCAATTCTTTGTTTATTTGATTTAGCTTGTGCAATGTATTTCCTCCTCAGTCTTTTCTGCACACCTCCTTCCTACTTTGTTGGTTTGGCTTTCTCCTTTTCCTTTTATGTAGTAACACATGCACTAGCCCTTGCATTAGGTGCAGTTGGTTTGGGTTGGTTTGGTTTTGCAATTCTCTTGGACCTTGTCACTGGTTGGGCCTTAGCCTTTCTCTTCTTTTGATCAGTGGGAGTAGGTGCTTCCTCAACTTCTTCTCCCTTGGCACCTTCAACAACTTCTATCTCTTCCTCTGACTGATCTTCTCCCATTCCTTGATTTAGTACAAGTGGTGCTTATGTCTAGATGTCTTCTTCCCCTTCATCTTCTTCTTCCTCATCCTCTTCCTACTTGGAACTTTTACCAAATTTAGCTTTCAGTTTCTTCACCAATTTCTCCTTCTTCTTTATGATAGAGGCAGTCTTGAGTTCCATAGTAATTTTAGATTTTTCCATCCCATAGTTTCCAAATGCAATCACATTTTAATCTATTTCTTCTACAAGTAAAGTTGTAATAGCTACAAAGGCCTCATCTACATTGACTTCATATCCTAATGGCCTTAGCCATCTTACCCTTGGAGTTGTTACTTGAACAAAAGTCTAATCAGCATCCACTAAGAAACATACATCATCATAATGCTTTTCTCCTAGTGATACTAGAGTTCTCAATCTTTTCTTCATTGATTTCTTAAAGTCCTCAAAGTAACTTGTCATTACAGAGTCAAAGTTCTCACCCAATTTTCCAATGAACTCACCTATTTGTACTGCCACTGACCTATTTTTCTTCCATGAAATTATGTGAATATAAAAGAAAATAAATATCAAAATAGAACCAAATTTGCACTAAGCACTCTTTTTCTTTCTTTTTGCTCCTATGTTTTCAACTAGTTGTTGTAATTGTAGCTCTACAAGATCATATGTGTGATCTTTCTTCATAATCTTATAACCAACATCTACTGTAATGTAGGGCACATTGCTTAATCTGTTGGATTTGTAAAATTTATGTGCAATTACCCTGACTACAAAGTTTATCAATGGATCTGTGATGGTATCAATAGTCATTCCTCTCTTATTCCACACTACTCTTGTATTGTTATTAATAACCTCCTTTAAATTGCTCCTTAGATTCTTAGGCGGATCTAAGGTTGGATACCCTGTTACCCTATGGATTATTGTTTTGGTTATTTTAATAGGTCCATTGTCTAACCATAGAGAACTATCATGAATTTTTCTTAACACAATCCTAATCCATTCAATTTTGAACACATTTGAGAAATCTGGGGCACAAGTTAACTCTTTCTTTTCTACAATTTTGTATTATTTGCTTAACACACCATTCTCACAAAGTCTATCATATGCTTGCCTAATCTCAATATCACCTATACTCCCAATTTTGTAGTTGTAACATTTCCTAACATCTTGAACCATTCAAATTTTTGGTGGTATCATGGATAACACATTGAATGGGCCTTGTTTGTATGAGATATCAGGCATGGCTTTGAAAATTGGTTGTTTGACCTCATTACTAACTAGTTGAACATTCAAAACCTCCTTTCCCTCTACATTCTTTGAACTAGATGCCATTGTGTGAAACTAGGGTTTTTGAAAATAGAAACAACATAACTTAACACTTGATAAATACCTTGCAAGATTTGACAAAATGGTGTTGAATTGCTGCTCAAATCTTTCTACAATCACTTTTGATGAATTTTCTGATTGCCTCTAGCTCTCCTTGCTCTTTCTCAATTTTGAAATGATGTAAAATGAGTTGAAAATCAATCAAATACCCTTTAGTAATCCTACAATAAATGTTGAGTGCTTATACAACTATAAGCTCGACATTAACCAATTTTAGGCTCACTTGACATCTATTAGCATTTTATTCATTCGACAACCATTACAAGCTCAACATCAACTAGCTAGTTTGTTAGCTTAGTAACCTCTAATATTTCACTCAGCAGTCATAGGAGACTTTTCATGCTCAGTAGTAACATGAAAACCTTAAGATTTTTCTTAGATTCCTAATAACATTTTACATCTTTGTTCATGCTTATGTAGACCTTTCACTACTAAATTATTTTGGACTGATGTATGATATAACTTAAGAATATTAGTCCCACATACCTCTTGATTGCTTAGTTTGATAAGGTGTGATCTCTTAACCCTTTGGGTGAAGTGATCCCTATTGGCATTAAGTTAGTATTGCCATTAGTGACAACACTTATCCATATCAGTATAGCTACTGAGCTCAGTACTTAATTCTCTACACTCACCGAGCATTCTAGTGTTAACCAAGGTTTGAAGAATTTAGTAGTTTACATCGAGCAAATAGTGGCTACCAAGTGAATTTATGCAATGTGAAGATCAGTAGTGTCTACCGAGCTTCACAGTGTCTACCAAGTAGTAAGTTTGTGTCATGAAGATTCAATGTAAACCAAGCGTTGGAAGTAGTGTTTACCAAGTAAAGCAAGGTAAACTCAGTGTGTAGTATCTATTGAGTGAAACTACATCTACCAAGTCACTAGTGGTCATCAAGTTTAGAACTACATCAAGTGATTAGTATGGATCAAGCCTTCACTTCTACTGAGTGCATGACAATGCCGAGTAATGTAGTGGATGTCGTGTATTAGAAGGTAACTGAGTCAGTTTAGTAAATTTGAGTTATTTACTATTGGGCCGACTTTGTACTGTATTTGTTCACTTGTATTTTGGCCGACCTTGCAATTTTGTAAATTTGAAAGGTATATATGTAAGGTATTTTGTAAGATATCATATGCATGAAGTAGTAGCGAAGCAATGTGAAGTACCTACGAAGGATTATCAGTAGCAGTTCAAGGAATACAACAAGGTCATTACAGAGGTAGAAAGGTTATATCCATCACTTAAGGTGATCAATGCATAAAGGATATTATTAGCAATCAGTTGTAAGTAGATGTACTGCTTCATCTTAATAGGTGAATTAGTTTCTAAATGCTCTAACAAGGTAGACTTAACAATCTTTGTACAAATCTCTTAACCAAGTGCATACTTCATTGTATGTTTGTAAATCCTCTAACAAGGTGGACCTAGCAGTCCTTTATGCTCCTAATAGGGCTGATCACCAGAAGTGATCAATGTAAGCCTTAACAGGCCAACTTTATGCTGCAGTAGTGAAGTTTTGTGGGTATCATCCCCGCCCTAGTTTTACTTTCTATTTGGAAGGTTTTTGGGTCACCAAATCATTGTGTTCTTTTGTGTGATGAATGTTTTATCTTTCAATACTAATGTATGTAGTAACCTAGATGGATATGTGGTAAATTGAAAAGAAAGATTTAAAGTTACTGACTCACCCCTCCCCTCTTAGTAACTTATCATATATTGAATATTTCAAAAAATTGGTATTAGAGCTTTGTGGTTCTCAGGATAAAATTTTGACAGCTTGAGCAAAGATCTAAGGAAAAATTGAGATATTTAGACTTGACAAAGCAATTGAAAATGAAAAGCTAGATCTGGAGATGGCCATAACTCAACTCAAAAAAGTAAAGGAGTATCTTTCCCAATCCCTAAAAAGAAGAAAGGAACTTGCAAGACAAATGGATGACCATCAGTATGTTGAAGAAAAGATTGAAGACTTTTTACCATCAAGTAGCTCAGATGAAGCCAATGAGGCAATCGAGGAACTCCTAGCAAAGAATGGCTCTTTGTAAGAAGAAGTAAGGAAACTCAAAAGAGAACAAGAAATCCAATTAATTAGGCTATGTGAAATTTTGGAACAAAGGATTGAAGACTTGGAGGAAAGAAAAAATGAAGAGTAGAATCAATCAAATCAACATGAAGACCTCATTGATCAAATCATTGGTGCAAATGAAGAAATCGAGATTCTCAAAGCACAAAATGAAAGAATAAGAAGTGATCTAAATTATGAAAGAGGAATTAATGAAAGAATAATGAGAGAACTGAGATGTGAAAAGAAAATTGTTGAAAAATTGAAGAATGACTTAAATGCTGATAAACAAATCAATGAGAGAATGTTGAAATCACAAGAAGACATGAATCAATTGAATCAACAAAATGAGCAGAATCTTCATAGGCAAAAAGGTAAAGCAGGACTTGGATATAATGAAAAACAAGGTGAATCTTCCAAGCAAGGTGCAAAAAGGAATAAAAAATGCTCATGCAATCATTGTGAGAAAATTGGTCATACGTCAAACAAATGATGGAGCAATGGAAACTACAATCAGCATGGTCACAAAGCCAATGAATGCAAGGAAAAACCAAAATTTGAAGGTAAATGTCAAAAATGCAAAAAGCATTGTCACAAGGCATCTCAATGCAAATTTGAATCATTCAATCTAGCTGAACAATTTGTAAAGAAAATATTTGGATGGGACTACAACACCTAGTGTAGATGTCATTATTGTGGAGAATATGGACACACTAGCATAAACTATGCAAGGCATCACCTAAGAAAGAAAGATACTACTATAAGGTGTTACACATGCATTGAACTCGATCATATAGCTAAAAATTGCATGAATATGGGCAAAGTTGAAGATGAAAAGAAAGCAAGGGCTGACAATATAAGGAAACAAATGAGGCAACAATGGATTCCTAAATCTACTGAGGATACAAGCTCAAATCATGGTAGTGAAGTCACTCAAGAAGTGGGTGACTCCATCCCCTCAATCTAAATTCCTAAGAATTTATTAGAGCTATACTCAAAAAGAAAATCATAAGTAGTTCCAAGAAATATGAGGAATGCAAATGATCCAATCAATATTCTAGATTCACTAGGATCATAGAAAGGTCATCTTTCGCTGAGTTGCATCATAATCTACTGAGAAAAGTTGGTTGTAGACCTTACCGAGCGAGGTCGGGAATAGGAGAAACTTGGTTCATCTGCCGAGTTGATACTCTTGCTGACTAGGTCAATGGATGATAGTCTATCATGCACTATGTTGTAATGGCACCGAGCATTTATGAAATTTTTTCTCAACAAGAGGGGCAATTTTGACTTCATTTTTTATTGCATCCACAACATTTAAAGAGCAAAGCAATTTGAAAGAGAATTGTAGTGTTTACAAGTGATTTAGTAGTGAGATCTTCATGAATTTCATCATCTATCGAGCAATGATGGTATCTACCAGTGGAAGCAACACTAAACCAAAGAAGGGTTTTGAAATGCTAGTTAAGGGCATCGAATGGAAAGCACCTAACTTCAAAATTGTTCCAGCCATTGCTGAATCACTTGATCCTTATGGAGCTTAGTCACAAATCTTGCCAAAGGTACTCCTAATTAATGACATAAGGACTCATTTTAAATGTTCTATTCAAGAATTAGGGACATTAGAAATGGATACTGCCCTAGTTGAAATGTGTGTTGATGGAGTTTTGAAACCCAAGCATAAACATTTGGAAGTTAAAGGATTAACTCATATTCCTCACATGCCTTAAAATTTCCAAGTGAAATGGATAAGATACATATTGAGTTAGTTTCACAATGGTCAATTATGGTTGGTGCAACCCATTCTCATTACAAAGAAGATGATAAACAAGGTTACGGGTCTGCTAATACTAAGCAAAGCCAAGTCAACCAAAACTCTAGGTCGGGAGGAACTGTAGAAGAAAACCCTAGCCGAGTGGGATGATAGAGGTTTGAAATTAAACAATGTCACTGACATCGAGCTTAGATTTGGCATCCATATCATTGCTCATAAGATCTATAGCTTGAGTCAGTCGAACAATATCCCCTGTGAGGCAGTTGACCTAGCATACAAGGTTATAAAGAAGAATCTCGAATTTGATCTGTCAGATGTGTTATTGAAGCAATTGAACAAAAACCTTGAAAGTGTGAAGACTTCCAGGAACTATTCCTTTAAGTTTGGTTCATTGCTTACCTATTTATTCTTTTATGTTCAAAAATTCTTTCCATCTAAGGGCACAATCATATGGAGGAAAGACACCCCTGTCCTTTATCAAATAAATGAATTTATTGAAGAAATGGGTGAAAAATTTAAAAGGGTCTTGGATAATTATTTTGAGGCATTCAGGGAGGAAATGAACAATAGATTCTAAATCCCACCCAAGCTTGTGGAAGACTACAAGGATGACATATGCTTCATGGTGGACTATGATAGAGTGTACATTCAAGTAGTTATACCTAGAGTGGCATGGGTAAAACCATTTCCTTATGAAATTAACATTGATGAAGCTAGAGACATCATTGAGGCTCTAGTAAATGAGCCAGCCAATCCAAATCTTCCTACATTTGGCACATATGTGGAAGGCAAGAAGAGAATAGAGCTCAGTATCAAGATTCTTCAAGCTCTCAATAGAGGCAAGAAGAGGATTACCAAATTGAAGATAGCTGAAGGTCCTCTAATGCTTACCGAGGGCAAGGGTGAGGATGAAGAGGAGGAATATGAAGAAGAAGAAGAATCAGAGAAAGAGGAACCAACAAGGAAGAAAGGTAGAGTGATTATCACTAAACCTCAAAAGAAACCAACTATATTGTTCTCTAGGAGAGGTTGGAAAGGTAAAAGTGAACTAGTATTCATTCGCTCTCCACCTACATTTGAGGAAAGGATGAAATAGCTAAGAGTTGGAATAGGAATATGTAACTTAAAATTTCTCAAATATGAGACTCAGACTCTAGCTGAGCAAAAAGAGATTTAGGACTTAGTCATGGAGAAGATGGGTATTTGGAAATACTCCCCTACTCAAATTCAACCTCAAATCCATGCAGATCTTTTTGCCAAAATCCAAGTCAGATGGGAGAACATGGTGCAAACTATAAAAGACATCTTTGAACAACAATTGAGATAGTTAGTACCTAATTTGACTAATGCAGAAGTAAAGAAGGTAATAAAAGAGCATGAAGATAGAATGATTCTAAAGCTTAACTCATGCTTTATATTAATGAATAACATATAATCAGTGGTCAAGCATGCCTTAGAAATTTGGAGAGATGTATATCATCTCAACAAGCCATCAAATGAAACTATTATAATTAAAGATGATGATAGTGATGATGATGATGATGAAAACGCTCCTTCCATCATAGTTACTAAAGGTGAATTGCATGCTCTAATGGAGGAGAAGGAAGAAGAAGAGAAAGAAGAAGAGGAGGAGGAAGTAGAAGAAATGAATGAAGAAGGAAGGGAGGAAGAAGCAGAAGAGGAAGAAAAGGATGAAGATGATCTAGTCAAAATTGTAGCACAAGCAATTGCATCTCTTCCTCACACTCCACCACATACTATCACATTTGTGGAGATAGCTTCTACTAGTGAGATTGTGAGCACAATAGCAACATCAATTGCTCAATCTTCACTAGCCACCTCCTAGCTCCAAGTGTTTACAATGGAAGTGTCAAGCACTTCATCTACTAAGCTGACTATTACTTCTTCAGCTATCAAGTTAGCTCCTTCTACTTCTACATCTTTAGTTAGTGCATCGGTAATTTCTACAATTTTTTCTTCATCGATTCTAGTAAGCTATACAGTTTTATTTTCATCAGCATTGTCTGCATCTACTTTGATTCCAATAAGTTTAGACAGTTCTATGGGTATTCTACCAAGTGTGGCACCATTTTTGGGAAGTGTTTTAGTTTTTGATTTGGTTAGTATTTCTATTGGCATTCAATCCTTAAGCCTTGTTCCATTTTTCACTCCTAGCCCTTCTATCTCTACTATTGTATCTATTCAAAAGGTCAAACTAGTCACCACTGAAGTAAAACAAAGGCAACCATTGAAACTTCTGATCACTGGAAAGGAAATTGAAGAAGATATTGACTTAGACATAGAGATAATTATACCTAAGATTAACTATGAGACTACTACTATTGAAGAAATGAGGTTAGCCAGTCAACTCATAGAGAAGAAAGCTACACAGAAGTAGCTAAGGGCTGAAAGAGATAAGGAGTACAAAATAATTGAAAATGCCAAGAATATAATTTCAAATGCTATAGGTATTGAAGTGGATTCCACTCAACATATTTTGATTTAGTTAGAAGAAGCTATACAAAAATATAATGAGGACTCCTCTGGACAAGAGAAGCTAATTCAAAAGGCTGAAAGGAAGTATGATAGCAAGGTGTTGGAGCATATTGCTCAGCAAATAACAATCAAACAAGTCGAGTTGTCCACATTTTTGGATAATTTTGAAAATTCTTTTAATAATGCCACATCACTTTTTGCCAAACTTTGTGATATGTCCTATTTTACCAATGAAATAAAGGAGAAGCTAAACAAGATTGATGCTGACATGAAATCTAGTGCATCAAAGTTGTAGGCTAACCCCTCTTCTAGCTCCTCTCATCACACCAAGCTGAAATATCTAGCAGAAGTGTAGGCATAAATTCTAAGAGAAGAAGCAAGAATAAGAGCAACCTTGATTGATATTCAGAACATGATCTTGCCAATAATGGATACAATGCAGAAACATATTGTTCATTGCAAGACATTGGTCTAGGATCAAAAATTCTCAGTGGCTAATCACATGATCAAATTATCAATAGAAGTTTAGATTACTCTCTCTACTTGTCAAATTTTGCAAGAGAATTGGTATACCTCATTTGCCCTCATTCTTAAGGTACATCAAGAATTTCTCTCTGATTTTGTTGTAACTATATAGATAGTATATGTAGCCCTTTGGCATTACTATCAAAAAGGGGGAGAGATATTAGTATAAGTAAAAGGGATATTATGTATATAAAGAGAGATATTAGTATAAGTGAAAGGGGGAGATAGTACTCAATAGAGTCAGCATGTATATGTGTATAGCTATGTACATAAGTATCTTTGTATATACATTATGTGTCATCAAGGAGATATATGTAGAAATGTATACGCAACAGCTTTACAAAGATCAATTTTGAAAAACCAAAATTTAGTGAGTCAGTTTATGTACATATGTTTTGGCTTATAAGTGTTTTTTCACTAATGCCAAAGGGGGAGATTGTTGGCATTAAGTTAGTATTGCCATTAGTGACAACACTTATCCATATCAGTATAGCTACTGAGCTCAGCACTTAATTCTCTACACTCACTGAGCATTCCAATATTAACTAAGCTTTGAAGAATTCAACAGTTTACACCAAGCAAATAGTGGCTACTAAGTGAATTTAGGTAATGTGAAGATCAGTAGTGTCTATTGAGCTTCACAGTGTCTACTGAGTAGTAAGTTTGTGTCATGAAGATTCAGTGTAAACCGAGCATTGGAAGAAGTAGTGTTTACTAAGTAAAGTAAGGTAAACTTAGTGTGCAGTATCTATCGAGTGCCACTACATCTACCAAGTCACCAGTGGTCATCAAGTTCAAAACTACATCGAGTGATTAGTATGGACCGAGCCTTCACTTCTATCAAGTGCATGATGATGCCGAGTGATGTAGTGGACACCGTGTATCAGAAGGTCAGTGAAACTGAGTTATTTACTATTGGGCTGACTTTGTGATGTATTTATTCACTTGTATTTTGGCCAACCTTGCAATTTTGTAAATTTGAAAGGTATATATGTGAGGTATATTGTAAGATATCATATGGATGAAGTAATAGCGAGGCAATGTGAAGTAATTTTGAGAAGTTCCTAGGAAGGATTATTAGCAGTAGTTCAAGGAATACATCAAGGTCATTACAAAGGTAGAAAGGTTATATCCATCACATAAGGTGATTAGTGCATAAAGGATCTTATTAGAAATTAGTTGTAAGTAGATCCACGACTTCATCTTAATAGGTGAATCAATTTCTAAATCCTCTAACAAGGTAGACTTAATAGTCTTTGTACAAATCTCCTAACCAAGTGCATACTTCATTGTATGTTTGTAAATCCTCTAACAAGGTGGACCTAGCAATCCTTTGTGCTCCTAACAGGGAAGATCACTAGAAGCGGTCAATGTAAGCTTTAACAGGCCAACTTTTAGTTGCAATAGTGAAGTTTTGTGGGTATCATCCCCACCTCATTTTTACTTTCTATTTGGAAGGTTTTTGGGTCACCAAATCATTGTGTTCTTTTGTGTGATGAATGTTTTATCTTTTAGTACTAATGTATGCAATAACCTAGATGGATATGTGGTAAATTGAAAAGAAAGATTTAAAGTTACTGATTCACCCTTCCCCTCTCAGTAACTTATTATATATTGAATATTTCCAACAATCCTTTCTCCATTTGATGTGCTACAATCACCCTTTTTCTTCCATGTCTTGTTCATTTCATTTATGACAATTTCAACATTTGCCTTGCCTTTGCTTTTATCAAACTCACAACTTGGTGCCTTTGACCTTTTTGGACAATATCGACTAATGTGACCAATCTTTAAACAACTAAAACATGTGGTTTGACTCAAACACCTTTTGTGGTCACCTCTAAAGTGTGTTCTAATATAATTTTCAAGAACATATCCATATTATTGACAACAATGAAAGCTATATCTTGTATTATAATCCTAGTTATAAAAGTTTCCATTGTTCCTTACCTTTGTTTGCCTGTTTGATGACCACATGGATTTGGATCTACACTCAAAAGCTCTATGTCCATACTTCTAACAATTGTAACAATATCCTTCAAATCTTTGTGCGTGCATGGTCATAGTTCTACACTCATGTGCTTGATGACCTTGTTTGTTGCACTTATGGCAGTGAACCATGCTTTTTACTAGTATGTCCTTTCTTACCACATTTATGAGAAGTAGGTTTAGATTTCTTACCTTTATTGGTCCTTTCTTCAATACTTTTGGATGACTCTCCTTCTTCAGTTCTTGTGTATCTCAATCTAGATGTATCATTATTAGATCTTGGGGATCTCAATAATTGCTCAAAGTATTTGATGGCTTCATTAGATTTATTGAAACTTTTAGTAAATAGCTTTTCCCTATTTAGGTCTCTCTTCAATTTCTCATTCTACAGTTTCAATTTTTTTATCTCACTGTCCTTGACATTCAATTCATAGTTGGCATTCATCATTTGACTCAAAGTATCCAATTACATGTTGGAAATCTTGTTTGGCCCTGTTGACTTCTCTTCTAGTATTTTGATCAAAACTCTTTTGTCTTCTTCAATAATGGCTTTATCTTCCATATCTTTCTTCTTCTATTTAGTTACTTCACATAGTAGTATGGCTTGTGATTCTTGTTCCAACTTGAAATTCCTGATTTCTTCAGCTTGGACTCTATTCATTTTCATTAGATTTGCACCTATTGTATCAAATTCATTGGAGTCTCCATCAGCAAATATCTTATCAGTGTCCATTTCTTTGTATTGTGTTTCATTCTCCTCAATAGCAATTTCCTTCCTTCTCTTCAAAAATTTCTTTAGTTATTCTCTTGCTTCATCCAGTTGATGTAGAATTAGTTGTATTTTAATTCCTTGATTCTCTATGATCTTTCCCAACTTGTAGACTTCCATTTTTAAGATATTTCCTCAAAGTTTCAAAGCTTCTCTTCTAGAGAACAAGGCTTTGATACCAATTATTAGAATTACAATAGGAAATCTAAACTCCTGGGTGGGGGGGGGGGGGGGGGGGGGGGTGAATCAATAATTTAAACTTTGACCCTTAAAACATTCACCACACATCCATCTCATACATTCAATAAGTAAATTGAAATACCATGTAAAGCATATACATCTTAAACATGTAAACAAGTAAACATTCACACATCTATGACACTAGATATGATTACCTAGAAACCCTCAAATGAGAAGGTAAAACAGGGTGGGGATGACACCCACAAATCTTCACTACTGCAATAATAATGTGTATCCAATGAAGGTTACAATGTTTGATCATGAGACACAATCTACCCTATGAAAGGTATACCTTGTTAAAGGCTTACAAAGATGATTAGGTCTCACCTTGCTAAAGGATTTCAACACCCTATTAAAAAGTGTGCCTTGTTAAAGGACTTTAACTCATAATTAAGTAAGCACCTTGCCAAAAGATTTAAATACAACCTGTTAGGACTACTCTGTTAACTGATTCACCTGCTAGAATGACTTAGCATTGATCTTGTGGTTAGCACTTGGTTGCTTGATGATAGATCACCTCTATACTAATGTACTCTTGATCCTTCTTGATCAGATGTCTCATTGATGTATGCTTTTCCTTTCCTCTATTCTCCTTTAAATGATTCTATAATGCAATCTCAATTCACAATTCCTTAGTCACCATAAATGCTCTATTTTTGCATGCAAACTCCTCTCTTCACTCCTTCATACACCTTAAAAAGTTTAGGGTTTTTCCTCCTTAAGAAGACTTAGGTGACTTAGGGTTAGGTATGAATTAACAGCTGTGATTCATCCATTTTTCCACTTAATCCTTCCCTTTACCTTATTGGCTACATGTAATGCATTGGGAATCCAACTTAAGATTCATCCTTATCTCCAAAATATAGTAATTCAATCTTTAATTTCGCTCAAAAATAGTTTACATAGTTGTTTGTGCCATTACAAACAACTATGAGAAAACTTTCTTACTCAGCATCTAAAGTGTTTGATGCTCGGCATGTACTATCTTCTATATTGTGACTCAACATCTGTATCACTCAGCATGCACTATCTGTTTGGCACTTGAGTCACTTAGTACATGAGTGGCTCGACACTCACTTTAAACTTGACATGCACTATTATATACATGTTGTTGTCACGAGCCCAAATTAAAAGGATATATGAATATTCAAATAACATATTATACAATGATAATAATTAAGAATAATAATATTATAATCTATTATATAATAGTGATATATTTGACAATATAAAATAAAACAATATATAAGGTTATAGCATAATTCTAATGTAAAATATTATATTATAATAAATACTTTGATTATAAATGATATCAAATACCAATAATAATTTTGTAATGTACCTACATGGGTTATATTATGAAAGGGACATATTCAAGTATAATATTATAATATAGTTGAGCATTAAATATTATTATAAATAATATATAAAGAAAATATACTACATAACAATATTAAGAATAATGATATTACTAATATTATTATTAATATAATATACAATATGTTATAATTACATTATAAATCAATAAGATGATAATATATCTAACTATTATCACATTTGAATTTGGTAATGAATTGATTAATTAATCAATATAATATTATATCTATTAATAAATATGGTACAACCATTAATATAAAATGATAGTACAATATAAATATACAAATATAAAAGTAAATAGTCTAATATTATGTAATAATAATAATAATTGGGATAATATATAACTATACTAAACTAATTAAGAGATGTGACTATTGACCACCCTCCAATCAACATATATAAGATGGAGTTATCAAAGGACGTAGGGGGAATGGGAAGTCATTCACTGAAGCATATTGAAAAGAGGGTACAACCATTCCTAACAACCATCGACATTAGTGGAGAGAATAAAAAATACAGTTAATGGATCAAGTCATTGATAACCTCTTATATTTGATCCATTTAGATTTGTAATAGCCTTGAATTGTAGATATACAATGATCAACAATTAATACATTGCATAGTAAAGAAATGATGGGCATTAATCAAAGATGATATAAACAACTAGCCTACCAAATATAGATGAAGATGAACGAATACAAATAACATTGCCAAGCATGACATAGAGGATAGACACAAGTCTTCCATAACGATGTAGCAGAATTAACCAAGGGAATCGAAACATCATTGAAACACATAATACTGACAATTTCAAGACAACACAGTAACGACCATTACATGTTCAATGATGGCTAATCCAATTAACATTGATACTTGGCATATATTGATTATATGTTTAATCTGCAATAACATATGAATTATCCATAACCATTGTATTTCTTATCTATTAACAAATGGTGGTTAATGGTAATGACATTTAACATCTTTTCATTGTGTCTCTTTGGCACATATATATACCAAGCTGATAAGCTATCCAAAACATACATTGAGAATCAATTTTATAAACATAATTCACTTTGTGAATTCCACTCCAATAAGAGCATAGATGGTTGCTATCACAACCTATATCGAGTGCAAGTACTATAGCTGTAGATCAGAGATGGCACTAGGCAAAGAGTGTATAATATTATTCATATATCAGATATGTTTCCTGGATAGAATATTGCATGATTCATGATAGAATATCTAAGATGACATACTCTGCTAAGTGATCATCCTATAACTTGCAACATATATCAAATTGTATAGTAGAGATGGCTCATAGGGTAATGTGCATACTTTATATTGCTAAATCGGAGATAATATGGAAAAAAAGTTACAAATAAAAGAAAATTCATAAATAAATGAATGACCCCCAAAATGGGTTCATTACAGTTGTGCTTGGAATGTATTACTTGTTCGACATTAACTAAGTAAATGAATTAAGTGTGTAGACACTCATTAGTCAAAACCACTTTGAGATCAACACAAATTGGTGAGAATATAAAAATAATAAAAATGGAGGAAGTATAGGTCCCTATGAGGGAAGTCATGCCTGAGGTACAACCTATGGCTAAGAAAGAGGCCACTCTAGATAGGGAGAAGGCCACACAAAGAGAAGAAGTGTCGGCAAGATGAAAGACTCTAGACGTGAAGAAAGTAAGCATACATATAAGGTAGCATCTTCAAAGAGAGAAAAGACACAAATGGGATCTAAGTCATCTACAAGCATGTCAAAAGGATGTATGAGTGTCAAGATGATAGACACATGGAAATAAAATTAGACTTAGAAGAATAATTATATAGCCAAAAGAGGCACAAGAGTGGACAAGAGTCACCAACTCTAGCCTCATCATCTACATCTAAAGATGAGGGAGAATAATATGAAGAATATACTAAAGAGGAAGAGGAAAAGAAAATTATATTTGAGAAAATGAAGAAAATGGAAGCACATCTTGATGAAGTGAATCACAAAGAAACAAAGAAGTACACACAGTTAGTAGAGAAATATCAAAGGCTCAACCTAGCTAGTAAAAAGCATGAAAGAGAAAGTACATTGGTAAAAGAGTGTAATCCTACCAGCAGACTAGCACCAAGAATCTCATATGACCCCAAAACTAATATGATCAATCAAATTTAAGTAATTGTAGATCATATATATGAAAAGGAAGAAAAATTGACAAATTTAGCAAATCAAAATGTTAAACTAACAAATCTTGAGAAAAAAGTCAATATTTTTGAAGAACAAAGAGAAGTTATGACAAAATTAAAGGATGAGATATCAAAAGCATTCAAGGAATTCACCCCATTATTCTAGAAGTTATGCACATCAAGTACTTTAATTAGTGATCTTGATAAATAGAAAGATAACTCTCAATGGGATCTACATGAGGTGAAACAAAAAATAGGATCATCTTCAGAGCATGTCTCAAAACTTCATGAAATGATTTATTTGATTAATTGGCTAAGTACAAAGGAGGATAGAAGAGAAATTTGACTAATAGGGTTGTAATGTTTCTTGTCACCTTTGGCATAAATCATATAAGAACATGTCACAGATGCAAAAGCTTGGATTGCAAAACCATCGACAGATTCTCAAGATGGAATAGGGAAGGAAATGGAAGAAATACACAATGAGACACTTTCTCTCACAAATCTAAAGGGAATGACTCAACACCACCAGGGAACATTTCAAAGATGCATTTGAAATGGTCTGATGATAAGTTACCTTTTTCATTGAATGAAAAAAAGGGGGAGATTATATATGGAAGGGTTGAATATGCATCATGATATATATGAAAGGGGGATAATGTATAGTAGGGAGAAAATGTAGAAAGCAATAAAGGGAGGTGATGAGAAAAGGAGGAGTCTTATCCCATGAGGAGACTACATTGAGGAGTCTTATTCTTTTTTTTTTCCCAACTAAGTCCACACCATATAGTCAAAGTAGGAAAAGAGGATAAGGATAAGTTAGGAGAAGATTGAACCAAGTTTTTTCCAATCAATGCCAAAAGGGGAGATTTTTTGACTTATCGGTCACATTGGCATGGATACATGCAAATGGTGATGACTAATAACTAGAATCACAATGTGCTTGAGTATACTTCAAGTGTTGTCATTACTTGGTAGTCGATTAGAGAAGATGTCAAAGTTCCAAGACAATGAAACCATTGATAGAGATATGCATTGATCAAGGTTTACAAGGTGACTTAGTCAAAGTCACAATAGGTGATCAAGAAAAGTGCATAGTAAGATGAGAGATAATCATGAAGGGTCACACAGGATGTGTCATGTTGAAAGAATAGTCAAAGAAAGTGACATGACATACATTTGACTGAAGCATTGAAGGATGCAAGGAAAAATGATTGAAGTAGACTCATAGATGGAGTTATAGACCTACATGAATATGCACCTACTCATAGGTAGTCAAAGGTATTTAGTAACAAGGATGTATATGAGATTTAAAATTTGAATTCATGATTTGAGTGGAAAGGCATTGAGTGTTAGAAATGCTTTAGAATAATTGAGGGGGGGGGGGGGTGTGAATCAATTATTCAAGGTCCAAATGTCCAATTCAAACTTTTTTTCACTGAGTGTAGTGAGCCTATTAAACTATTCATTCATTCAAGCTTAAACCTTTCCTACTTAGCAAGTTATTGTAAATCAACATGCAAAACATAACACATGAAGAATCAACACATAACACAATGATTTATATAGAAACCCAATTTGGGAAAAACCACCAGTAACATGCTACTCAATTCTCACTCTTCTAAAGTGATGACCTGTGAAAGGCCTGCCCTATTAAAGGCTACAACACACTGTTAAATGTGACTTGGTTAGAGGATTTAACCACCCTGTTAGAAGTGGGCTTGGCTAGAGGACTTTAGAACATTCACTTGGAATGTCACCCTGTTAAAGGATTTACAAATGGCTGTTAAACCAACCTAAGTCCATAGGATTTTACCCTAACTAATACAATTGCTAGAGAGTAACAATAAGGGGTTTGGCCTGATTTCAATTCATAACTTATCTTGCAGATCTAAGATCACTTTTCAGCTCTCCATAATTTTGCCTAGCTTTCAATCTTTGTAGCTTTGATAGCTTGTCCTCCTTTCAAGCTTTGTCTCCTTGAGTTCATGCTCATTGTACCAGTGCAATCATCTCTCTCTGACCATTTATCAAAGTAGAGTCTCTATGCTCTTTTCTTCCTTCTCCTAGATGCCTTCTCCTTGACACCCTTCAACCATTTCACAATTTGGCACACCAACTACTTTTTCTTCTTGGCTTGTGACTCCTTAAATAGAAGTCTAGAATCCTCTTTTCTTGCTCGATTCTTCCATTCTTAATTTTGGTTTGAATGGGTTAGGTACGATTCATTGAATCTAACCCATATTTTGTTTCTTATAGAAACATCTTTAATAATCTTTTTGAATTCACTCAAAAATGGTTTTCATAGAATTCTCTGCCACTAGCTCATCATCCTTATCCTCCATCTGGTTCACAAAATTCTAGGTAACAACTATGTTGGCTCAGATCTGGAAAATCTTTGACTTTTCAAATAATGCAATAGCTCAACACTATTGAAATTTTGGTGCTCAACACTATTGAAATTCTAGTGCTCAACACATACTATGTTACTCTACATCAACTACATTTTATTGATGCTCGACACCTACTATGAATTCACTTAACATTCACTAAGTTTACTGTTTTCTTGGCTCCTTCTATATCTCTTGACACTTGAACTTCACTTGGCACCTGAATTTCACTCGACACACACTAGATTTTCATTTTCTCAGCTCTAACTAAAAATTTTCTCGGCTTGAACTAGCTTTCTTGACGCTCACTAATGAACTTAGTTAAGCTTTGTAGTCAACCTTGTTACAACTTGTACTTCTAAAGTTTCTAAGTGTGGCCAACACTTGTATCTTTAAATATGTTGTTAATAGATCATTTTACCAATGTCTTAACTGATCCTTGCACTTCATTACAAAATCATAACTCAACCTTTCCCTTAGGTACTCTTGTTACATCTTGTTGATTAAATCCCCTTCATCAATAAACTAAGTGATAGTACTTGGATCTTATAAGAAATTGTCATTCCTATAAATAGAAGGTTTGACATCAATGAAAAAACAATGATTGAAAATATTCTTTATCAACCAACTTCCTTGTTCTCAACAATCTCCCTCTTTGATCTTCAATCATAACTCAACCTTTCCCTTAGGTGCTCTTGTTACATCTTGTTGATTAAATCCCCTTCATCAATCAACTAAGTGATAGTACTTGGATCTTATAAGAAATTTTCATTCCTATAAATAGAAGGTTTGACATCAATGACAAAACAGTGATTGAAAATATTCTTTATCAACCAACTTCCTTGTTCTCAACAATCTCCCTCTTTGATCTTCAATCTTCTTCTTACAATGACCTTTTCAATCAGATTTCCAACATTGAGGAATATATATATATATATATATATATATATATATGATGTAAGATTCATCTTTGAAGTGGTTGTTGCCTACAATTTAAGTGTAAAATAATACAATAGTAGACCAAAGAGTCAAGGAATCACAAACTAGTAACTAGTCATAGTAGAGGACAATGATTAGAATGGCGATGCAACAATAATTAAAGAAGATGTCATTACATATAAAAAGGATCAAGGATTCCTTGAGGTATACACAAATGATCTATAAGGAAAATTCTACCATCTTTTTGATCGAACACTTTAGTTTGTTTTCTTATTATTGCAACTATTGTAAGCTCTTAACTGAGTAGGCTTGAATGTAAGCCTTTGTAAATCCTCTAGCAAAATATCTTATAAAGAGATTTATAAATCCTCTCAAAAGGTATCCTTAACAAGATTTTGTAATCCTAACATATTATAGGCATTCCTAATAGGATGCATCCTTAGAAAGAATAGTTGTAGCCTTTAATAGGCAACCCTTTGACTTGCAAGGAAATGCTAGTGGGTATATTACTCCCACCATTGTTTTTATCCTCTAATCAAGGGTGTTCACAAACAAAACTATTTTGTCATTGATGTTTTCCATTTTATTTGAGTCTGTATGGATTAATCTTATAGTCTTTATCATAGTCCTATTGTTAAAGGGGTTGGTAGTTAAAATACTCACTATGATAGCTTAGTTGATCGACAGAAAAGTTTTTGCCAATTCACCCACCCACCCCACCCCCACCCCCACACCCCCCGCTCCTAGTACCCCCTCTTAGTACTAGTTTTGGATAAAAAATTGTACTCCTAGTAAGATTTTTGGTAGAGTGAATATTTAAAATACTCAATTTGATAGCTCAGTTGACTGATCAAAAAAGTTTGTACTCATTCATGCCCCCCCTTCCTAGTATTAGTTTGGGAAAACAATTTGTACTCCCTGGTAAGATGCCTAGTAGAGTGAATATTTGTACTTGCTTCTTAATTTCATTTATCAAAATGAACCCTTGCATTGGTTTTATCTTATTTATTTTTTGGAGTAAGTTATGACCACCCACAAGCACGTACATATGCATATGGCATGATCTTGTGAGATTTGAACTCTAGTATTTAGGCTAATTGAGTTTATGTTCATTTGGGGGTTGGGTTAGGAATTTGCATTGCCTACAAGCACTCTTTGTATAGAAAGCATGGGTATGAGCAAGTAGATGTATATAGTAGCTTCTCATGGGTACCCCAGCCCAAAAGTGGCCCACATGGGATAATAAAAATTAATATAAGATATATGATTTACCCATTAAAATGGTAGTTGAGCATCCCAAGGGAGCTGATGCAAGGATGGCGTATCCATATGGTATCCAATCTCTTACAATAGTTGGTACAAGGGCACAATATAAAATTTCTTGAGGGAGTTGATTTACCATACCATATTATATGACTTGGCTAGTATGAGCCAAGCAAATACACTAAAAAAAAAATCCTACATAGTTATCACATATTTTGTTTAGCTAGTGACCTAATGGATTGCATTTCATTAATGATCATTAAGCTCTTATGTCATGCACTATTTGGCATGTGTGTAATCCTTGGTTTCTTTTTTCTTATGTCACCATGGTTAGGTTATTATCTCTATGAGCATGGTGTGGTGGGCCTACGAGTTCCACATGGTTGCGAGGCATTAGTACCTATATTACTATTGGGGATCAAAGTACAATGGAAAAATTATTCCAACTTTAAGATTAGAGCTTGATGCTTACTTGGTTCATCTATCTTCTCTCAACATATATTTTACCTATTTTTATTATAGTTACTTGAAGCACATGTTATTTATTTGATGTTGTATTCTCATGGTGATTGATTAGAATAGCATTTAAGAGGATAATGTGTTAGATGATAGTACTTTTGTATTTGGATATATTGATGTTATTGAGTGCCTATCTCCTCAATATGTATATTTTTGGTACTCCTTGGTGTGGAGGTTTTTGTTACATTTTGGCTTTAATTAGTAACATAAAGTTGACTAGGGTACTTTGTCATACCCCTTTAGTGCATTATATTATACAATGAAATACATGATTAATCACTTGAATAGAAATGTATGCATTTTTAGGTAATGGAATACTTGGGGATATTTGGTTAGTTTGTTAAGTATTTCATTGTAATCTTTATGAGTGATATATGTATGTATTTATGAATCATTTAACAAAATAACAAAATTTTTGTGTATGATATATCCATGTTTCCAAAGATTCTTGGGTGGGGCATTACATAATATATGCAGGTAATCAAATATTGTGTCAAAATTTATTTATTTTGGTTTAGTTAGGGATTGGAATAAGAGTAATCATAGAGATAAAATGGAAAGAAAGTTGGATATTCTATACTAACTAAAAACACAATTAGTGAGATATGTAGCTAAGATAAAATTAAAGGGAGAACTGAGTACTTGAACCTGCTTCTCATTGTAATAGTTTCAATAGTTATCAATACTCTTTACCTTGAAGTGCCAATATGAATTTCTTGTAATAAATTATCTTGAATATGAGAATGGTTTCTACAATATTTCCTGAATAAACAAAATGTGTAGTTATGATGAGATCAAAGGGATGCTTGAGAACCTAAATTTGATTCTCATTATTCTAAGTGAAGTACTTACATTTAAACCATGTTTATTTTGGAAGTGGAAGAATATGTTGCAAGGGGCAAAACAAAATCAAAACGATGAACAATATAATGGAGCTATTGGACACTTTAGTATTAAGGATTAAACTTTGCAACATTGTATTTGGGTATTCTGGAAAAATGACATCATATGGAATGGGATATTTTATTTGTTAATGTGAGAGGATATTATATAGAGTAGTAGTAGTTGGAGTATTACACACATTTTGTAAATGGTGAACATGAATAATAGTGAACTTGGAAAAAAAAGATGGTTTGAATGTATTTTACAAAATTGTTGGAAGAAAGAGCCTTAAAAGAACCAGCATAACATATTTATGAAGACCATCATTTGCATTACAAAAAAATTATAGTATAATGATCCAAACACCATTTGAAACATATTATATCAGTTTATATGTTTTGAATCTAGTGTTAAAAGTAACATGCTCAAAATAACATAGATAATATATGTAAATGACCAATTTTAGCATTCAATAAAATTTATGCATTCTATAGAATGATGTAGATAATTAGGAGGCTAGAAAGAAATAGTAAATATTTTACACATTTTCGAGGTCTTGTTGAACTATAAAAGCATTTGTTGAGTTCTATTTAACAACAAAATTTTGAATGAGCTACTAGAAGACAATTTAAGCATGTGTAGTAGTATTTGTTGTGGGTGAGATATATGCACCATTCATTGTATTCTTCAATTTTGGGGCCTACACAATAATCTAGTTTTTTTTAGAAAAGTTAGTAATTTATAGAAATAATTAATCAATATTAGATTGTGCAACACAAAAACAAATAGTATATTTATCTTTTTAAGAAAAGCTTGTTGACTAATCTTCAAGTGTACTAACATTTATGGTTATGTTTTTTTGGTTGAAAGTGAACTTAGCTCTCATTGTAGAGTCTCACAAGGTAAATATGACTACTAATTTATCATTGATATATTTCTCATTAGTCATATTTTTTAAGGAGGGCCAAATTTTTTTAACATTTTTTTTTGGAAACAACAAATTGATTAATTATTGTCATTGCAGTTGTATTTAGGACAAAACACATTAAATAGATTTGAATATGCATTTGTGGGCTTCAAAACACCAAGAAGCTATAATAAATATTAGAATATCATTATAGTGAGAGGAGGGAATTTATGAAATAAAGAGTGAAGGATTTTGAAATGGTAACCTCAAATATGGTGTGCAATAGCACATATAGTCTTTGCATCATTCCTTCATCATTGAGGCTACAGATATATGTTAAGAGAGTTTTGCAAAGGGAATTTTTTTATTAAGCTTTTTTTGCAATGTTTCCAAAAAGCAAGGCTGAAATTTCATTTTTCTCTAATTGTTCTTGCATCTAGAAGTATAGCTAAGAAAAATGCTATGCATATAGAGTTGTTATCAAATAGTAATGTTATATTTTTTGGGGGTATAAATTTAATTAAAAAATGAAAGGGTAAATGGGAATGGAAGTGGAGTGACCATTATTGATGTTGAGCATGTATTGAGAGCCTTTTTTGTTTGTTCCTACAAATAGGGAACCTAATGTTCCATTAAAAAATCACTTGTACTAGTGAGATGGAACTTTATAGTTGTGCAAATGAACTTATATTTGTTTGAAAGTGTTGGAATTGTTTCAATTGTGCTAGCTTATTTTTAAAACAATATGCAATCGAAATCTCCATGATCATGTTCTATGTTTGGTGTGATTTCAAACCCAATTATTGCTATTCTTTTTCTTTGAATTATTTCATCCTTGTACGTGTGGAGGAAGTTACTACCAACATTAAATGTTATAGTCATCTCACCTTTTGAATATGTCAAATTGACATGTAAAACTTCATGTGTTCCTATGCCTCTATTGAGCACAACTTTGTAGACAACAAACACATTGCCTTCAAAAGTCATGCCTTCTTTTCTAGCATTTATATCTTCTATTGCTATGGGACTTTGACCATTTAATTTTGGCTTGGTACAAGTAGAGAAATATGATGTTAAACTTCTTGATTTGTATAAGTATGTAAAGAATGAAATTAGTTCATGTTATTAACTTTTTGGTACATTTTCTTCCTTTGGGTCTATTCCATTTGTTGTTGTCTTCATATTCATTTTTACTGCAAAAAACTAATATTTAAATAGTTGTATTTTGACTAGAAAGATATAGATTTTGATGTAATGTAGAAGGTGAATTGTGCATAGTTGTATGTGATGCATCTTAGAGAATGGAACAATGGTGCAATTTTTGCATGGGCAATATATTTCTTTCATTCATTAGTACTTTAATGATAAACTTTATAAAAAAATTAGAGGGTAAGATATATGGTCATAGAGTAGAGTGAATGTTTATGAAAGTAAAGGTGGTATGTACGATATGGTTCTACTTTAGAAGCATAACATATATTACATTCTTACATTTACACATCTTTAATCAAATTTACATTACATGAAAGAGAGATTTCTTGTGTACATCCTTAATGTGATTTAAGTATAGCATTAACATCCCTTTATCTCCTTGGGTTTTGTTAATCTAACTTGGATTATATTGTGAGTCATGTTTGGAAGACCCTCTTTCTCTTGTATTGAATGAATTGGTATGAAAGTGGATAGTTAAAAAATTCATCTCATTTAATTGATATCATTAAATTCATCACATCCATTTCCCCCTAAATTTTTTGGTGAACCCAATATCCTATATCTCTTTCTTGGAATTAGATCTTTTCATTAGGTGCTCATCTTATTTTGGTGAACCCAATGTCCTATACCTATTTCTTGGAGCTAGGTTGCTTCATTAGGTGTGCATCTTATTTTGGTGAACCTAACATTGTATACCTATTTATTGGAATTATATATTTCTCCCTTGAAGATCTCCCTTATTTTGTATTAGCTTCACCTAAACATTTCGGTGAACTTGACTCATGCATATTTCTTGCAGTTAGAATATTTCAAATTGCTTGTTTACCTTCTCCTGGTGAACCTGACACATCTCCTCCTTTTCATTTTTGGAGTTAGGTTTAGATAGATTTGTATGGTTATATCTCTCTTTTTATGCTATTTGTTACATTCATAATCATGTGGTTAGAAATAATTAGAGTTTCATTTTTGTGATATCCTCTTCTATGAGCTTTATTTCATGAAGCCCAAACTCTAGCATTACCATCAGGAGAAGTTAGCGACTCATGGGATGTTTTGACCATGATTCCCCTTTCCTTGCTAGGACCTTGATGAAACTAATATTTTTAATCATGATCTTAATGAATCCTTAAGATTTCCTCTTTCACAAGTTGATAAGATCTCTCATGAATTTGATTAATTAGAAAATTGGCTTGTAGAAGAGAATCAAAATCCCAAAAATTCTATGTGCTGGCCTTCACTAGTTGGTCTTCATGCCTCACTGGGTTGCCTTGCAGGTCTGAAACATCCATCAAAAAATAAATCATAATAGTGTTATCACTATTGAGGCTATTAAGAAGCTTATTGCTCATGATGATAATAACATCTATATCTCTCATGGTATATCTCACTTTATGAACACTCATTCTCAGCCTTCAACTATGTATGCAAGAGTTAGGATGCACTCCTCCTACAATCGTTGAACCTTCTATTCCTATTTCTACTACTATTCCTAGCATTCCTACATGTGTTCCTTCTATGCAATGAGATCTCTTTACCAATTGGATTAGATCAAGAATGCAGATGAATAGATGTAGGAGATACAACTAAGCACCTTGAATGGATTGAGGGAGATCTTGAAAAATAAATTCCTTAAATTTCTTGAATGCTTGAATCTTTGATATTCAATAGAGGAATTTTCTTGGATTGAGAACTTGGAGACTTGAGTTCTTGAGTTCTAGTGCACATGAATGATTGATCATGAACATGGTCAATGAAAAATGGAGAAACTGGATGGGTTTATAAAGGGATCATATTTAACCTTCTCTTGCATGCCAACTTTCCTCAAATTCTGCATCATAGGTAAACCTAGACTCAGGAAATGAAAAGGGAACCCAAGATAGGGCCCAGACAAGGATGCATTGCATCCCTAATAGGGCATTAATGCACTATATACGTGCTAATCAAGGACCAAAACCCTAGGGGCTCCTTTAAGGTCCCAAAACAAGTCCTAGATCCTAGAAATTAGGTACATATTATGAGATATGATCGTTATAGTGTGAAAATATTTTGAGTGATTGGATGAATGAAAGGGAGGACCTAAGTGGTTAGATCCTACCTCAAGATTTACTCCATTAAAATAAGAGCTTTAAAGAGGATCTATTAGGTTTTACCCCAATTCCACCAAGGAGAAATGAGAAGAAAGGGGATGAAAGGAGGAGAGATGCAAAGAGATGATCTTGCCTTAAGGTGTTAAACTATCATCAAATCAAAGTGCTTTAAATTTAAGATGCTACACCCTCTTACGATGTCGTTCCTTTCACATTTTTCAATCCTATTTTGGCACCTTCAAACCCTCTACAAACATCCTTACATTTTCCTTCTACTTATTACAAATTTCCTAACACATCCAACATGCCTATGCCTACTATTGTACATCTTTTAATCCCGCCATTAGTAGCTTGGATCAAAATGTTACCACTTTACAACAACAAGTGGCTCAATTCACTCAATCTAAGTATAACACGATCCTTATTCATGACATTACTAATTACCTTTCCTTTGACACCCTTTATGTTGTTATTCTACAACCTGTTGAGATATCTTGTCTTAAGACTTATAATGGCAAGGGTGATCTGATGATTCATATTAGGACTTTACAAACTATATGTAGTGATTTTTCTCATGACTATAGGCTCATGGATACATTTTTCACACATACCTTTATAGATAGAGCCTTGCAATGGTATTTCTATTTACCCCCTTTATTAATTCAATTATTTTCAAACTCTTGTTAATGCTTTCAGTCAACAATTTCAAAATAATATTGGTTATCAAATTTATTTGACTGATTTAATGCATTGTAAGTAGAATGTTAAAGAATTTTTATAAATTTATTCGTATATTTAAAAAAATTTATTCTTAAAATTCTTAACCTATGCCTGATCATGATATTCAACATATCTTTATCTCTAACTTGTAAATATATATTAGAGATAAGATAATTTTTACAGGTTATATTTTCTTTTCACATCTTTGTGTAGTTCTTCACCATTATCAACTACAAGTGAACCATCTTGAGAGTTCTACCCCAATAGCCCATGCTATTGTTGGTAAGAGTGACATCAATGTTTATCAAAATAAGTTATCTAAGCCTACTAACTACATCAAAATCCACAAATCAACCAACATAGTTGATGATCAAGTGGCTAATACATCCAAAGGTATCACTACTTTTTCCTTTGTGTATCATCCTAATCATAAATACACTCCTCTATTTAAATCTTTACCTATGGTGATGGTGAAGTTGATTAATGCTAACATTATGAAACTCCATCCTATCTTTCTTATTCAAACTAGCAAACCAGTACTTAAGTCATTTGATCATAATATTTTTTTCAATACCATTATCAACCTAGTCATGATACTCAAAAGTGTTATTCTTTGAATAGAGTTATTCAAGACATTATCAATTTGAATGTTATTTTTCTTGACATTGAAGTTATTGATCCCAACCAGTACTGAGAAGGGGAGTGAACTAGTACCATCTTAAAACCAATCATTATCTTAACAATTTCAAACACATTAAACAACAACCACTTGAACACTAGTGCCACTATAATTGTAGTAAACTAAAAGCATGTCAACTCACACACAAAATCATTCATCAATGGGCACACATATTTATAGGTGGAAACCCTCAATGAGAGAATGAAAACCATAATGGGGATGATATACCCGCTAGACTTTTACTGTAGATAAAAGGCTGTCTAGTTAAGAGCTACAACTTGTTCCTTCTAAGAACACAACCTGTTAAGAATGTCTGCAACTTGTTAGAATTACAATTAGCCTATTAAGGCTGCCTTCTTAAAGGATTTTAGCACTCATTCTGAGAGGCACCTAGTCAAAGGATTTATTGTATGATTTGTACTGAAGCATTCTTAGTTAAGAGATTACAACATGATTACAATGGTTAGAAAGCAATAAAATGTGATCTAACATATGTAGCACACTTTTCTTGATAGATCTTTAGTGAATACCTTTAGAAGATTACTTGATTTCCTATTGCCACTTGGGGAAAATCTGTGATATACTATGTATCAATCTTCTATTCTTTATTTACTTGCTCCCTATCTATAGTACATGACTCTACTTTTTTGGATGGTGTAGCTTTCCATATTGATCTTCTATTTAACAACTCTTTATTTTCATTCTATATCCTTCCTTCAAGATGGTTCAACATGTCATCTTATGCTTCTTACTTCTCTTCACACTTGCTTGTGTATCTACATACATATGCTAACTTTTCACATGCACCCACTCTTACACCTTCTCGACAACAACTTGTTTCAGATGTGTAAAGTCCTTTTATTGGTAAATGAGATGGTATACTCTCCTTGATTAGTTGCCAATTAATGAAAACACTTTGGTGTGTAAATCATTTACAACACCATCTACCCTTCATAATGCTAATGAGGCTAATAGAGTCAACAATATTCCCCTTTGTAATTAATGGAAAAACTTTATGATTTTCCTTGAGTTGATTACCTCCATGCTTATTTCTTTTTGAAGTAACTACTGGTAGAATCTTCACTAGTAAATGGAATTAGCCATTTTCTTTGCCACTTGCTTTTGTGACTCCCCATGAGGTTTTTTTGGCTATACTTCTACTCTTTTTTTGTTCAACTCCCCCTTAGGTCTATCTCCATCTATCAATTCTTATTTTCTTAGTTCTTGACACTTCATCTCCTTTTTCTTTCTTTATTTTTTCCTACAATCGATGTTACCATTCCCCCCCTTGCTTTATACTTTGTCTTCTTTTATCAACATTGTGCTTTCCCCTTTTTTGTCATCTTTAGCATCTCACATCATATACATTATATTCTTCCCATTTTTTTCATCCATGAGAAAATGATCATAGTATGTTGGGATATCTTTTTTTTTTTTCATATTTAGGGGTGTTTTCCATATCTTAGGTAGATTTCTAAGTGCTAATGCAAGGCTTGTGATTTATGGTAGTTGATTCTCCATATATTTGATGGTATCCATGGGGCTTGTGGATAATGAATTATCTTCCTCTTCCATATGTTCTTGAATAATTTCTATCACTTCTGATAGAAAGCATTGGAGCTAAAAGAGTGTAAAGGTTATCTTATGTTGCTCAATTGTGATCTTGTTGATCATATGTAGCTTTTCTTGGATCTAACCAGTATACTCAGCTACTCAACTTATTGTGATCTCAAAGGATGTTCGGGTGACTTGTAGGGATTCATGAGTTCTCTTCAAAGTGTCATCCAAATCTGTCATGAAGTTATAAGAATATGAAATCTTTATTACAATAGATGAAACATTCTTCAACAAATCTACTTTGTTATCCTTTTCTAGCAAGCTCCTTTGTGTGGTGCTTGATTATTTTTTTCAGCTTCTCCTCTCGCTTCCTCTTTCCTATGTTGTTGGTTTACTCCTTGATGCCTACATTCTTGAGTAGTTGCTTAAGTCAATATATAAGATCTATGTCTATGTTATACTTATCATCCATAAGTAGACCTTTGATCACTTCTCTTGCCTTTATCATTATTCTTGCTCAAGCTTGGTTTAGTTGAGATTGAAATATTGCATTAAGCTTTTGAATTAAGTTATTATGTTGATCAAGCTTTTTAATGATTACATCTTTTAGTTTTCCTACACTCTTGTCTAGTTTTAGCTTAAATTCTTTCTAGATCTTCCACTTCACAAGCATGTTTCTCAAGTATTGTTCCTTCATCTTTGGAGCTTGAAGATGATAAATATGGGGATGACAATATTCTCCTTTTCCTACTTTTCTCAATACCTCTTGCTAGTTATTCCATTTTTAGTTGTAATTTTCTTTTTGTTGGTCTAGGCTTTGTTGGCTCTTGAGGCCTTTTAGTTACCCTGATAGTTATTCTAAACTTCTTTAGAATAACTTGCTTGATTGGTTGGTGAGTTTCTTATTGCTTACCTTCTTGTGATTGATCCTTCCATGTATCTTCAATAATGGTCTTTTATGGACTCTTATTTTTATGAAATAATCTTCTCCTTGCGATGTAAAAACATCTATTGCATCCTTAATATTTTATTTCTTAGCTTCTGTTGTGGGGGTTGGATCTACTTGCGAATCCTTTTCTTGTGTACTTGGTTGAGTAGCACCTTCATCCTTCTTCTCTATTTTTTTAGTTGTGCATGATTTTTTTGTGTCAACTACGTATCATAGCTCTAGCTATTTTATAGTCTTAACTTCTTGTATTATTCTTAGAGTAGCTCACATACTAATCATTCTCGATGATCATTGACTCTCTTGAACAACTCCACTATGAGTCATTAGATACTCTTCTCTCCTAGGTCATGTAAATGGACTAAAGTCAAAAGGTATCCCTAGAATTTCTTCAAAATATCCCTCTTCTTTTATTTCTCTACTTGATCCAATGGGCTTTATCTTCTTCCTCTTCTCTTGTACTTAAATGCCCTCCCTTTTGGATTTGCCACAGTTTGAACAATGGCTTACTCACTTTTCTTCTTAGCACAAATCAATTACATTTCTTCTACTACGGATTTCCATATTTTAACTACAAATTCTAATATTTCTTATTCTCCCCTTGTAGTTATTATTGTAACATTTTCCTAAGTCCCAAACTCTTCAAAATATGCATCCTCAAACATCTCCTCTTTGATATAACGTACTCTAGTATGACCTTAGTCAATACATAATCCATAATTTCTTTGAGCTTATTAATCCCCTTGTACCATCTCTTCTAGATGATTGTTATTAACTCCATTAGAAACTCTCTTTTCACCTTTTTGGGTGACATATTGTAGGTTCTCATGCTAACTAACATAGTTTTTATAACACTATTATGATCCTTCTCACTCATAAGTGAGTGTCTATACTTAATTGTGTTATAATTTCCACTATGAATAATATAATTTACAATATATTCAATTGAATGTGGAGGGGTTGGATCACTACCTCTTTTTATAGGTTTTTTTTATCCTTGCTATTGACTCACCTTTGAATGAAATTGGTCTCCTCTAATAAGTAGTTTTTTCTTCTTTACTTCTTCTTTGATCCTCTTCTTAGTTGTGTCTTCTTCACTTGACTCTAGTTTAGGTGAGGATGACTCTCTTCTTAAGTCAATGTTTATCTCATCACCTTCTACCCTCCTTGGTCTTTTTTTTTCCTTACTAGTTTCCTTCTTCTCTTTACTCGAACAGGTTTGGGATTTTTCTTCATCAATTCACTTGCTTTCCTTTCTTGCTTCTTTTATGGATTCATCCTTGTATTTTTTAATTATTGTGACTAAAATTCTTCTTCATCATGCTAGTGCTATGTATTCATAAATTAGTGTCTTCAGGCATTGATATTAGTAGTTCAATGCAAGGTCTATCCTCTTTCTCTATCAACTCATACTAAAATGTTGTTAGCCAGTAGGTTCTAGTCTTCACAGACTATACCATAAGCTACAAAGTATAACTCATTCTTGTATTCCTCAATAAGAGTAAAGGGTATTTTTTCCATTCTTTGCATCATTTCTCTATATCTATAGAAATATCTCCTAAACAAATGATCTTTATTTCCTCCTAGTGAGATATACATCTTATTGATTTATTAAATAATGGGCATGTCTCTTAACTAGTTAATTGAACCATGTCTAGCGTATTCTTTTCTAAAGTAAAATAATATACTTAATAGTATATCTCCAAAATTGAATGGATGTACCTTGTGTTTCTCCTTGATTTTTGTCAAGTTCAACGTCAACTTCTCATAACCATCCACTTAGGTTAAATGGGGCATTATTGTGAATGATTTGGTATGCTCCATATACTACTTTGCATTACACATTGTTTGGTTTTCTTGTGAAATAAAGTTAGTATACAATTACCATAGCAATAAATATCATCTCAAGGTCTAGTATGTGATCTATAGCCAATGACCTCTCTTTCTTCATTTCTTGAGTCATTTTGGTAACCTTGTATAGTGTTAGCTTTCTAGTGTTCAACATCACTCTAGTGTTGTTAAACCTTGCTAACGTCTAGGTAACTTTCTTGGTGATTTTGTAGGGCCTATCTAGCCACATGTATTCTTCTCAGTACAAGTCTTATCCAATCTTCTTGAAAGAAATCAATAATTTTTGTTGCATGATGCAATATAGTATTCAACACGTGTTCTTGTTTCCTTCTTAGTCTTCCATTTATCAATAACATATTGAATATCTCATCAATTTTCTCAATTCCCAACTCCAAAATTTCACACTTTACATATGCACTCACATCCTCAATGAGTAACACATCAAAAAGCAATGAGGGTAGTGCCATTGTTTGGTTTCCTATGCCAGCTCTTAGAAAGGTAACTACACACTTCACTTCATTAAATCTCTCATTGTTGATCAACTCAACTCTATGAGTGTTTTTCACCATAGTGTCATTTGTGCTTCTTTTCAATTGATTCTCTTTTCTTTCTTCTAATTCTACATTTCAAGGCTAGGGGTGTTTCCACAAGTAAAATGGTGTGCAATAACTTAGCTAGGTTTTCACAAATTTGCTCAGCTCAAGAGTTTGAGTTAAAAAAATGATTAATACCTGCATGTTAACCTATTTATACCTTTTATCAAATAATAATCAGGTTAACATTAATTCCCAATGGTTAAAAAAATGCTTAATTATCTATGACTTCATAATTAATTCCAACAACCTATACAACAATGGTCATAATCTTAACATTCTTTTGTCTTGATATAGGATCCTTGTGCTTGGTTTGTGCATCCTTCTACCAAATTTGAATAGGGGACCGATGTATGATGTTTTCCTTCACACACAACTCTTCTAAGCTTGGATAAACTTGGTTTGCCTTAGAAGTCTCACCCTTAACCAGTGAGCTTCCAACTCTTTCAAACTTGGCCACTGTTATCTCATTATCCTTCTTTACCCATACCTTGTTGATGTCTCTTTTAACTTCCTCTTTGTCCAATATCTTGCTCTTTTCTTTGTTATCCAAGTTTTTCACTTGGGTGCCTCCTCTTGATTTATAGTTTCTAGCAAGGTGACCTATCTTGTCACAATGGTAATAGGTCATGCACATTCCTTTCCATGGTCATGAGTAGTTTCTTTGACCAGTTCTCATCTTGTAGTAATCTATGGTATGTCCTCTATTCTTGTAGGTTGAGCATATAGTTATGTTGAAGTTGTTCTTCTAGTTGGAACTGGAGATTCTTTGAGACTGTTGGTTTGCCCATTCTCTTGATCTACAAAACTTGACCTTGTGTTTGTACTTGTTACAAAAGTAACAATACCAACTAGACCTTTTCTCAGGTGAATGAGATTTTCACTCTTAAGAAGAGTGACGATACTAGTAGCATGTGTTGCAATACCCATAGAAGGTATTTTGTGTTGTGGGTATAACCTTTTTGTCAACAAACATTTGAGGTGTGGCATACTTTATTACAAAAATGATAGGTTGGTTTCTTAGGATTCTTATATTTAGACAGTGCTTTCCCTCATCTTTGTTGGGTCTAGTTCTTGCTAGCTCACCTATTTCAATATTTAAGTCAACCTCATAGCCAAGATCAATTGTGCTCTTGGTCTTTCTCTAAGCCTTGAGTTATTCTTCTATCACATCAGAGCTATCATTTAGTCTTTTTAGCATCTCATTTATTTCATTGGTGCTTCTAAGTTCCTCAATTAGCTTTTGGATCTACTCATCCTTCTATTTGTCATTCTCCTCAGTCATTCTCTTGGATAGTGCCTCCCTTAAAGCTCTTTTAGCTTTATCTAATGCATGTACATTGTCTCATTTTTTTTTCTTTGATTTTCTTATTTTCTTTGATGTTTCTACCAATTCTTTATGTAACTCTATGAAAAAATTCCTTAGCCTCTCATTATCATTCATTGGGTTAGCAGAGTTGTCTATGTCCATGTGTTATTCTATTTTCTCAATAATCTCATGGCTTTCACTGACTTTCTCATAGCTAGTGATTCTCTTAACTTCTCCTTTAGATCATCAATAGTGTCAAGAGCTTCCTCATACTACTCTTTGTAATTTATGGCTACTACTTGATCTTCCCTCAGGTTGTTAGGCTTGTAATTATTAGGGTCTAACCTCTAATATCAATTACTGGTCCCGACTAGTACTAAGATGGGAGGTGAATCAATTCCATGTGTAATATCAATTATTCTCTCAATCATTTCAAACACACTCAACATCAACCACTTGAACACTAGTGCCACTATAAATATAGTAAAGTAAAAGCATGTAAACTCACACATAAAAGCATTCATCAATGGACATACCAATTTATACATGGAAACTCTTGATGAGAGGATGAAAACCATTGTAGGGATAATATACAAACTATCCTTTTACTCCAAATTATAGGTTTCATGATTAAGAGCTACGACTTGCTCCTTCTAGGAACATGTCTAGTTAAGAATGTTTGCAACCTATTAGGATTACAATCAGCCTAATAAGGCTACCTCATTAAAGGATTTTAACACTCCATCTGTGAGGCACCTAGTTAAAGGATATATTGTATGCTTGCTACTCAAGTATCCTTAGTTAAGAGCTTGCAAGAAGATTACAATGGTTAGAAAGCAATAAAATGTGATTTAACATATGTAGCACACTTTTCTCGATAGATTTTTAGTGAATACATTAGAAGATTACTTGATCTCTATAGTGCCTACCCCTAGTTTACTTTTCATGCTTTATTGTCAAATTCTTTTAGGCTAGTTTTATGGTTATGTTTTATGATTAGTGGTACGTGGTTAGCCAACTTGATTGGATGTTATTTCTTACTCTGTTGATATATATGATGAATTACTAAATAACTAGTTATTTCATGAATTCATGATTAATCTCTTGTTGATAATGCTTGTATATATTGATTTCACTTATTTCATGATTATAGTTAGATAGATGATTTTTATGCAGTTTCTATGGATACTTACCCCATACTTGCATGTGTATGGTAAAAATGTATGTTTTACTTTATGTTTGACATTTTTGATGTGGTCAAGGGAGAGAGTCATAGTCACTTTCTAGTCAAGATCTACATGATGCACCACTCCCTGTCATTGCCTATTTAGTTTAGATTATATGTATATGTACATGCTCAAATTTTATGCAGATTGCAGCTACCAGACATCGACTTCCCTAGATTTCCAGGATGACCATGTCCTAGCATAGTATCTTAATGGTAAAGGAGAGGAGATAGTTATTGAGTCCTAATCCTAACCCTAAGCCAATTGTCCTAGAAAGTGGGACAAGTATCTAAATTATTTACCCTTCCAAATTCATCAAGCAACATGAATTCGTGATTTTGACCCTTGAGTTTGATTCAATAATCTATCTTTATTATGAGTTTTTAGATTTAGCTTGTGGGTTTGTTATGATTTTTAGTTATAATTAAACCAAATTAAGAGAATATTAAATGATTTAATTTAATCATTTTTTATAAAGAAAAATCAAATTTTAATTATATTTAATTAATTGAGAAATTAATCAAATAAAAGAATTAAAGTTATAAATTTGGTGTAATTATATTAATTTAATTTAATAATAATTTATTGAGAAGTTCCATTTTAATAATAAACTCTAAATAGTATTATTAGTTGAATTACTAAATATATTATTAAAGACATCTTGTGATTTTTTTTTGTTGATCAGTAAAAGGTTTATATTATTCATAAACAAGAAACGAACAAAAAAGATTTACAAAAGGTCCACATCGAGTTCTATAAAGCATCCACTACCATCTATACGACATAGGCTTAAACTACTAGACATAGTTGCATATAAACAAACCCATACATCAAAAGAACCAACCTAAAGAAATTAGAATAGACCTCCATACCCTAACCACCTACTTGTCCAAAAACACACTACACTAAAAACTAGAGAAATATACAACTTGACCATAGGGGATCAAAACATCCACCTATTCACATCATTTTTCATATTGACATCATCGCCATGACAATGACTAGGACACCACCTAGGAAAAAAGAAGTTGCACAACACAAAACATACCAGACCAAACCAACCCCAAATAACTCTAGCCACCAGAAATAGCACGTCAACCCTGTGGGCTACACTATCACCATGGGAAGTTTTCCACATCGGCTTTTGCATTATTTAGCTCTTCCATCATTTTCTCCCATGCTTCATTCACTACCTTATAAAGGGATGTTTATCAGCTTTAGCTTTCTAGCACAGAAAGGGAATATACCCATGTTGCCTACCCTCATCTTCATCCTCGAAGCATATAGAAAGATCAGAAATAATCCTTGGAATGGACTGCTCAAGAATGAAATCCAGTCCATCGAGCATATCCTCCATAAATAGAGACCTTGCGATGTGCCTAATCTCCTTCGTGCTATGGTTTAACTCCAAACCCCATGTTATTACCATTGAGGTCACCTCCAGATTCGAGTGATATTTCATCGTGCACTTTTGAAATTGAATGCCAACCACTCCCAAAATAGCCAAAATCATCCCCTCAATCTTAATTTTCAATAGTCCTTTCATGCACTCCTTGCTCACAGGCCCCTTAAAGGCTTTGAGCTATTTGTTTGAATCTAGTGAAAATAAAGCCTCCATTCTATTCTTCAAAACTAGTCTTGATATTGGAAGCTAAGAAAGCAAGTAAAAAACTAGCACCTACTTGCTATAAATAAAATCATAACATATCCCTCACTCAACATAAATACACATGCTTCACACATCGAAAACATCTCCTTTTCTTCAATATCCAACACAACCACTGCCAATAAGATCCAATCAATTGACATCAAATCTGTAAACATAAAAACAAAATTGAACTTTTATGCCTCTTATCCTTCACATGAGCCAAGACATAACATCAAACACCCTTACTTCATCACTTTTAAATGCTCAAAGTACAGACCATAATAACCAAACCATCGCAAATTGCACTAAGCTATACATCATTACCTATCAAAAATCTTCAAAGGTAATACAATTAATCTTAGAAAAGGTTGTAGCCCAATTCACCAACTTATTAGCCTCAACATTACCCTCTCTATAAACATGGGTAACCTTAAAGTTTTGGAAAGTGTCAAGCATTTCAATTATCATCTTTATAGATCTTTGATGATACCATGCTTGTAGAGATCCTTTAATTATACTATCCATAGCTATCTTTGAGTTCCCCTCTAAATGAATACAACTAACACCTAACTTCCTTTCGAGAAATATAGCCATAAGTTCTACCTCCACTTATATAGAATTATTAGTTCCATCACCTAAACATTTAGCCACAAAATTGATAATATCCCCCAATGGTTTCCTTTGGAAGCACCATCAATAATAATTTTGATCCAATCCTTTTTTGGTGGGTGCCACATGACTTCCTTTCTATCCACCTTAAATTGATGCCCCAACCCTCCATTATTTGACCATTTAATTTTAATCCCTGGCCAATATTTTTGAACCTTACTATCCCAGCTGTTGAAGACTCTCTGTGGATGTAGTACCATTCCACTAGCATTCATAGCTTCTTCTATCACTCAATGAATACGGGCCCAAACACATTCCACAGTTTCCAACCTATGCTGAAAAATTCTTCAATTTCTTTCCTTCCACACCTTCCATATAACAATAGCTAGACTTATAATCCAAAGATTTGAAAAAGTTGAACTTATAGAGGCAATAGGTGAACTTCAAAAAATACCTTGTAAAGAGTCTAGTAAAAGTCCAAACCAACACAAATTTGACCTCAAGTTCATCCAACGCTGTTGAGAAAACTCACACTGAACCAAAAGATGGTTAACCATTTGCATGGACTTCAAACAAAGGGCACATTGAGAAGGTCCCACAAAACCATACTTACATATCCTATCATCTCTGAGAATAAGAACTTTTAAGGCTAACCATACAAAAGCTCTAGCTTTGGGTAGGCATAAATTATTCCAACAAAGCTTATGAGGTCAGTATTAGAATCAGTAGCCTTACAATTGATCTGATAACCCAACTTTGCTAAATATTTTCCACTCTTAGATGCACACCAAACAATTATATCCTCCTTATTACTCAAATTTACTGACCTGGATTGGAAAATACCTTTTAACATTACTTTCTATTTAGCTATAATTTGCACATTAGACAAATCTTTCCAAACCTAGCGAGAACCAAAAACTGTTTGCTTCTCTTCCACATAGCAATCCACTATATCACCCCATTCTACTTTCATAATTGATATAAGATCCTTTACACCTTCAAGGTCAGCCAATCTACTTAAACCATTCCAAGAGTAAAACAAAAAATAAGATTTTTCACCATTACCAATATGCCATGAAAGATGTTTAATGATGATAGGCCTACATTCCAACATAAAATTCCATATAACAAATCCTTTCGAGGGGTTTCTAACTGTAAAAATCCTTATAGGATCTACAAAATCCAAATATTTAGCTCGCAAAATTTTAACCCAAAGCTTCTTAGGGTGCTCATACATATCCCAATCAGCTTTGCACCCAAAGCCTTATTTACATCTTTCCATCTTCATAAGCCCACACCACACTATTTCTTTGGTTTATACAAAGACTTTCGAGCCACCAAAGGGATTTTTCCTTAATTTTGTGCCCTGTTCCAAAGAAATTTCCTCATCCTTTATTCAATATACTTTAAGAACTCCATTAGAATCTTCAAACGACTTGTGGACAAAGTTGGAATTGCAAATATCACCGTCTGCAATAGTAGAATTCTCCTCGCAAACATTAACCACCTCCCTTTCCAACCATCCAAAAATTTTATACAGCCATCCATCAATTCTTTCCATAATTTTGAATGGTTCCTCCCTTGAAAAAATGGTATACCTAGATACTTATTAGGAATCCTACCCTACCTAACCCCAAGAATTCTACAAATCTTGGATTGAACACAACTTACTATATTAAAAAAGAAAATCTCTGATTTCTGCCAATTAATAAACTAACCAGAAGCAATGCTATATTCCTTAACTACTTTTTTGATACTATGAACCTCCATCACAGTGGCTTCCCCCATAAAGAAGTTTCCATCCACAAACTGTAAATGTGTAACTAACTCTAAGCCTCTAGCAACCAAAAGACCTTTCCAAACCTTATCCCTTTTAGCCTTTGAAATGGCTCTTCCCAACTCCTTAGCCAATATAATAAAAAGGAAAGGGGATAAGGGGTCCCCTTAATGAATCCCTCTTTTTGTATCAAAAAAACCTTGAGGACTACCATTAACCAACATCAAGAGCTATGGGGAAGAGATACAAGAGAAAATCCATTGACACCAATGGGCATTGAAACCAAACCTCTATAAAACCTTCAACAAGAACAACCTATTAACATTATCATAAGCTTTTTTAATATCCAATTTAATCATCATCCCTACTTCTTTATTCATTATCAGTGAATGTATCGCTTCATGGGCTACAATGATTCCTTCATATATGGATTTACTAGGAGCAAACCCACTCTATTCAAATGAAATAGTCAAGGGAAAAACCCTCTTGAGCCTATTCACTATAACCTTAGATATGACCTTATAAACTATATTGCACAATGAAATAGGTCTAAAATCACTAAAATTTTCTCTATCCCCTTTTTTGTGTATAAGTGATATAAAGGAATTATTAAAATCCTTAAACATGTTCCCCTTTCTTCCAGATTCCTCGACAATATCCTAGAGTTCATGCCCTAAGAAAACCCACACATCCTGAAAGAAAAAAGCATGAAAACTATTTGGTCCTGGCACTTTATCCCTTCCCAGACTAAAAAGAGCAGATTAAACTTCCTAAACAGAAATTGATCGAACTAGCATGTTGTTTTGGGTCTCTAAAATAAGATTAGGAATACCATTTGGCAAAGCATTACATCTTTCCTCAGAGACCTCATTATGTTTGACACCTAATAAATCTTTGAAAAACCTTACAAATTCACCATTGACCTAATCTTGATCAGTAAGGGTAACCCCATCCAAATTTTTAATAGAGAAGATCTTATTAACTATCCTACGCTCCTTCACTGAATTATGAAAATATTTTGTATTGATGTCTCCTCCATTTAACCACAATTCTCTAGATTTTTGCCTCCAAAAAATTTCTTCCTTCTATAGAACACTTTCATACTCCTTTAATTTCAATTCTTTGTGATATAGTTCATCATCCATACCCCCAACCATCACCACCTCATTCACCTTAGCCAATTGCTTTTCTTGCTTGAATTTTTCATCAAAAATATTCTTAAAGGCAACCCTGTTCCAAATTTTTAACTATTCCTTCAAAAATTAAAAATTCTTAAAAAATTAAAGGCTAGTGTGCCTTTTTGCCTTGGTGCTAATTCCTACCATCCTTTAACCATCTCATAGAAACCATCCTCACGCAACCACATCTTTTCAAACGTAAAGGGGGCATGCTCAGGTGAAGCATCATTCTGTAAGTTCAAGCATATAGGAAAGTGATCCAAACCTATAATAGGTAGTATATTAGCTTGACAAAGCCAATCCATATTGCTCCAATCACCATCCAACATAAAAAATTCAATCTTCTTAGCAATGTTGTTAAAATCTTTCTTGCAATTTGTCCATGTAAAGTCCCGATTTAAAAGTGGTAAATCTTGTAGATTATTTAAAAGAAAAAAGTCAACAAATTCCTAATGTCCCTAGTTGAGCTTAGCCATTCCTCCAAGTTTCTCATTCAGGGATAAAATTGTATTAAAGTCACCACCTAGAAACACAAGCCTGCCTTCTAACACACTCAATCTAGTAGTCAGTAGAGATCAAAACTATGATTTCAAAGTCTGAATATACGACCCATATATGTTAAAGGCCATAAAACCCAAGTGTAGTTGGAAGGATGAAATCTCCACTAATTGCTAGTTAGAACCTAAGTCCACCAAAGTAACATTAATAGTAGACTCCTTCCAAAAGATACCTAAACCTCCAGAAGCACCATCAACCTCCACCAAAAGACCTTGCCATGAAGAAATTTTCTTAGATAGAAAAACACTACTACTTTCACTTAATTTTGTTTCTTGCAAGAAAATAACATCAGATTTAGCTTGATCAATGACACATTTAATCAATAATCTTTTGTCAGGAGCATTAAAACCCCTAAAATTCCATGAAAGGAGCTTCATTGCTTCTGGGAAGAGGTATATCCTCTTCTCAATCTCAACAGTTTTGCCTGGTCTACTGCATTAACAACGATTTCAAGTTTAACAAATAGTTTTAGGGTCTTTCTTCTTCTTCTCTGAAATCTTTGGTTTACTGATCAAAGGAGGTGTCAAATCAATAGTACACTCTTGTTCAACCACCAAGGAATCAATAACCCCACACTCATCTGCCCCAAATTCATCCTCATTCAAAAATTCGGATTTAGAGATCAAAAAATCCCCCCCTTGATCCTTTTCACCATCCATAGAAGAGTCTAGATTTCTAATAGGGGAAATTTGAATATCCTTAAAACATTCATCATTATCCCAAGCCTTACCAATAGGAGTAACTACCTCCTCGACTATATCATTCTCTATACCTTTCATCTATGGAATAAATCCTCTTTCATCCAAATCCTATTGGCTAACCTCACAAAAAACCCTTTCAAAAGTATCTAGAACATAAAAAACTTGACCCTAGGGGATTGTACATTCCCTTGTGTCCAATTGATCATTTTGACCCATACACAACTATGAATAAGGGGTTTCTTTCACTATCTATGTCGATTGTGCCACTTGCTCATAGCTGATACCAACTTCCAAGTTTGGATCACCAACTCTTATCCCACAGTCCAAAACATCATTAAAACAAAATAAAACATCTAATCTACAAATCATTTCCTCCTCAAAAGAGATTGACCATGGGGGAATGATTTCCATCTACTTTTCAATATATTTAATCATATCTAGGAATGCATTCTCCTCCTACCCTTTACCTTTCCCATTACAAACCTAGATTAGGTTATGATTTGCATAATCCACATCAATAGCCACTAAAAATTCACCTTCTGGGGTTTTGATAGCAATGTGATCAGGCACAGAGTAAAAATCCTGCATCTTGATAAGAATCTTTGAATATTGATAAAGGCAGTTCTTTCCTAAAGATTCTTTTGATTTGATATAAACCCCTAAACTATTGCCAATAATCTATAGAGTTTCCTCATCCTTATACTCCTAGGGTAGATTTTTCAAATTCACCCAAATTAAAAGTTCCTTCACCTTTTCAATCTTAGGATTGAAGTTTGGCCACCAGTCACAAATGTAAGACATCTTGTGATTTAATAAAAGAGAGAGAAAATAAATTTAATAAAGTTTATTTTAATTAACATGCAAACAATTTGCACATGAAATTAAAATAAAATAAAATAATGAAGAAAAAGGTTTTGTGTGATTGTAAAACTGAAACCCTAAAGGGAGAAAGCTATTTATTAAGAAATTGGAGCTCATTTCTTCTCACACAAGTTTGGAGGAGAAAATTTTGAGAAAGAGTGTTTTTAAGAAGATGGAAATTTCTCATGAGCTCCAAACATTGATTTGGTTAGCATCGGATTGAGGTAGGATCTTGTTGAGATTTGTACAGTAGTTTCCTCTTTGAAATTTATCTATCTTCTCTATGTTTGTATGGATCTGTTTTCATGATTTAATTTAAGTTGAAACCTTTGTTTGAGAAAAACTGATTTTCATTATTGAATTTTTTGTGAATTAAATCAATTTGAAACCCTTGTTTGAGTATACTCATTTTGGAAAATGGGATGGATTCAAAAAAGTATAATTTGGGTAGGGTTTGGAAAAGAAAACTAGGATTTTATAAATAACAAATTCAATCGGTTGTATGTAGTTTTCCTATTATATATATATATATATATATACCATAGTAATTAATAATTACTATGATAATTATATTATCATGTAAAAATGTCATTTTTAATTTTTTGGGGGCTTTTTTTGTTTTTAATTTAAAAATAAATAAATAAATTTTGTAATGGTTAAAGGGGGCCGGGGTCACCGAATCCCCACCAACCTTGTGACTACAACTACAAGGTGTATGACAACCCAATGCTACTCCAGCAATGACAGTTGCGACTTATACAACCAGTGGACGAGCCTAAAATATTATTAATATTGCATTTTGATTTTTTTTAATATTTCAAATAATAATTTTTAAATATAGTATTTAATTAGTAATTAATATTATTATTAATATTAAATAATATTTATAATATTAGTAATAATAGTAATTATTAATTATTAATTAATTAATTAATATTATTTGTTAATGATTGAATAGTTATTATTATTGTTTAATAATATTTATTAAGATAATTGATAGTTTTAGTAAATTTGCAATATAACTCAATTTTAATTAGTGGAAATTTTATTGAAGTTTGGATTTTATCAAGCGATAGTTCTTTTATATATATTAAAATGGGTTTTATATTTAGATTTTTTAATGAATTATTGAGTCTTTTGAGATTCTTGTGGGCTTGAAAACCTTGGCAAATTTGACATTTGTTAAATGAAAATTTGAATCTTGTTTGTACATCAAAATCTTATTTTTTCAAAACCAAATTATGAAACTACACTTGTTGTTATGTACATTTTACTTTGTGTTGGGTTTGGGGTTGACTTAGTATGTTGACCAGTTTTGGATGTTTACTAGAGGCCTAGGAGTTGTTGTTTTGTGATGTTTATGTGATGTCATGATTTTGTGATGTGATCTTTGAGTTATGGATCAATAGTTATATGGTGATTTTCTTGATGAAATCTACGAGTTTTTATCTTTTTGTGCTTTCTGGTTGCATGTATAGAACTAAGGTGGTTTATTGTGATCTTATGAGACTTTCTACTATTTTGAGCTTAGGGTAGGTTGTCTTTATGTATGTTGGGAAGTGGCTTGCAATGGAGGTTAGAGCCCTAAAGAGGTTGCATGACTAATCCATTGGAGGTTGTATTAATAGGTGAGAATATTTCATTAAATGGGTTTAACATTAATTAAAAGAGTTAGTGGTTTTTCCTTGCCCATGCCTCAGGTGCTAGTACAAGCTCGGATGGGAGTAGAGAGGGTGCTTGGTTATAACCTTGTCTCATTAGCATTCCTTGTTTGTACGAAAGGATACTGATGCTACACAGGGACACTATGGGGTTGGAGTTCAGAGAGGCTACTAGGGTAATCTTAGATTTGGCTCATGTGATGACACTTGCCCACTTACATAGTAGATTTCTGATGTGTCTTTGTTGCCTTTGGGTTTAGATGTCATTTGTGTCTTAGTACCTTTAAGACAGATTACTATTAGGTTTTCCTTGACCTAGATGTTGGTTATGACTTTTGGGATTGATATTTGTATGAGACTTGAGATTATCTCCTTAGGACAGTGGGAGTGGGAGCATTTAGGTTCCATGAGGTTGGGTGGTAGTGTTTCTAATACCATTGAAATTTGACAGCTAGATATCATTACTAGATGTACTTGTGTAGTTTTTCCTTTCATTTTTATCTTATGTTCTGATGAATGGTTATATTCTATTGTATTGTATTTGATTATTTGAGATTTAATGAGATGATGTACTTTATTCATGATGTATATTCTTAGCTTTTCATACCTTGTGACTTGTACAATGTATGGTGATGCATTCTGGTTATGCCAAGTGACATCCTATGTAATTGTATATTATTTTAATTAGATTCATACTTGCAATTATATTATGATGTGGATCTATTGTGTATCAGATTTAGTATTAATAAATCTTATGTATGTGATTCAATGTCATGGAACCCTTAAGAAATGGAATGTGTTGATGGTTTGTTTGTATGTATGTGAGTTATTGCTTCTGCTATATTATCTCTTTTTGTTATAATCTTTATAAAAAAATGTTTGGCAAACTTAGTGAAACTTTAGGTTAATTTCTTTTGGGTTTCTTGGCAGGGCATTACAATCTCCTCTTGCTGCTAGGGAAAATTTTGTGGTATACTTTGTATCACTCTTCTACTCTTTACCTACTTGCCCCTATCTATAGTGTACGATTCTACTTTTTGGGTTAATGTAGCTTTTCATCTTGATATTTTGTTCAACTCCTCTTGCTTTTCATTCTATATCCTTCCTTCGAGATGGTTCAATACATCATCTTATGCTTCTTGCTTCTCATCACACTTGGTCATGTATCTACAATTATATGCTAATTTTTCACACACACTCACTCTTACGCCTTCTCGACAATTTTTTTTTTTCAGATATGTAAAGTCCTTTTGTTTCTAGGTGTCAAAACTCTAGAAAATTGTTGTGCTTAGAATAGTGAATTAAAAACTTGAATTTCACCACTAAGAGGTTCACAAACAACTTGTGATGCCTACATCACAGGGTCTAGACTAGTAGCTTTGCCAATCTTCTTTATCTCTAGCTTCAACTCCTTTGTCCTTTCTACTTGTTTTTATCTTGTTAGAATATAATTCTCATTTGAAAGTTTTCTCATGTTTTCATCTGCTATGTCACTCTGATGGCTCTCCATGTTGAGTGTAGTAGTAAATGTCTTGTCTTTATCTCTAATGCACACCAATGATAATTCTATTGGTAAACAAGATGGTATACTCTCCTTGACCGATTGTCAATCATTGACAACACTTTGATGTGTAAAGCATTTACAACACCATCTACCCTTCATAATTCTAATGAGACCAATAGGGTCAATAAAGGTTAATAGAACTAATAAATCTGTAGTACCTCCTGATCAAAATTTACAAATATACACCAATCCCTTTCCTTTACATTCAACAAATGTCATTAATCAACCTTATTCTCCTATTACTACCACTAGTTATTATGACAAGGTAGAAGATGTTAATCATGTGGTTAATTATATTGAGTCTCCACCTTAGCCTTTGGTCTTACCTTTACATGAACCTAAATCTACACCTCCTATCACCTTTGATCATATCAATATATTTAAAACACCTAATGATCCTCTTTACTTCACCACTCAAGTTGATCATATCCCTTCCTATGGTGTTTTTATTAGCTCTTCTTCCTTTTTAAATCTTATCATTGATTAAAATATTTTTAATAGGCGATTGCATAAGGATACCTATGATACATATAATTTTTGGATTCAAACTTGTAATGGTTTTCTTTATCACCCCCCACACTTCTATCAATCTCCTTGTGACTCTTTTCGATAAGGTTGTTTATACTACCTTTATTTTTATTCCTACTTTTGATCACTTTCAAGTTAAGCTTGGTATCTTGTGGCTCTCTTCTAAGCAAGTTGTAAGTTGTCCTATTCATAAGGTATAATTTTTTACCACAAAGGAGGTATTTTCACCATCAATCATTCTCTTTATAAACTCTCACATTATAGATATTTTGATGAGATAGATGTCCATTGGCCATATCTTCCTACAACACCACTTGAACATTGTGATCATCTTTATCGATCCTATAAACATTATAAGTTACAAAAAATAACTAAGCATATCCTTCCTAAGGTTGATCCTCTTACAATTGTCGCACCTACCCCAACTACTTCTCTACCAATAATTCCTCAATGTGTAGATGTTCCCTCTTCCAGACCTATGACTATTGATCCTAATCCTTCAAGTTTCTCTCATAAAACCATTTGTAACCAACATGCTCATCAATTTTGTAAGAAATATTAAGCTAAGGCCAAGACATGTTTTCTTACTTCTAAACTTGCTTCTTCATCTTAACCTTTTCAAATTCCTTCAATCAACCCATACTTGAGTGTGCCAAGGAAGTTAATCATAATACTATGCAAATGGATAAACATGATGATTTGATTCATATTTTAGATTCTATTAATCTTGATATAGAAGATACTCTTGATGATGATTCTAATGCACATGTTAGAAATAATAAATATGAAACTATTGATATGGATTATGATTTTCCTAGCATGCTTTCTATGCATTTAACACTCACTTATGGTGAACAACAGAGTGACTCCCACTAGAGTGGTTTCTTGGATATAGCAATGATGTATGGTGTGTTAGATGTTGTTCCTCTTGCAAGTCACCCACCTTTCGCTAATGTTAAACTAAGATGGAGGGACATGTAACACACTTGATGTGGACTTATCTAACATGGTAATCTTTTTGTTTTCCCCGTGTTGTGATATTTGTTATATGTTTTTTCAGATTTCTTTAGATGATTCTTGTTGTTCTATTGGCACAAGATGATGAAGTAATCAAACATGTTATACATTCTTCTATTTTTAACTCTCTTCTTCTACATTTAATTAGAAGTCATGTTGTATATGTTTTGTTTGTATATGTGCCCTATATAGTCTTCTTGGATGCTTGCGACATGGTAACACCAATTATTTTTGGTCTCCATATTTTTGGCCTAAAAAGAATCTCCTCAATGTTGCTTATGTGATTTTTCCTCCATTATGTTTTATTTCCACTTTCTTACAAGAATGATGACATTTCATACTTGATATAATATAACATATTATCATACGATCATATTGATCTTGAATTTAGTAGATCCCTTTGTGTTCTCTCTTTTATCATGTGTTTATTTCCCTTGAATTATTCTCCCTTGGGGTTAGTTCATATAGGATACATTATTAATAGATGCATGTACACTTTGGTCAAAGGTATTCCCCTTGTTAAGATTCTTTCACTCATTTATCATGGGGGCATGCACTTCGCTCACTTTTTTTTGGAAATAACAATAGGCAAAGTAAACTTTGAGAGGGGATGTGGATTAATACTTCAAAACTCTAGCCATTAAAACATTCACCACACATCCATCTCATAATTTGCATGTAAATTGAAATACCAAACTAAACATATTCATCCATAGCATGAAACAATTAACACATATGACACAAGATATTTGGTTACCCATAAACCCTCCAATGAGAAGGTAAAACTGGGGTGGGGATGACACCCACGAATCTTCACTACTGCAATTGTAATGCGTAGCCAATTAAGGTTACAATAAGTTTGATCATAAAATATGATCTACCCTATGAGATGTCTACCTTATTAAAGGTTTACAAAGACTATTAGGTCTCACCTTGTTAAAGGATTTCAACACCCTGCTAAAAGTGTGTCTAGTTAAAGGACTTCAACTTACATTAAAGTCAGCACCATGTTAAAGTATTTACAAAATCCTAAAATAGGACTACTCAATTAAGAGATTTTTATTGATTCACTGGTTAGAATGTTTCATCCTTGACCCTTTGGTTAGCACCTCTCTAATAGATATCAGATCTCCTCTTTCTTGAATTATACTTGATCCTCCTAATCAGATGTATCACTTCTATCCTCTGTCTACTTTCCTCTATTCTCTGTAAATAATTTTATAATTCAATCCTTTCACATATCCTTAGTCATCATGAATGCTCTATCTATGCATGCAAACCTCTCTCTTCACACACAAACTCTTTTAGGGTTTTCCCTCTTTAAAAAGACTTAGGTGACCTAAGGTTAGGTAGGAATCAACAACTCTGATTCACCCATTTTTCCTCTTAATTCATCCCTTTATCTAATTGGATGCATGTGCTGCATAGGGATTCTTAATGTAGATTCATTCTTATCTTCTACAATTGTAAAACAACCCTTAAGTTGGCCCAAAAATGGTTTACACAAGAGTTTGTGCCATTACAAACAACTATGTCCAAAATTATTTTCTCGACACTTGGAGCCTCTGATGCTCAAAATTCACTATATCTTCAATCTATAAAATGACACATGAATGACTCAACATCCACTCTTCACTCGACATGTATTACCTTGCTCGTCACTGGAGTGACTCGGCACTAATTGTCTGCTCGACACATACTAGTGCTCGACACTACTATATACTTTGCACAACATGGATTATTTGACATCTTATGCTCGACATGTACTACTTTCTTGGCATGTAGTAAGTACTATTAAGTAATGACTTAAGTGTATTATTAGTCATATGTCAAAACCAAAATGAGATTGACACTTTTTTCACACACACACACATTGATAGTTTAGTTTTCTTTATTAAGCTACTAACAGTTCATGGTGGTTTGCTTTTATACTTTTGGAAATATCTTTTGCTTAATAACAATTTGGGAGTTCCAATACTTTCTCTTTATCCCTCTTTGAACTACTAATAGTCTAAGATGATTGATCATTGTTTGATCCTTCTTTTGACTATTGATAGTTTGTGAAGCCTAATTGTGTTTCTAATCCCTCAAGGGCACACATCTATATGCATGGGTCATATTTATTATTATTATTTTTCGGACATATTTTTTCCTTGAGGATAAATTCCTTTTGATGGATTTACTAGCATTCCAAACACACTTTCTCAACCATTTAGTTCATCTTGACGGGTTGACTAGCACACTACACCATTCAATGTCATATTTTGTTACATCACACCTTTTATTTTTCTATTTAGTTCATAATAAGGAACACAAAAATTATTGGGTGAGTGGCAATAGTTTCTTGTTAGTGACATGTCTCTTATTTTGTCTTGGGATATAATGAATAGTGAAGTCTCTCAAAGTGTTGATGGTTTCTTTTTCTCCTTAGTCATGATAAGATTAAATCTTTCTTTTGATGTACTTTACTATGAGTTTGAGTCAACTCATACTCTCACTAAAGTAGGGGCTCAATGTACCATCTTAAAATGGAAGTGCTCATTATTTAAGACCTTTTAGCTCCTACCCTTTATTGACCTATGGACCATGGATGGATTCATGCTCAATCAACTTTTTCTCTTGTTTTTCCCCCTATTTTCCAATTTCACCAATGCAACCTTTGAGACCTCAGGGCTAGCTCCCTATGGGCCAACTCTAGAACAAGTAAACAAAGTTGACCCTTATTCACTACTACATTTGGGCCTAAATTGTGATGGTAGGCTATTGCAATTGTGGTGGCCTACCGTCACCCAAGCGACAGTGCCACAAATTAGCTCCTGTCAAATGAGCATCAAACTTTTGTAATTGCAAATTGAGACTATAAGGATGTTCATCACAATTATGACAAATAAAGCTGTCATAACTTGGAATGAGGCAAGGGAAAGAGTTCATCTTGATGCCATCCCAATTTTGACATTAGATTTTCACAATTATGATGGTATAAGCTTTTAGTATACTATCACAATTGTGACAAATGTGTGACAACCATGTTATAGAAGCAACAACTATCCATCAAAAAAGGTCGTTGCAAGGGCAATAGATATGCGACAACTATGTTGTGGTCGAGATGGCTATCCATTAGAACAAGCTATCACAATTGCAACAAGAAGCTAAAATTTTTATAAAAAAAATGTTGCTTCTGTAATGTAGTCTATCAAATCTTTTTTGTAGTAGTGAAGATTAGTTCCATTAATAAAATTTCCCATTAAAATTCTATTAAAAAATTCATTCATTCATTCCCCATTAAAAATAAAATTCATTCATTCCTTTAATAAATTCCTTATTATCATCATACCATTGATTTGATAAACTTGTGAATGCCACTCGAAATCGAGAATGCACATGTAGTTGCATTCTATATGCATGGACAATAGGTAGAGCTTAAAAAATACACCAAATTTACATTTATTTAATAGGTATATACAAACCTCTAACAAAAATGTAAACTTGTTGAGTTTTTTAGCTCTACCTAATTTTGTATGCATATGAATTGAGATTGCATATTGAATTTTGGTGTCCTTTTGCATTGCTTGAAACTAAGAGATTTGTCATGCAATCATAGTTTAATGTTGAGCTTGACATAGTTTCGGGAATAGTTTAATACTCTCTACTAATTAGGGCCAACCATGTGAAGGTGGAAGCTCATTTGCACCCCCCTGCCCAAACATCTAATTTCATCTAAAATTCATTCATTCATTAATTAAATTCATTCATCATACCATTCATTTGATAAATTTGTGAATGCCACTTTGAATCAAGAATGCAAATGCAACTACGTTCTATATGCATAGACAATAGGTAGAGCTGAAAAAACCCACCATGTTTATTTTTATTTAATAGGTCTATGCATACCTCTAACAAAAATGCAAACATGTTCAATTTTTTCAAGTCCACCTAATGTTGTGTGCATATGAATTGAGATTTCATATTTAACTATGGCATCCTTTTGCATTTCCTAAAACCAAGAGATTCACATAGTTAGTTGCCATGCAATTATAGGTTAATTCTAAGCTTCACTTGGTTTTGAGAATAGTTTAATATTATCTACTAATCATGGCCAACCACACGAAGGTGGAAGCTCATTTGGCCCCACCCCTCCCTAACATCTAAATTCCTTGTTATCATCTAAAATCTTTAAGAAAAGATCAATCTTTAAAGTACCTGGAATGTCCTCATTGCCTCCTTCTACTCTCAGGAGAAGACCATATTCATTTCTCATGAGCAATTTGTCACATGAGCACATCCAAGAATGTCATCGTAGTGTCCTACATAAAATATATCCAATATTACAAAATGCCCCCTAAGAAATAATAGTTCAACTAAAATAAATACATGAAAAATTGGAGAGAAAAAGAGGAATCTACTTACTAATAGGTATTGCTATCACATCTATGGCTATGATACCTATTAAGTGAGTTTAATTGTTTCCCTGTTGTGCCAAGATCTCTCTATCTATATACATACATAAATACATATATAGAGATCACAAGGGCATGACAACGAAATGCAACAATCACAAGGGCACAACAACAAAATCGTAGATCTCCACTGATCTTAACAATCCACAAGATCTTTCTATATACATACATAGATACATAGATATGCACATATTTGTGTGTATGTATATACATACATACATACATACATACATACATACATACATATAGACATATACATACCAATACATACATACATACATACATACATCTGTATATGCAATTTTATCACCTTGAAAAATTGTATTTGATCTTGCTAGCTAGGAATAACTGATTGTTCCTACTATGATATGTTTGTGTAAAATTTCTTGCGAACTCTACCCTATTGGAAATATTCAAGATATGATAGGATACTGAGAGGGGAGGGGTGAATCACTAATGTCAAAACTTTAAAACTATTCAACACTTTAACCATATATACTATTCACCATTCATTCATCTTATCTACTACATATATGAGAGAACAAATATTTATAAAACATATACACAATGATTTGGTGACCCAAAAACCTTCCAAATAGAAAGTAAAACTGGGGTGGGGATGATACCCACAAAACTTCGTTATTGCAGTATGAAGTTGGCTTGTTAAGGCTTACATTGATCACTTTTGGTGATCTACCCTGTTAGGAGCACAAAGGACTGCTAGGTCCACCTTGTTAGAGGATTTACAAACATACACTGAAGTATGCACTCTGTTAGGAGATTTATACAAAAGACTATTAAGTCTACCCTGTTAAAGGATTTACAAAACTGATTCACCTATTAGGATGAAATAGTGGATCTACTTACAACTTGATTAGATCCTTAAAATATAGATCACCTCTTGTGACTGATGAATCTTTACTACTCCTTGTAGACCTTTTTGAATACTCTGCTCTGCTACTGATTCACTTTTATTCAAAGCTTTTCATATCCATTCCTTCATATATCTCTCTTTTGTAAATGATATATTACATTACATATATACCATTCCAATAATTACAATTGCAAGGTCAGCCAAAAAATAAGTGAACAAAATATTACTGAGTCGACCAAATAGTAGAAAACTTGGGTTCTTCAAGCTGACTTGGTGACCTTCTAATACTCGGCATCCACTGTATTACTTGGCATCATCATGCACTTGGTAGAAGTAGACGCTCGGTCCATACTAACCACAAAACGTAGCTTGGAACTCGGTAACCATTGGAGACTCAATAGATATAGTGTCACTCAGTAAAAATTGGATCCTTCATTTACCTTGATTTCACTCGATAAAAACTATACTTTTGTTACTTGTTAAACACTGCACTTCCATCACTCGGTAAACACTATGAAGCTCGGTGAACACTATAAACTTGATAGGCATTGCTGGATTACACATTCACTCGGTAGCTTCATGAATGCTTGGTATGAACTACTTAAGTGATGAACCTACAAGGTAACCACTGAATGCTTAGTATACACTGTAGATGCTCGGTGTAAACTGCGAAGCTCGATTAACACTAGAATGCTCGGTGTGAACTTCGAAGCTCAGTTAACACTAGAATGCTCGGTGTGAACCGCGAAGCTTGGTTAACACTAGAATGCTCGGTGGCTATACTAATGTAGATAAGTGTTGTCACTAATGGAAATAATAACTTAATGCTAATAATCTCCCCCTTTGGAATTAGTGACAAAACACTTATAAGCAAAAACATATGTACATAACTTGACTCAATGAATTTTGGTTTTTCAAAATTGATTTTTGTAGAATTGCTGCATATACATTTCTATATATCTTCTTGATGACTTATAATGTATATATAAAGATTCTTATGTACACATGATAACTCAATTGAGTGCTAAATCCCCCTATCACTCATAGTGATAACCCTCCCCCTTTTTGACAATAATGCCAAAGGACTACATATATACAGTTTATATGACTACACCAAAGTGAGATAGAAATTCTTGATGTACCTTGAGGATGGTGACAAACGTATTATCCCAAGTTTGTTGCAAGATTTGATAGGTGGAGAGAGAAATTTGAACTTTTGCTGATAATTGGATCAAATGATCAGCCACTAAGAAGTTCTGATCTTGGACCAATGTTTTGCAATGAGTAATATGTTTCTGCATTGTGTCCATGATAGGAAGGATTATGTTTTGGATGTCTATGAGTGTAGACCAGATCCTTGCTTCCTCTATCAATAGTTTTTCCTATACATCTGCCAAATATCTAATTTTGGTGTGATGGGAGGTTGTGGAGGAGGAGTCCACCTTTAGCTTGGAAGCACTTGATTGCATATCAATGTCAATCTTATTTAACTTATCCTTTATTTCTTTGGTAAAACAAGAAAAATCACAAAGTTTGGCAAAAAGTGATGCTACATTATTAAAAGAATTTTCAAAATTTCTCAAAATTTTTGACAATTCAACTTGCTTGATTGCTATCTTTTGAACAATATGCTCCAACACTTTATTATCAAATTTCTTTTCAGCTTTCTCAATAAGTTTCTCTTGTTTGAAAGAATCTTCATTAAATTTCTGTACTGCCTCATCTAACTGAATCAAAATGTGTTGAGTAGAATCTACTTCAACACCTATAGCATCTGTAATTATATTCTTGGCATTTTCAATTATTCTATATTCCTTATCCCTTTTTGATCTTAAATATTTTTACGTAGCTTTCATCTCTATGAGTTGACTGGCTATCCTCATCTCTTCAATGGTAGCATTGTCATAGTCAATCTTTGGAATCACTATCTCTATGTCTAAGTCAATGTCTTCTCCAATTTCCTTTCTAGTGATCAGAAATTTTAATGCATGCTTTTGTTTGACTTCTATGATGACTGGTTTGACCTTAGGAATAGACACAATAGTGGAGATAGAAGGGCTAGTAGTGAAAACCAGGATAGGACTTGAGGATTGAATGCCAATAGAAGTACTAACTAGATAAAAAATTGAAACACTTCCCAAAAATGGTATCATACTTGGTAAAGAACCCATAGTAGAATTTGAACTAATTGGAGTCAAAGTGGATACAGATGATGCTAATGGAAAAAAAACTATAGAACTTACTAGAACTGATGAAAACAAAATTGTAGAACTTACTGTTACACTCATTGATGATGAAGGAGTTAAGGAGGCTGACTTAGTGGCTGAAGAAGTGATAGACAACTTGATAGATGAAGTGCTTGGCACATCTATATTAGATACCTAGAGTTGGGAGGAGGTTGGTGAAGATTGAGCAATTGATGTGACTATTGTGCTCACAATCTCACTTGCAGAAGCTATCTCCAAAGTAAATGTAACTATCTTTGGTGGAGAGTGAGGAAGGGATGCAATAACTTCTACTACAATTTTTACTGGATCTTCTTCATCTTTATCTTCCTCATGTGCTTCTTCCTCTTTTTCTTCCATTAGTGCATGTAGCTCTCCTAAAGTAACTGTGATGGATGGAGTGCTATCAAAATCATCACTATCATTACTATTATCATCGTTGATTTCAATGGGATCATTATTAGGCTTTTGAAGATGATAGATGTTCTTCCACATATTTGTTGCATCATTTACAACATGCTCAATGTCCTTAATTAAAATCAAACATGTGTGAAATCTAATCATCTTTTTACCTTCATCGTTCTTCATTACTGCCTTTATTTTCCCTTTAGTAAGACTTGGTAGAAGATTCCTCAGGGATTGCTCATATATGTCCTTGGCCATTTGGGTGATTGACTCCCATCTTGGTTGCAATCTCTCCAATAGTTCTTTTGAGATTTGAGGGGCAAGCTGGTCTGGGGAGTATTTCCATTTTCTCATCTTATTGAGTACCAGTTTCTCAATCTACATTTTCTCTGCATCTATCCTTGTTTCAAATTTCAATGCCTTAAAATTTGTGATGCTAGCTCCCTCTTCCAATTGTTTTAGCCTTTCCTCAAATATGAATGGAGGCCTAACAAGTACAAGTTCCTGCTTGCCTTGTCTGGTTCTTCTAGAGAATACTGCAGTAGGCTTCTTTTTAGGTTTGGTGATAATCACCTTTCCTTTCCTCTTTGGTGGTTCCTATTCTTTTTTAGATTCAAGTTCTTTGCCTTCTTCTTCTTCTTCATCATCATCCTCACCTTTTCCTTCAGTTAGCATAAGAGTGCTGATTTCAATTTTCAATTTGGCTATCTTCCTCTTTCCTTTGCTTATGGCATGGGGTAACTTGATTTCAAGCTCAATTCTGGCCTTTGCCTCATCATATGTTCCAAAAATTGGTTTCTTTGGGTCTACTAGCTCATTCACCAATGCTTCAATAATATCCTTGGCTTCACCAATATTAACCTCATAAGGAAGAGGTTTCACCCATGCAACTTGGGGCCTGACTGCCTGAATGTATACTTTATCAAAATCAATCATAAAGCATACATCATCTTTGTAGTCTTCTACCAATTTTGGTGGAATTCAGAGCCTATTATTCATTCTTTCTTTGAAATCTTTGAAATAATTGTCCATGATGCTATCAAAGTTTTCACCCATTTCTGCTACAAACTCATTTATCTGATAAAGAATGGGAATATCTTTTTTCCACACTACAGTTCATTTTGATGGAAATAATTTTTGAATATAGAAAAATAAAAAAATTAATAGAGAACCAAATTTTTAGGGATTATTCTTTGAAGTCCTTATGCTATCCATGTTTTTGTTCAATTGTTTCAACAACAATTCTGACAGGTCAAATTCAAGATTTTTCTTCACAATTTTGAATGCCAAATCAACAGCCTCATAGGGCACATTGTTCAAATGACTAGAGCTATAAATTTTGTGGGCAATGATGTGAATGCCAAATCTTAATTTAACATCAGACATAGTGTTGACCTCAAAACTCTACCATCCCATTCAGCTAGGGTTTTCTTCTATAACTCCTCCCAACCTAGGGTTTTGGTAGTTTTTGCTTTACTTAGTATGGGAAGATTGGTAATCTTATTAATCATCTTCTTGGTGATTAGCACTGGCTATTCTAACCATAGTTTCCCATTGTGAACATGACTATGTATGTACCTGATCCACTTAGTTTGAAAAATTCTTGGCATATGCGAGATGTGGGTTAACCCTTTGGTCGCCAGATGCTTATGCTCAAGTTTAGAAGAACCATCAACACTCATTTCTCCTAGGGCATTATCCATCTTTAGGTTTCCAATCTCTTGAATAGAACATTTGAAATAAGTATGAATGTCATTTATGAGAAATACCTTTGGTGGAGTTTGTGATTGAGCTCCATTGGGGTCAAGTGATTCTGCAATTGTTGGAACTAGTTTGAAATTTAGCACCTTCCACTCCACACCTTTAACTAGCATTTATGAGCCTTGTTTTTCCTTGGTGCTGCTGCTACTCTCGAATGCCATTACTTCTCGGTAGGTGTAAGAAAATTCTAAACAAATTATCTACTTAAAAATTGCTTGAAATTGCTTTGAAATTTTCTTTGGAATCACTAGAAATTTCTTAGCTCTATAATCGTGGTGAAAAATGAAATCAAATTCTTCCCTTTTGACAAAATTTTTGCCATAAATGCTTGGTACGAAGGTAGCTGAGATGACATAGTGCTTGATAGGCTATCATTCACTTGCTCGGTAGAAGCTTGCAACTCGATGATTGAATAAAACTTTTGTTGCTCCTGACCTAGCTTAGCAAGGTCTCCAACTGACTTTCCTCAGCAGATGCAACTCGACAAAAGACACTTTCTTTGATCTTTCTGTATTTGGAATACTGATTTGATCATTTTGCTTTCTTTGTATTTTGGAACTACTTGAGATATCACTAGAAGATGCAGTTCCATATTCTCCTTTATGAATCTAATTGGAAATGGTGGAGTCACCCACTTCTTGAGTCACACTGCCATCATTTGAACTATCTTGCTCGATAGGTTTTGGAATCCATTGTTGCCTCATCTACTTCCAAATGTTATCAACTTTAGTTTTCTTTTCATCTTTGACTCTTCCTATGTTCATGCAATTTTTAGCTATATGATTGAGTTTAGTACATGTATAAAATCTTACAGTAGTGTCATTCTTCCTTAGGTGATGTCTTGCATAGTTTATACCAATATGTCCATATTCTCCACAATAATGACATTTGCACTAGGTATTGTAGTCCCATCCAAATATTGCTTTAACAAGTTATTCAGCTAGATTGAATGATTTGGATCTACATTGGAATGCCTTGTGACCATGCTTCTTGCATTTGTGATAATTGCCTTCAAATTTTGGTTTCTCCTTGCATCCATTAGCTTTATGACCATGCTAATTGCAATTGTAGCATTTACCATTGAATTTAGCTTTTCCATTACTCCAACATTTGTTTGATGTATGACCTAACTTACCACAGTGATTGCAAGTAGGTCTTTGATTCCTTTGGGCACCTTGTTTGGAGGTTTCACCTTTTTCCTTATAACCAAGTCCAGCTTTACCTTTTTGTTTACGAAGATTCTACTCACTTTGTTGATTTAGTTGAGTCATGTCTGCTTGAGATTTCATCATTCTCTCATTGATTTGTTTTTCATCATTTAGGTCATTTTCCAAACTTTCATTGATTTTTCTTTTAGATCTTAAGCCACTTTGTAAGCTTTCATTGATTTGTCTTTCAGTGATTAAATCATTTCTCAGGCTTTCATTCTCAGATGTCAGATTCATAATTTCTTCATTTGCGTTAGATAGTTGATCTACAAGATCTTCATGCTAAAGGGATTGATTATTTCTTGCCTCTAAGTCTTCATTTGCCTTGTTTCTCTGTTCCAAAAATTCACATAGCTTGATTGATTGCATTTCTTGTTCTCTTTTAAGCTTTCTTACCTCTTCCTACAGAGAGCCATTCTTTGCTAGGAGTTCCTTGATAGCCTCATTTTCTTCCTTTGAGCTACTTGATGGTAAAAGGTCTTCAATCTTCTCTTCAACATACTGATGGTCATTCATTTGTCTTGCAAGTTCCTTCCTTCTCTTTAGGGATTAAGAAAGATGCTCCTTAACTTCTTTGAGTTGAGCCATGGCCATTTCGAGATCTAGCTTTTCATTTTCAATAGCTTTGTCAAGTCTAAATATCTCCATTTTCCTTGATCTTTGCTCAAGCTGTCAAGCTTTGCCCTGAGAACCAAACTACTCTGATACCAATTGTTGGAAATATTCAAGATATGATAGGTTACTGAGAGGGGAGGGGTAAATTAGTAACGTCAAAACTTTAAAACTATTTAGCACTTTAACCATATATACTATTCACCATTCATTCTTCTTATCTACTGCATATATGAGAGAAAAAATATTTATAACACATGTACACAGTGATTTGGTGACCCAGAAACCTTCCAAATAGAAAGTAAAACTGGGGTGGGGATGATACCCACAAATTCATGGGAGCCAAGTGACCCTAAACTTATGCTACATTTTTTGGAGACATGGGAGAAGTTGCTACCAAATTTAATACTTCATAACATTTTGGATCATATATTGATGCCCAAATTAATAGCAACAGTAGATACTTGGGATCCTCACAGGGAGACTATGCCAATACATGCATGGTTATATCCCTAGCTTCCATTATTGTGCTAATTTATGAAGCTTTTTTTGGAAATTTTATGATAGGCTAAGTTACTGAGAGGGGAGGAGTGAATTAGTAACTTATAAAACTTAACCCTTCATTAGTAATTAATCGTTCATGTGAATTCTGATCTAATTGCATGCATGAGAAACTGAAAACATTAAAGCATACATAACACTTTGGGTGGGGATGATACCCTCAAGATTTAGTACTATAGTATAAAGTTGGCTTGTTAAGGCTTACAATGATCACTTCTAATGATCTACCCTATTAGGAGCAATAAGGACTGCTAGGTCCACCTTGCAAAAGGATTTAAAAATATACAATGAAGTATGCAATTAGTAAAGAGATTTACAAAAGACCATTAGGTCTACTTTGTTAAAGGATTTAACTAAACCACCTATTAGGATGAAGTAGTGGTTGATCTCTGATTTACAACTTGGTTTGCTGAATGAGATTCCTTTGAGTGTACAAATCACCTTGCTGTGATAGATAAATATTTGCTACTCCTTATATTATTGTAGCCTTTGTAATTCACCCTTTTTATTTTCTCTTATTGTTTCATACTTCATGCCATGTCTTCTATTGAATGTGACACAATATATTACATATATACCAATTCAAATTATAGATTACAAAGTCGACCACAATACAAGTTTACACAAATATTACAAAGTTGGCCAAAGTGTAGAACCTCGAGTTCTAAAGACTGACTTGGTGGGGTTCTGATACTCAACATACATTATCAATGCTTGGCATTGTCATGCACTCAGTAGACATAAAAGCTCAGTCCATACTGATCACTTCCAAGTAGTCTTGAACTTAGTCTACACTGGTAACTCAATGAATACTGTAAAACTTGACATATAAGCTAAATCACTTGATTCACACTGCATAGCTCAGTCAATGCTATCACTATGAGCTTAGTATAAATTGAGTCACTTGGTTAACATCGAGTAGCTTGGTTAACACTGAGTAGGTTGGTTAACACTTGACTCACATCACATCAACTGCGAACTTGATAAGCACTGCACAACTTGGTTTGCACTAGTAAACTTGACTACACTGAGATGCTCAGTTTACACTACTAATCATCACCATAGTAGTAACTACTTGGTGCAAACTAAAATCTGTCCAAAGGATTCGATAGCAACTATAGAACTCAGTAGCAAATAAAATGCTTGGTTAACACTATTAACTATACAATATGCTCAGTAGATACTTACAATCTGAATAAGTGTATGTCACTAATAACAAACATGACTAGAATGCCAACAATCTCCCCCTTTGGAATTAGTGAAAAAAACATTTATCAGTCAAAACTGAATTCAAGAATGTTCAAAAACATCTTTATCCATCACCTTATGTCTCCAACTTGGTAGAGTATACTATTTTTGACATTTTTCAAAATTGGTTTTGTAAGAGATGTATTTATGTACATGGTAATGCTCCCCCATACACAATATATAGCATAATTTACATATTTTCACAATACATTTAAATACATCTCCCCTTTATACATTATACATTTTCTATAATCTTTTAATCTTCTCCAATCTTCTTTCAATTTTCTCCCCCTTTCTCCTTACATCTTCTCCCCCTTTTTGACATTAATGAAGAATAGTTATGCTATATATATTTATATAGCACTGCAAAAATATGACAAGAAATATGAATTTACCTTTAAGATAAGTGCCAAAGTCTTGTCCCAATTCTCTTGCAACACCTTTAATGTGTGCAATGCAATCTGCACTTCTGCTAACAATTCTATCATATGGTCTGCAATGGAGAAGTTGTTATCATGGATGAGAATTTTTGAATGTGCAATGTTCTTTTGAAATGCATCCATGTTTGGGAGAACCATGTGTTGAATATTTATCGATGATGATCTGATTTGTGCCTCTTCTCTTAGCAATTTTGCCTACATATTTGTCAGGAATCTGATCTTGTTGAAGTGGGCAGAGCTTGAACTTGGGTCAAGTTGCAACTACTATGCACTTGCCTTTAGATCCTTATCAATCTTTGACAATTTATCTCTTATTTATTTAGTGAAGATTGATGTATCACATAGTTTACCAAAAAGTAAAGATACATTGGTGCAAGAGGTCTCTAGAGAGCCTAGAATAGTAGATAATTCTACTTGATGAATGGTAATTTGTTGAGCAATAAGTTCTTAAACTTTTTCTTAGCTTTCTACAAAAATTTTTCCTATCCATCCAAATCTTCATTATATTTATGGACTACCTCTGCTAAGTGATACAAAATTGGTTGAGAAGTATCAACCTCTATGCCTAGAGCCTCTGCTAGAATATTCTTAGCATCATCAATTATTTTAAATTCCTTGTTCTTTCCTCTCTAAGTCTTTTCTGGTTGGTTTTCTTTTGAAGAAGTTCTCCAAAAATATGCATTTGATTTGGATTTATATTTGAGATGTCCCATTTAGGAATTACAATCTCCTCATCAAGATCTATATATTCTTTCTTCTCTTTTCCTTTTCCCAAAAATTTTGTGCTCGGTTGAGGCTTGGTCTCAACTATCCTTGCCCTTATTGCTTGCATGGTAGGAATGGAAACAATTATAAATATGTTAGAACTTGTTGAAAAAGTGGATACTATATTCATTGAAATACTAGTGGTAGAAATACCTGATGTAGCCAAAATTGATGTAGAGGGAAGAGCTTGCTGCTCAATAGATGAAGTGTTTGTCACTTCTATCAATGAAGTACTAAGCTGGACCAGTGCAAAGATTGATTGAGTGCTTGTGCTTTCATTGCTAGTCATAATCAGTCCTATTGAAGCTATCTTTGAGCTTGGCATTTTCAATGTTTTTCTTGGAGAATGTGGAAGTGAGGCTATGACCACTGCAACAATCTTTACTGGGTTGGTCTCCTCAGTATCTTGCACTTCTTCCTTGGTAGCTTCCTGCCCTTGATCCTCTTCATCATTTACATTATCAAAATGAGTCACCTCTTCATTATCAACCTCTTAATCTTTTTCTTGATCATAATCATCCTTATCACTTACACTAACAAAAAAATCACTTGTCTTGTGAAGAAGATAAACACTCTTCCATGTGTTTGTAGCATTCTTCACAACATGCTCAATGTATTTCAATAATATAAGACAAGTGTTGAATCTAAAAGTTAACTTTTCTTCAAAGATTCCTTCACTTCCTTATCATCCAAACTCAACATGAGTTGCCTCAGGGTCTGCTCATATAGATATTTTATAGTTTTCATGGAATGCTCCCATCCTGGCTTAATCTTTTCCATCGAAGCATTAGGAATCTACTGAACTAGTTAGTTAGGTGAGTACTTCCACTTGCCCATCTTGGATATTAATATATCTTCTATTTTCTTTTTCTCATCTATAGTCCTGGTCTCATATTTCAATGCCTTGATAATGCCAGATCCAGATTCTAATTATTTTATCCTTTCCTTGAAGGTGGGTGGAGACCTCTTGAAGATTATTTCTCTTCCTTCTTTATCTGCTTTCTTCCTAGATGATCTCCTTGTGAACATAGCAGAAGATGTCTTGGTAGGCTTGGTAATAATTGCCTTAAATTTCTTCATTAGTGGATCTTCTTCCTGTGAATTTTCTTCATTTTTTTCTTCTTCATCCTCTCATTTGCCTTTAGTCAATAGAAGAGTGGAACTAGTTTTCAGTTTAACAATTCTCTTCTTTCCCTTGTTGAGTACTTGAGGAAGTTTGATTTCTAGTTCTATCCTAGCCTTTACCTCATCACAAGTGCCAAAGTAAGTAGCTTTAGGGGCAATAGGTTCATTTATCAATGCCTCAATTGTGTCTTTGGTTTCATTGATGTTCACCTCATATCCAAGAGGTTTTACCCATGCTATTCTTGGCCTAACTCTCTAAATGTAAACTTTGTCACTATCAACCATCAAACGAACATCATTTTTGTAATCTTCAACTAAGTTCTTCATAATCTTGAATCTGTTATTCATCATCTCTTTAAATGCATCAAAGTAGTTGTTCATAATACTTGCATAATTTTCTCCCATTTTAGCATGTATTCATTAATCTAATATAGAATGGGTACATCTTTTCTCCAAACTAAAGTACCTTTTGATGGGAAGAATTTTTGAACATAGAAAAACAAACAAGTCAAGAGTGAACTGAACTTACATGGATTTTTTTTGAAAGTTCTAATGCTCTCCATGTTCTTGTTGAACTGATTTAGTTGTAGTTTGGTAAGGTCAAGTGACAGGTTATTTTTTATCACCTTTGTTAGTTTTTGGTGATTGATCAGGGAAGTACTGTACATACTTCATAAATTCTTTGGGGCTTAGTGCATTGGCCCAAATTGTTTTTTTTGGGCCCTATTTTATCAAGTTTTTGGGCTAACATGTAATTATTTAATTATAACCCTAAAGAAGTTTAATACTTGTATAAAAGAGCTTAGGGTTAGGGATTGTTTAATAAGGTGATGCAAAAATTGGTTCTTGTGATGGTATTGAGCTATAAGGGATTATGAATTGTAATCAAGTTGTAATCACTAGATCGTAATAATATCAGACTTGTTGTTTGATGGACATAGCCCAGGGATTGGGTGAACCATGTTAAATCTTGGTGTCTTGTGTTCTTTTTTGTGTGATCTATTATTTTCTATTATTGGTTATATCATGTGATTGTTATTTCTATCTATGGTTTAATCCTGACAACCTTGTATGCCAAATCAACTGCTTCACAAGATACATTTTTCAATCTACTTGAGTTGTAGATTTTGTGGGTGATGACATGTATGCAAAACTTCAGTTCCATGTTAGTGACATAGCTTACCTTCATTCCCCTTCCATCCCACTCGACAAGGGTTTTCTTCTCTAGTTCAACCCGACCTAGGGTTTTAATTATTTTCACTGTTGACAACATGGGAAGACTAATGATCCTATGGATCATCTTCTAAGTTATATCAAGATTGGTTATTCCAACCATAGCTAACCATTATGCACATGACTAAGGATAAATCTTATCCATTTTACTTGGAAATCCTATGACATATAAGGAATGTGAGTTAAACCTTTTGTCTCGAGATGTTGATGCTCAAGTTTCAACACACCTTCAATGCATAACTCCTTCAAACATTCATCCATCTCTAATGTTCTGATGTCTTGAATAGGACATTTGAAATGTGAATGAATATCATTAATTAATAGTACCATAGGTGGAATCTGTGACTGCACTCCACTCGAATCTAGGGTTTCTACAACTGTAGGAGTCAACTTGAAATTTGGTGCTTTTCATTCCATGCCTCAAACCAACATGTTTATACCTCTCTTTGTTTTTTTGTTGGTGGATTCCATCTTCGCTCAATAGGGTTTAAGAGGATACAAAAACTTTCAGTAATAATTTTCTCAAATCACTTAAATGCTTAGAAGATTGCTCTGCACAAATAGCTCTAAAAAATTTACGGTGAGAGATGAATTTGATTTCACCCTTTTTATCAAAATTTTCCATAAATGCCTGGTACAATTGTTTTCTTTAATGACAAAATATCATCCACTTTACTTGCATTGAATACTTGGTGGAGTCTTCCATGACTCGGTAACCATACAAGACTTAGTTACTCCTGACCTTGCTCGGTAGAGTTTGCAACCTAACCTCACTCAGTAAGGATAGTAACTTGGTGATGACTACCATCTCTTACTTGGTGATCCCTTTACATCTTGAATACTAATATTGATCTTTTGTCTTGTTAACTAGAATTGATATTAGATGTCTTCTTCAATATTCTAATTCTAGTTCTCCTTTGAGAGATCAAGTGGAAATGGTGGAGCCACCTAATTCTTGAGTGACTTGATCATCATTGCTCAAACTTGCATTTCTAGTAGATTTTGGAACCCATTGTTGTCTCATCTACTTTATTATATTATTAGCTTTTTCCCTCTTTTCATCTTCAATTCTTCTAGTATTCATATAGTTCTTGGCAAGATGACCAAGTTTTGTACAAATGAAACATCTTCTAGTAGTATCTCTTTTCCTCATGTGATGTTTTTCACAATTCATTCTAATGTGTCCAAATTCTCCACAGTAATGACATCTACACCAAGTGTTGTAGTCCCAAACAACTATAGCTTTTACAATCTATTTTTCTAGATTCAATATCTTAGTTTTGCATTCTAATGACTTATGTCCATGCTTCTTACATTTGGGACATTTGCCTTCAAATTTTGGTTTTTCTTTACATTCATTTGCTCTATGACCATGCTGATTATAATTGTAATATTTTCCATTGAATTTTTCTTTCCCATTGCTCCAACATTTGTTTGATGTATGACCTACCTTACCATAGTGACTGCAAGTAGGTTTTTGATTCTTTTGAGCTCCTTGTTGGGATGATTCACCTTCTTCTATATATCTAGCTCTTGCTTTTCCTTTTTATCTGTAATGGCTTTGCTCATTCAATTGATTCAAGTCTACTTGATATTTCATCATCCTTCAATTGGTTTTCCTTTCAATGTTTAGATCATTTTGCAATCTTTCATTCTTTGATCTTAGATTCATGATTTCTTCATTGGCATCAACATCAAACATTTGATATGGGTATGCCAAGATGCTCTGATATACATCTATATGAATATAATAGATCCTTAGCAAGACTACTCATAGTATCTCATGCCAACACTCTAGTAAGACCCTCTAAGCTAGTTAGTGAAGGGATGCTTGCTGCACTATACAAGTCTCCTAAAGATGAAGCACCAGGCGATGGTCTAGAACATCGACGTGACATCAAATACTGGCCAACCTCATCGGTGGAAATAGATCTGACAACCATGGCAATGTCTCCAACTCCCTGAATCACCCCCTACAACTGTGTGCTATGCATGGCCTCATTAGTTGACAGACCTAATATAGGGGAAATAGCAGGTGACCTCTCTCCAAAAATTGACCTATGTGTTAGTGGTGGATGACTCGGTTTCCTATCAACTAGTCTACCATGCCCCTATCCTAAATGTGATGGTAAAAAAATGTAGTTCACTGCCTGGCATAAGAAAACCTCACAATAAAGCTATCATGCAAAATAGAGTAGAATATGGTCATTATTTGGATAACAACCATGAGCAACAAGGAATGTGAGTATATAAGTGAAGCCAACTATGGATTTGTACACTTAAGGGGAGAATACCCCTTCACATACTTTAGTGGAAGATAATGAGGGAAATATTCCCTCTTCAGTGTCTCTTTGGACACTAAGCCCTATACCTGCTATAGTGAGAGCCTTGAAGAGACCTATTGTCTCTTACTATCAAGGACATTTTGTATAGTATGTGTAGAATATGGAGTAGCACCATGAATCTCATCTCAAATATATTTGAGACTCTGTGAGATGCTTTGACATGTACTACTATACACACTAGAGCATGTGCCACTAGCCAAGGATTCATGAAGTCTATGATCTCTTGGTTAGTGTGATCATAGAGCATGTTGGGTGGGATAGGCTACTAATATGTGGGAATAATGCACTGCTTGTGGGACATGTTATTGCTTGGGGGGGATGGGAGGCTGTTGCTACTCGGGGGGGGATAGAAGGCTTCTACTCGGGGGGGATGGGAGGATGCTCGAGGAGGATAAGAGGTTGATACTCTGGGGAGATATGAGGTTGCTGATCTGCCATGTGAAGGTCAATGTATGTACTATGCAGGTGTGTCTATATAATATGAAAACCTAAAATTAAAATTAAAATATGATATTTTTAATAAACTTGAAATTTATCAAGTACAATGATATTTAAGAAACTTATATATATATATATATATATATATATATATATATATATATATATATATATATATATATATATATATATATATAATATGTGTAAACATGAAGTTCAAACATAACATATGTACATGTATAGTACTACATGTGTGAACATAAATTAAATAATACACACACATGTTTAAAGTTAAAATGTTACTTAGTTAGGTTAAATTAATTAGGGTTGCCATTCTTGAGGTTAATGTTTTATTGAATGATTATGAAACTTATATTATGTATGGTTAAGTAAGGTTAATTTTAGGGTTACTTGGTAAATTTTCATTAAGTTAAGGTTAGGAAAATATTTAGGGTTGTAGGGTTAAAGTCCAAATGTGTGTTCAGAATAGTGTTCTATGTAAAGAGTAAGCTATTATGATAGGTTAGAGTTAGGGTTAGTGACCTATAAAATTGTTAGAACTCTATCTAGTTAGTGTTAAGAGCATAGAGTTAATTTTAGGGTTATGCTTAAAGTTAAAACATTACTTGTTTAGGTTAAATTAATTTGATTAGGATTTCAACATTCTTGAGGTAAATATTTACCTGGCTCCTAGGGTTCAATGAGTGTGTGTTTAGAATAGTGTTTTATGTTGATGTAGAGTCATGATTGAAATGTTACCTAGAAAGTTAATATATGATGTTTAAGGATCTCTAGGATTAAATCTTTAGGGTTAGTGTACAAATCTTTGGATCTTAAAGTTTTTAGTTAATAAATTCATAAATTAGCCTATTTTTTGGGGTTAAGAAGTGAGGATCGTGCTATAAAAATTTAAAGTTAGAAAATTAATATTAGGATTAATATTAATATATAACATGAGTTTGAATTAGAGTTAAGATTAGGATTAAATTTAAACATGAGGGTTAGCATTGTGTTGCATGACATTTCTAGGGTTAGGATTGCATGATTATATTTATTTAAATTAGATTAGGTTAAATCTAGTCAAGCTTTAATTATACTTTCAAGATTAGGGTGAGGAGGTCAAGGTGAAGTTTATAAATTAGGGTTCATATATGTGTGTGTGTGTGTGATAGGTAATTTTTGTCCAACTAATGTTAAAAAGGGTTAATTCATTGAAATTATTGAGGTAACATGGGTGAAGATTTAAAAACATAAACACACACACACACACACATGTACATGTATATGAACTTAAATTTTAATATATTACATTATTTGAACGTGTGTACATTACAAATTTAAATATACATATCCACAATATGTTCATGTATGTACAACATGATGTTACATGTATATACATACATACATACATACATACATATACGTGCATGCATGCATATATATATATATATATATATCACATGTACACATATATGTATATATGTATATATATATATATATGTATATATATATATATATGTATATATATATATTGAATGTATATATATGCTATATATGTACATGATATATATATATGCATGTATATATATGACATATATATATATCATGTATGCATATATATATATATGTGACATATATACATATATGTCATGTATATATGCATATATATACATGTGACATATATACATATATGTCATGTATATATGCATATATATATATATATACATAAAACATATATATATCATGTATGTATACAATATATATGCATATATATATGCCATATATGCATATATTTATACATGACATATATGCATATATGTCACATGCATATATATCATGTATATATGCATATATATATATGACATATATATCATGTATGCATGCATACATACATTATATATATGTACACATATACAAATATATATGTGTATATATATATATATATACTAAAGCAAAAAACATATAAAATGAAATTCATACCTTTTTCAATGTTTGAATTTCGGATGCCTTTCTCGCTTCTACACTTTCGGATCAAAACTATAGTTATGAAAGTGACAGTGACAACAATGATAGTGGGGTTGGGACCTGTGGACGAGCTTTTCACTTTCCAAAATTTTGATCGAAACTATACTTAATAGTTTCGATCGAAACTATTAAGTATAGTTCAGATCGAATGTTTGGAAAGCCCAACTATGGTTTATTAAACCCACGATCAGGTTTAAGTTTTGATCAGAACTATGTTACAAGTTCCAATCAAAACTTATAACATAGTTCTGATCAAAACTTAAAGATGTTGTTAGTTTCCATCAAAACTATGGCACTTTTTGGTTTCTACCGAAACTTATTTCTAAAGTTTCTATCAAAACTTTGAAGAATTTTTTTTTGGTTGTGCGATTTTGGAGGATTTTTTTCTTTTGAAAAAGTGTAACCCACTATTGTGGGTTCACCCACCAACTAATTGACCTTCAACATGCTCTGGTTGATGCATCATTAAATTTCATTTAGTGAGCTTCAGATAGGGGAATGACCTCTAACTTACCTCTTAGATATAGAAATGCATCTTGAGATAATGGCTTGGTGAATATGTCTACAATTTTTTCTTTTGTATTTACATATTACAATCTAACTTCTTTATGTTGTACCAATTCTCCCAAGAAATGATATTTTATAGTAATGTGTTTTCTTTTGGTATGCATCATTGGATTCTTTGATATATTGATTACATTGGTGTTATCACAATATATGACTATTGGATCCTTGATCTCTATCTTCACACCTACTAATAGTTGTTTGAACCAAACAATATTTGAACAATTGACTGTTGCTGTGACATATTTTTCCTTTGTTGTGGACTAAGAGATACAGTTTTATTTATTGCTTGTCCAATACACTAGTCTTTTACCAAGAAAGAATGCTCCACCATAGGTTATTTTTCTATCATCAATACTTCCTACCTAGTCAACATCTATGAATACTTTTAAATCTGAATTGACTCCTATTTTGTACCATAAGCCATAGTCTTTAGTACCTTTCAGATATCTCATGATTCTTTTAATTGTCATCATGTGATTTTCTTTGGGATCTGTTAAGATTCTTGTCATCATATTGATTGGTAATGCAATATCAGGCCTTGTATGCATTACATACTACAATTTTCCAATCATTGATATGTATTTGGTTGAATCTACCTCTTTGGAATCATCATTTTTGGAAAGTTTATGTCTAGAAGACATAGGGGTTCCAATTGGTCTTGAGTCTTCCATTCCAAATTTCTATATTTAGATTGAGTAATGTAGATACCATCTTTCTTCTATTGAATCTACAATCCAACAAAGAATTTTATCTCCCCAAACATAGACATCTCAAATTTTTTACTAATTTCTTCTGAAATGCCTTTCATAATTCATCATTTCCTATGAATAAAGTATCATCAACAAATATTTCTACGAACACAATCTTTTTGTCTGGTCCTTCTTTGATATACAAACTACTATTATCATTTATTCTTTAAAAACCAACCTGTATCAAGTAGTTATGAAGTCTTTCATACCAAGCTGTAGGAGCTTGATTGAGACCATATAATTCCTTGTGTAATTTGTAGACCATGTCCTTTTTTCTAGGATCTACAAGACCTTCAGGTTGTTCAATGTAGACTTCCTCATCAAGAATTCTATTCAAGAATGTAGATTTTACATCCATTTGATAAACTTTAAATCTTCTGTGTGCTGCATATGCTAGTAAATTTCTAACACATTCTAATCTTGCAATGGGAGCAAAAGTTTCACCATAATCAATAACTTCTTCTTGAGAATAACCTTTACATACTAACCTTGCTTTGTTTCTAAAAACTTTTCCATCTTCATCTAGCTTATTTCTAAATACCTACTTTACCCGCTTTGTGCCAATTACATTTTTATCCTTGGGTCTAGGAACAAGAGTCCAAGTATCCTAAGAATATGCCTTCATCACCTTTGACATCAAATTTACCTTTTTTAGATTATTTCAAGATATAAAATTTTCTGCCAAATACTTTCAAGTAACTCACATTAGGTTTGTCGTCATACCATAGTTCATAACGAGTTTGATTTGAGTCTTTCTTCAACTATAATCTATTCAAAGTATGAATTGCAGTGCTGATAGCTTCCTTCTAATATTTGATTACAACATTCTTTTCTATCATCAATGTTCTTGCACAATCCATGATGGATATGTTCCTTCTTTCAATTATACCATTTAGTTGAAGTGTACCAGGGGTTGGTACTTGTCTTTTAATTCCTTTTTCAATGCAGAATTCATTGAATTCATTGGAGATGAATTCACCACCTTCGTATGATCTTAAACACTTCAACTTCTTTCTAGTTTCTTTTTCTATTCTTGCTAGATACCACTTGAATTTTTGAAAAGCTTCTGATTTTTCTTTTAGATGCATTATAATCATCATTCTAGAATAGACATCAACAAAAAAGAATGAAAAAATTATCTCCACTATAACTCTCTATTCCAATAGGTCCACATAAGTCTATATGTATGAGCTCTAAGACTTCTTCAGAATGATAGTTCTTGTTTTTGAAACTAGTCTTTCCCATCTTACCAATTTGATAATTTTTGCATAGACCCATATTAGGTTTCCTCAAGTTAGGAATACCTCTTACTCTTTTGTGTTTTCTTATCTTAACTAGGTTATTAAAGTTTACATGACATAATCTTTTGTGCCATAACTAGATTTCTTCTATTTGAGCAATAAAACATCAGATTTCACTAAGATCAAGATAGACTAGGTTACCTTTTGTTTGTCTTCTAGATCCAACCATATTTCCTTTTCCATCTAGTAGTTTGGCCTTCCTATCCATAAATTCTACTTTGAATCCAATGTTATTCAACTATGCCACACTCAATGGATTATGATTTAGTCCTTCAACCCAATAAGAATTATCACATATAAGTTCATTGGTCAAAGAAATACATCCTTTTCTTTTATGCAATAGGGTTTATTGTTTCCAAATCTCACAGTACCACCATCATAATATTCCATGTGCTCAAACTTTGTTTTGTCTCCAGTCATATGATGTGAGCAACCACTACCAATAATCCATGTATGATTTTTTCTAACATGAGAGATAAGTGCCATATTATCTCCTTCATCATTAGATTCATCTTTTACAACAATATATACCATTTCATCTTCACTGTTATCAGAATCTTTAGCCATAAAACAAGATATCTTACCTTTGTCCTTGTAGTTTTGGAATTCCTTCTTTCCTTTGTACTTATTTCTTTTCTTTTCATCCTTGTTTTCTCTATTTGGGCACTTTGTAGCAATGTGACCAACTTCTTCACAAGAAAAGTAGATGCCTTTGTACTTTTCTCGACCTTTGGAAAATTTCTTTACAAGTAAGGCTTTAACAACTTCAAGATGACTATCTAAACTTTCTTCTTCTTCTTCTTCACTTCTTGATTAACTGGCCTTTGATTTCTTACCCTTTTTCTTGAGTGAAAGCTTGGATTCAAATGCTGACTCAATACCTTTGAAACTAGGGACATAGCTATCATAGTTATCCAATTCAAAAGCTATCAATCTTCCAACTAGAGCATCCAAAATTATATTTCTATTTGGATCGCATCTCACATCTTCAATAGAAGACACTCTAATTGCATAGATAGGAAGAAGGGTCCTAAGTACATTGCTTAGAACTATGTTGTCATCAATATCTCCTCTAGATGCTTTGATTGTGCTCACACTTGCTTTAATTCTTTCCACATATTTTGCAATGTTTCCATCTTCTCTCATCTTCACTTGATCAAACTGACCTTTGAGACTTTTTTCTTTAGCCCTTCTTACATTTTCATCTCCTCCATAAATGTCTTTTAGTTTGATCCACATTTCATGTGCTATAGTACAGTGTTTTACTTCATCAAATTCAACATAATTAAGAGTAGATGCAATATTAATCATCATGATGTTATGATTTTTCTTTTTTGCAATATCTTCAATTGATAATGTTCTAGTGAGAGTCTTGTATTTGGTATCAAGATATTTACAAGTTGAACCAGTGATAGTTGTTAGATGTAATCTCATAAGTCCTTGCCATGCTACAAAGTTGACTCAGTTCAAATTGGGAATCTCTCTTCTATAAGGCATCCTGATCTTTAGCTTCGGTCCTTGAAACCTTCTTTGTAAGTACCAAAAGCTTTGATACCAATTGTTAGAAATATAAGAGGAGTAATTGAAATGTGAGGGGTGAATTAGTTACTACAAAAATAAATCTCAGATCCCTTAGATGTCAATTGAAAATAAACTTTTAAAAATTGAACTCTATTGAAGCTTGGTAAACGCATAGAAAATGTTGTAACTCATTAAACACTAAAAAAGCTTGACAAATACTTAACACAAAAATCTTAAGATGTTATCTATGATTATTATTAGTTTAACGTAGTTGTAAAAACATAAGAGAAATAACATAAACACATTTGACACCAAGATTTAACATGAAAATCCAATTTGGGAAAAACCATTAATTGCAACTGTTAGGAATAAGGTGTCTCAACCTTATATAATTCCTATTCTTATTATTTTTTTTTTTGTAAAATGTATTTTTGCAAATAAAATGTAAATGTGAGTGTACATGTCTAGTTGGCATGTTGATCACTTACATGTGTCGGCATCTTGAAGTGTGTGAAGGAGATCATGGCTGAAATGGTTATGACAGATTCCTATGATGCATAAGAGCTATTTAAGGAATGAGCTATGACAGGTGTAAGAGCATCTTATGAAATGAGGCCTGTTTGGTCACCCAAGAATGAGTGGTTGGTGTGTGTAAGAGAATATTCCAAAAATAGGTTGGTATGACAGATTCTCTTACACTTCTCTTGTGATCGCTATTTTTGGCGGATTCTATGACAAGTCGTCATTGTCTATTCAAGGGATGGATGCCCTTTTCTTGGTATTGGATGTACATGTGGCATTGTGCATATTTCTTGGTGGTTGAGCCATGAAAAATGCCCAACTCCATTATGGGCATTTTGTTGGGTCTTAAGATGTTCATAAAATGTGCATTGCATGTTGTAATGCAATAGTGTGATAGATGAAAGTTTGTAGGTACTGAGGTGCTACTGGAGTCTTCTATTGTTGATGTTGAACTTGCATTGCAAGTGTATTATAATCTTGTGTTGAAGATAATACATTGTGCAGGTTCTAGAGGGGTGGGGTTGTTTTACCAAAAGGTTTTTCCCCATCGACAAATCTTTGTGTTATGTGTTCTTTCTCTATCTATTTTTTGTATGTATGGTTGGCTACAATATTGTTGTTTACATGATATTGAATTTGGAAGTGTAGAAGATTTTTAAAAGGATTTGCACCATACTTTCCTTATGATATTAGTGTAGGAAGTTGTTTCTGCACTTGAGTTTCCTTACAAGTGGTATCAAAGCTTGATCGACTTTTGATCCTAGTTGTTGGGTAGGGTTTTTTGAGCTAATCTCAAGTTGAGTGGGAGTCTTGTGTAGAGCATCCTGAATCTTATTGTAGATTGAGATGGCGAGTTCATCATATGGAAGAATGGAGGTGGAGAAATTTAATGGCACTAATTTCAAGTTGTGGAAACTCAAGATGGAAGACATGTTGGAAGATCATGACCTATGGGAAGTGACTACAAGTTCTACAAGACCAGCAACTATAACTCAAGCAGATTGGGATACCAAAGATCATAAAGCTAAGGGTCTCATAAGACTCTGTTTAACCGATGCAGTCCTTCTGGATGTTCTAGATGAGAAAACTGCATATAGTTTGTGGGAGAGACTTGGGGCCGTGTATTAGGCCAAATCTCTGGTGAACAAGTTGTTCTTGAGGAAGAAGTTGTATTCTCTGTGAATGGAGGAAGGTGGATCCTTAACAAATCATTTAAATACATTTAATTTGCTGGCTGTACAGTTGACATCTTCTAGTGTCAAGTTAGAGGAGGAGGATCGTTGCTACACACTTTTGTGTTCTTTACCAGATTCATGGGACCATCTTGTGATGGCTCTCGGAAGCACATTAGTCACCTTCAAAATGGATGATGTGGTGTCTTCGCTGCTATCAAAGGAGATGCGGAGAAATGCTTCCGTTTCAGAAAAAGAAGCCCTTGCTATTCATGGGAGATCCACAGAAAGAGGAAAGAAAAATGACAATAAGTCTGACAAAGGGTAGATCCAAATCCTATGGGAAGTCAAAGACTTCCAATAAGTCCAAGGCAAAATATTGGAACTGTGAAAGGACTGGACACTTCCGTAAAGATTGTAAAGAGCCTAAGAAGAAGAAGAAAGCCTTAGATTCTAGTTTTGAAAAATCTCAAGAAGATGGCAATGCATTCATCGTAGTTTTGGCAGCCCATGCATCTGATGATGTGTGGTTGGTTGACTTGGGTGCATCTTTTCACATGACCTCTCATTGAAACTGGTTCTCAAGATATGAAGAGTTTGATGGTGGAAAGGTGTACTTGGGTGATGATTCTCACCTGAAGATAGTTGGATGCAGAAGGGTCACTATCAAATTTCCTGATGGACGAGTAAAGGGAATCAATTGACTTATGCACATTCTAGGCTTGGCATGAAACCTATTATCTGTAAGTATGCTGAATGATGTAGGTGTGCAAGTTGTTTTTTGGAAAGAAGGATGTAAGATGATTAGAGGATCGATGGTGCTTGCTAAGGGTACTAGGAGAGGTACTTTGTTTTAGCTAGATGCATGTATTCCTCTATGTAACAGTTCTTCATCCTCACCATCTGAATGAGCAGTGAAGAATTTTGTGGTTATTGGTTCTGATGGCAATGCAAACACTTTGGAAGGAAAGCTTCCTGCAAAAAACACAATGTTGTGGCATATGAGACTTGGCCACATTGGTGAGAAGGGTCTCAGAACCTTGAAAAAGAAAAATCTCTTTGAGGGGTTAAATGATTGCAATCTCAAGTTTGACTTCTGTGAACACTGTGTATATGGTAAACAAAATCATGTTTAGTTTTGCTCTAGTTCTCACAAATCTTCTGATGTTTTGGATCTTATTCATTCTGATGTATTTGGTCCTATAAAAGTTCCTTTGATCTCCAAGTCTGTATTTTTTGTATCTTTCATAGATGATTATAGTAGAAGGACATGGATTTATTTCCTTAAAAGTAAGACACAAGTCTTTAGTCGATTCAAGGAATTTAAAGTCCTTGTAGAGAATCAGACTAGTAAGAAGATTAAGTGTGTGAGAATTAACAATGGTGGTGAGTTTTGCTCAGTAGAGTTTGAACAGTTCTGTAAAGAACAAGGTATCGAGAGGCATAAGACAACTCCTTATACCCTAGAGAAAAATGGAGTTTCAGAGAGAATGAATAGGACACTGATGGAGAAGGCTAGGAGTATGCTTAGTGGAGATGGTTTAGAACAAAGGTTTTGGGCCAAAGCTATGGCCACTGCTTGCTATCTGGTTAACAGATCTCCTACATTAGCTCTTGTTGGTAAGACACCCATGGAGGTGTGTTCTGGTAAGAAGCCTTCAATTAGACATATTCGTGTTTTTGGTTGTGAAGCTTATGCATATGTTCCAAAGGAGAAAAGATCTAATTTGGAAAACAAAGTTGTTAAATGTATTTTCATCGGGTACAGTGCTAGTGTGAAAGGATACAAGCTTTGGGATCCTATGACTAGTAAGGTGTTATATAGTAGAAATGTTATTTTTAGAGAGCTAACATCTTCTCCTATTGTGCTACAACCAGATGAAAAAGAAAAGAAAAAAGATGTTGTTCAGTTGCCTCCTACCCCTGAGAAGACTAAACAGAGAGACCATGTTGGGTCTAATGATGAGGAGAGCTCTAGCAGCTCTGATAGTTCAGAAGAAGAGGAAGAACAACCTCAAAGAGGAAGAACAACCTCAACCTTAGCCCTTGAGGAGATACACGAGAGAAAGAAAGCAACCAGAAAGGTTTGGTTATTCTATGTTAGATTCCAGTTGTGCTTTTTCTTTGATTACTAACACTGATGAGCTTAGATCTATGAAAGAGGCTTTGGGCATGGAAGATGCAGGTTCCTGGATTGAGGCTATGGATGATGAGATGGCTTCATGAGAGAAAAATAAAACATGGGACCTTGTACCTTTGCCTAAAGGGAGAAAACCTGTTGGCTGTAAATGGGTGTTCAAGAAGAAATCCTGTGTAGATGGCAGTGTTGAAAGGTACAAAGCTAGATTGGTTGCAAAGGGGTATTCACAGGTAGAGGGAACAGATTATGGTGAAATATTCTCTCCTATTGCAAATTTGACATCCATTAGATTTTTGTTATCTCTTGCTACACCATATGATTTAGAGATAGAACAGATGGATGTGAAGACAACTTTCCTTCATGGTGATTTGGAGGAAGAGATTTATATGTCACAACCTGAGCACTACATTATTAAAGGTAAAGAATCCTTTGTTTGCAGATTGAAGAAATATCTATATGGTTTGAAGCAATCTCCTAGGATGTGGTACCTTAAGTTTGATGCCTTTGTGTTGTCAATTGGATTTGTAAGATCGAAATTAGATCATTGTGTTTATTTCAGAGTTGAAAATGATCACCTTCTTATTGTTGCATTATATGTTGATGATATGTTGCTGTTTGGGAAGGGTAAGGGTATGATTTTTGATTTTAAATCTTAGTTTTTAGCACAGTTTGAGATGAAAGATCTTGGGGTAGTGAGGTACATCTTAGGTATGGAAATTAGTAGAGACAGGTCTAACAGAAAACTTTTGTTAAGTCAGGGTAAGTATGTGAAGTCTGTGTTGCACAGGTTTAGCATGGCAGATTGTAGACCATTATGTGTTTCTATTCCTGTGGGAACAAAGTTATCTTTAGATGATTGTCCAAAATCTTCTAGTGAGGTGGAGGACATGAGTAGAGTACCTTATGCTAGTGTAGTTGGTAATTTTATGTATGCTATGGTCTATACTAGACTAGACATTGCCCAAGAAGTGGGAGTCCTAAGTCGGTTTATGGCTAATCTTGGACAGGTACATTGGGATGCAGTTAAGCGAGTATTCAAATATTTGAGGGGTACATCAGATTACTCCATATGTTATCATGGTAACTCTTCTGGATCTTCACATTTAATTTGTATTCATGGCTTTGTGGATTCAGATTGGGTAGGTGATATTGATCGTAGGAGATCCACCAGTGCTTATGTGTTCACTATGTTTGGTGGTGCCATCAGTTGGATGAGTAAGCGACAACTTGTGGTTGCTTTGTCCACTACAGAAGCTAAGTACATGGCTCCTACTGATGCTTGTAAGGAAGCCATTTGGTTTAAGAGATTGTGTTCTGATGTTGGTGTTGATGTAGAACGGATTACTATTTGGTGTGACAGTTAGAGTGTTATTTTCCTTGTGAAGAATCCAACTTTCCATGCCAGAACAAAGCACATTGATGTGAAGTTTCACTTTGTGAGAGATATGGTAGAAGATGGAAAGGTAAATTTGGACAAGGTAGATACTGTGAAGAATGTTGTAGATGCATTAACGAAACTAGTGGGCACTAAGAAGTTCAGATGGTGTTTGGAGTCTATGGGTCTTTCGGCCTATAGTGGTTAGTTCCTATTACATTCCTGTTGCTCTTACAAGGTGTTCGACAAGTGGGAGAATGTTAGGAATAAGGTGTCTCAACCTTGTATAATTCCTATTCTTATTCTTATTTGTTTTGTAAAATGTATTTTTGCAAATAATATGTAAATGTGAGTGTACATGTCTAGTTGGCATGTTGATCATTTACATGTGTCAGCATCTTGAAGTGCGTGAAGGAGATCATGGCTGAAATGGTTATGATGGATTCCTATGACACATAAGAGCTATTTAAGGAATGAGCTATGATAGGTGTAAGAGCATCTTATGACATGAGGCCTATTTGGGTTCCCAAGAATGAGTGGTTGGTGTGTGTAAGAGAATATGCCAAAAATAGGTTGGTATGACGGATTCTCTTACACTTCTCTTGTGATCGCTATTTTTGGTGGATTCTATGAAAAGATGTCATTGTCTATTCAAGGGATGGACACCCTTTTCTTGGTATTGGATGTACATGTGGCATTGTGCATATTTCTTGGTGGTTGAGCCATGAAAAATTCCCAACTCCATTATGGGCATTTTGTTGGGTCTTAAGATGTTCATAAAATGTGTATTGCATGTTGTAATGCAATAGTGTGATAGATGAAAGTTTGCAGGTACTGAGGTGCTGCTGGAGTCTTCTATTGTTGATGTTGAACTTGCATTGCAAGTATATTGTAATCTTGTGTTGAAGATAATACATTGTGCAGGTTCTAGAGGGGTGGGGTTGTTTTATCGAAAGGTTTTTCCCCATCGGCAAATCTTTGTGTTATGTGTTCTTTCTCTATCTATTTTTTGTATGTATGGTTGGCTACAATATTGTTGTTTACATGATATTGAATCTATAAGTGTAGAAGATTTTTAAAAGGATTTGCACCATACTTTCCTTATGAGATTAGTGTAGGAAGCTGTTTTCGCACCTGAGTTTCCTTACAACAACTAGTTATTGATTTTAACTCTTCTAAAGTGAGCTCTGTTAGGAGCCAACCATATTAAAGGTTACAGAACACACTGTTATGTGTGACCCTATTAGATGATTTAATCACCTTGTTAGGAGTGGCCTTGTCAGAGGTCTTTAGACACTTTAGTAGAAATGTCACCTTGTTAGAGGATTTACAAATAGCTGTTAAGCCAACTCTAGTAAGAGATTTAGATTACTGCTACAATGGTTAGAGAGTAACAATGACATGACCTGATTTGGATGCAACTAAATTGCTAATTATAGATATCAATTCTAGTGTGTATACTCGATCCTTGCTAATCAAATATATTCTTTTAGCTCCGCAAATTTGCTTCCTCTTAGCATCATCAAATCTTCAATTATCTTCCATGCATTCACAATTTCTAAATCTCAACTTGGTCTTATATTTATATTTTTCATATTCTCAAGTTAGCTAGAATATAACTTGGAATAGTTAATATTCATCTCTTTAGTCGGCTAGAACCAACAAACAAATCAATTGAACTCAATCTACCAAAATAAGAAAATCTTTCATTAGCCAACCTTGCTTGGTAGACACTAACTCAGAAATGTTTTTCCTATGTTACCAAGTGAACTTAGCCAACATTGCATATTTACAAAGTTCCTTTGGTAACTGAGTGAGCTTCGTTAACACTAGTTCCATCCAAAAGTTCCTTTATTAACAAAGTGAGCTTGATTAACACTCAACTTTTGCAAAATTTTCTTTGGCATCTAAGTGAACTTGGTAGATACTATCTTCTGAACTAGTGAACTCTGGAATGTTCGGTAGACACAAAAAACTATCTTTAATGCTCAAGTGAGCTTTACATACACTGGCTAGCAATGATGTGACATTTTGTGTAACATCAAAGATAATACACAATTAATCATTTGTTTCAAAAAAGGACATCTACAATACATAAACCAATAACTTGCAAGAACAACTGTCATAATAACTCTCCAACACTCACCCAAGTTCTCCACAACCAACAAAGGAAAGAGATAAAAAATAACCATGTCATCTCTCACATGACATATATGAACACAAACTAGTGATCACAAGCTCCAATCAATCCCAAATCCAATGTAAGTGAAACTAAACATCCAAAAAGATAACCAAGACCAAAGAGAAACCATGCAAATCATAACCTATATAATGTCCTTCTAGACACATGTCTAGAAGTAAATTGTGAAAGTATGATCTCCTCTATAAAACCCCAACCAAGAAACCACAACAACATCCAAACCATAATATATAACTAATCATGGATGTAAGCCTCTCACAAGATCAAACTCATAAACCATTCCTAAACCAAGGAATATTCCTAATATAAAACCTTCTCCCAAACTCAACCAACATAACAAAAATCATATGCACATAGAGATAACTAATGCTAATCCACATTTTAGATGAACCCTCCAGAACTAACTCATGTACCACAACTTAGGATCCACATCCATGAAAGACAAGAATAAACATAATGCACCCAAGAGAAAAAATGGGCTATACCTCTCAAGTATTAAACCTGCATATAGACCCAAAGTGGGGGATGATAATTCTCATCAAGCTATTGAAGTCTCTAACCAAAAATCATCTAAGCACAATCTCCTCTTAAGTCTATATTAGGTGAATGCCCCTTAGACTTCTTGCTGAAACCATCAACTATCCCAAAAAATACTTTTCTAATCCAAGAGAAATCAACATCACCACCATCTCTAAGTATCTATGAGTACTTGCAACTAATCAATACATGTCAACTCCAAATGCAATATAACAATATCATTAAATATCCAAAAAATGGTCAATGTACTCAATACCAAGAAACTAAACCAAGGTCAATGTCAAAGTTCCAACCATGTCCCTGAGAGCATAAACATGACAACATGATCTAAACTATCTCAATGAAAAGAGATAACATACTCCATATGAACATACCATAACATGTCAAAACTCTAAACATGTATCAAGAGTATACCATCAAATTATAATGAAACCATCCTAATAGTAAGGATAACATGTCAAATGAAAGCATAAATCACACCTTTACCAAGAACCCCACGTGTCTTCAAGATGAAACCATCTCCACACACTATGAAGAAAACCATCTCTACATACCATGAAGAACCATTTGTAGACACTATGAAGAACCAACTGCACCATGCAAACGTCAAAGATGCTTCTATAATAACAAGATCTAAGACATACCTCCAACATCTACAAGCACTCAATAAGTATATCAATGCCAATGACTCCCACTCAATTGTGGTACCAAGTTACCTATCACATAATAAAATCCATCTCCTACATGAACATCCTCGAGGTCTAGACTCATACAACCAAAGTGTTAGTACTGAGTGAAACCAAGAAGAAATAAACCTAACCAGGAACTAATCCTACACTATCACCTCATCACTATCACAAGCTCTAGCTAAATCATGTATCCATGCTATCCATGATGTCATGATAAAAGACCATACTCTAACAATGAGAATTAACCAAGGCATCTAACCATTGAATAACTCAAAGTGCACATCATGAGCACCTCAAAAGAAATTAAATAACCATGATCCTTAACCAAGAAGATATACTATTGTGATTTCAAAATGCATGCCCCATTTTTCTTAGAAATGGGGACCCCCTACTTTCTTTTTCAAAATTTTGGAACCCTACTCTAGGGTTGGAGTCTTTTTTAGGGCTTTGTCTAGTGTTTTTGGTCATATCTAGGTCTTGGTTTGAAAGCCCAGATTCCAAAAATCATCATCTGAGAGGCCAAGTCATCTTTTGCAAAGAAAAATGTGCACCTAGTGCACCTCCTTAGGTGTGATAGTGTGCTAAAAATAGTAAAGTGGGAGGCATTTTAAATACCAAAAGGTGCATAACTGCACACCTTTTTTCTATGCAAAACCATTAAAAACTTAAGAACTTTAAGCATAAGCATCACACGAAAGTATGCAACTATGCACCTTTAGTTTACCTTTTGTGAAGCTAAGTATGATATAGGGTGCACATTAGTGCACCCCTTGAGGTGCACTGCTGTACACCCCATAGTTAAAAAACTTTACAAGGTAAATGCACACTAGGCGCACCTCCGAGGTGCACTAGGTGCACATTATTTTTGAATATAAGGGTCATAAAAATAGTTTTTGGGTGTTTTCAAGTAGGTTAGGTTTTCTATATTGTTTGTATCCATATTAGGATTTGTCTTCATTAAGTATTTTCAACTCTCTGGATTAATGTTTGCATTTTTGTGCAAATAAAAGAGCATCCTCAAATTGTCAGGGTCATAACTTTTGACCTAGAGCTTAGAATTCAAAACCATTTACACTATTGGAAAGAAGAACTAAAAATCTAATTCTAGTCCCTAAAATAGGGAGCCTTTGGCTGCCCAATTTTAGTGATCGATGAAAGTTTGAATTTGAAATTTTTAGTAGAAGACCTCTGAAAAAGCTAGTTAAAAGTGCCTAGAAAACCTTATGAAAAAGTTTCAAACATTTGATCATTTTGGATAATCTAGATCACCTGGTCTCTCACTAAGAAGGATAAGGCAGTTGGAGAGATGAAAAAGATCAAAGATATAGAGGTTGGACACATGAACCATAATAGGTTCCTCATCTTACACAATTATTAATGACAAGATTCAACATGGGTGCCTTGGGATTTTAGGTATAAGAAGCAAGAGTTCAAGTTTTTGAAAGTATTTCTATTTAAAGAGGGTATAAGTCATCAAAAGGATCAAATTAAGTACACAAAAGTGATCTAAATCCCCATTTGAGAAAAACCCAGAAACCATTTTCAAAACTGAGAACTTTGATTTTTTGGGCAAATTGAACTTCTGAGGTGCACTACTGTGCTGGTGCATAGTTGCCTCAGATGCACTTTTTGGCAATAATGTGTTGGAAGAATTTTGAAGAAGTTAGAGGTGCACTGGTGCACTTCTTTTCGAGGTGCACTTTTCCAGAGGTGCACCAACGATTAATTGCTATTTCCAAAATTAGAGCTTTCCATGCATTGGAAATGCATTCTAACAATAGTTTAACTCCAAAAGATGCCCAGTTAAGGTTGACCTTCTATTTTTGTCACTTCTAAACACTTCTAAATCAACTTATGACTCTTTTCTTCTTTTTTACTTTCATAATTTCTTTGTTTTAAGGCATGTAAAGGCTCATGCATCCATTTAATGATATAAATATTGATGGAGTCTTACTTAGAACTAGTTAGAGAGTTAGTTTGTACATAATTAGTTTGTTTTATTAAATAAAAAGCATATTATTGCATGAATATATGTCTCACTCTCAACACAAATTGTAGAGATGATTTCCTATAAATACAGGATTGTAATATGTAATCAAGGCCATTGTTATTTTGCAATAATATATGCTTTTGGTGCTCACATTTGAAGTGTAGTGATTCTTGCTTAAGTGTGTTATATTTTGTGAATGTGAGTTCACAGAATGCAATTGAGACAAAATTTTATTGCATTGTTTTTGGTTGTGCAATCTTTTAATTTTGGTGTTTTCTATGGGTCTACAAATTTTGCTAATGTATCTAGTTCGAGAAAAGATCACCATTGTTACTTCATAGCTTTTTGTCTCAAATGAGTGCACTTTCCATGGCCTTGCAATCTAATGAAAAGTGAAACATCATATGGTTTCTAAATTCTCATAGATGATTACATCAGTGGAATTAAGGAAGTGCTACTCCTATTTTCATTGGTTTCCCACTGATCTCTTCGAAAGCTTAAGTCATAGATGTGTTGTTCCTATGGTTTATGTCTATTAGAATTTCTCTTTCATGTCATTTTCTTAAACCTCTTGTTACCTTATATTCATTATTTTCTTTACTAACCCATTGGTTAAATTAGGAATTCATATAGTTGCATTGTTAGATTGCATTCATTATAAACAAAAATTACCAAAAATATATCTCTTTTGTGGTTAATTTTAAACAACAAGTAGATTGGTCATTTGATCCAAAATTAGTTTGAACTAGCAAAGGTCTCCTCATGAACATTCACATTTATCTTCAACTAAGAAGATTTTAGTAGGTTGCAAGATTACCCAGAACCTTGGAGTTGATCCTCGGATTAGCTTTTCAAGAGAGGAGTTCGAAAAGATTCCTACCATTAGGCATCGTGCAAAATGATAGCTCAACATATACCACCATAAGAAAATCAAGAATCCAATCCAATGAACATTAAGGATGTACCTATATATCTAATCATGTAATGCCAAAATCCATGGCACCATGATCAAATCCATGAAAAAAAATCTAACTCTCAAAATATCCAACCTGCCAGCATAAAATAGTCAACCATAATCCTCCACTATGACTATACCTGGTAACAACATATCATCCCTTCTATATGAAGAAAAATCAATAAATCAAGTGACTAAGGGCATAGAAAACCCAAATCCCAGCTACCAATCTGATTATGTATCAATAATAAAAGATCAATGGGAAAAGACAACCCATATTTGAGCCACCAATTTAATTATTTATCAATAATGAAAGATCAATGGGAAAAGATAACCCATATCTAAGCCATAAATGTAACTTGTATGTATGGACCGCTCACAACATTGCACAACTTATAGACCCAATAAGTTATCATACATAACCAAACTAAATACTGATAACCATATCATCATGAGACCAATATGCAATATGAATTGAATATCTAATGACATCAAATCTTAAATCTCCAAATATATAATGTCATGAACTCACAATGTTACCACAATTAATATTTATCATAAACTATTTAGATCAATATATAACCAAATAAATCATTTCAAATTTGCAATAAATCCAAACCAATGTCTAGAGCTCTCGAAGAGCACTCCAAGAGCTTTCTATTGACTACTCAAAGTCCAAGATTTGACTCTCTATGCCTAAGTTATGCCCAAATTTGTGTTCAAAATAAAAAACATCTAACTTTTAGGCTCTTAAAACATAAAAAAATATAAAAATCATATAACCAAACCTATACCAAGTTGTAGTTCTCTAAATGAGCTTTCAAATTATTGTAAGAAGTCCAAAACCTAATATCTTGAGTGAAAGTTATGATTATTTTACCAAGATAGTCTTTTTACCATTTTCACTACAATCTTTTTCACCTTTTTTGGTGATGAACATTATGAAAGGATTAAATTTGATGCCCATCACAGGTTGAACCTAAAAAATCTTTGCATTTTCTCTTCACAGGGCCAAACTAGGGCATGTTATGTATCAAAATTTATGGAAACATCGACTTGGATCCAATGGTGAGGTCTATTTTTGCAAGCTTCCCCCTAAAAAAACTCATTTAAATGAAAAATCCAAAAAAATTATTTGACCAACAATTTCACATGCCCAAAATTTGCCAATATCCTATCATAACAACAAATGTAAAACCTTCAGATCTGCAATAAACAACCTACATAACCCATATATCTTACCCTTTCTTTTATCCTCTCATGCATTCCCATGGATTCAATCTAGGGTTACAATAATAAAGCCATAGCTCTAATACCACTTGTAAGAAAAATTGCAACAAAAAATATAATCATTTCCACATAACCCATAATAGATCTAAAATAAATAAGCAATTTAAATTTACATGCAAGACAATAGATAACATACCCAAAAAAATGGAACACAAGGTATACCCTAGGAAACCCTCATTGAGGGAAAATACCTATCCTCCAAAAGCATCCATCACTATGTATTAATTAGAAAAAAAACACCATTGTAATACAACAATGGAAGCCTTCAAAGCCATAACCACGACCAAGCAATCCATGTAAACAAGCATGAATCCACACATCCCATTCCATGCTTCCAACCCTCACAAATGCTCCCTTGGCTAACCTATCAAGCCTTGTCTTTCTCAACTTTCTCTTTTCTCTTTTTTCCTTTTGTCTTTCTTATCTCTAAAACTACTCTTATGGCTTCTTATATGATAGCAAGTCCCATAAAACCACCAAGTGGTATTACATAAACCATGTGCTACCTAACCCGTTGACCCTATTGGTGTTTAAAAACTACGAAGTAGAGAAACAATTAATATTAGGATAATGAAGAACAACTTAGTCTAAGGGTTAGATATTTCTTATGTTCAACTAAGAAGTCCTTAGATCTTGACCCAACATCAACAAAATCAAAAGGATTTTCTACTCTTCAGGTTTTGCAAAACCAAGGTGGGTGCATCTGAGGGATAAAAGGGTTCAATACTAGATATTATCTTTACACTTCACTCACTGATATTATTTCACAATACTTATCCCCTATAGTAGATATTTGGCCACAATTCTTCTCAGATTTATAGGTAAGTCTGGGTTACAATAGCTAACCACAACACACAATGCTTAAATGCAAACAAGTGCTAACCAGCTACTAAATTCTTCATACATGAAAATAAATTTGATTTGAATTTTGAAATTCTACTTCATGCAATTTTGTGATTTCTTCATATGCAAATTGAATAAATGATCAGTGCCTTATTTATTGTCATTCAAAGTCTACCCAACAATTTTGACCTAATTAATTGCATTACAATCAATTTTATCAACAATTTACCCTAAACCTCATTCTTATGTATATCCTTCTTACCGACTAGAAATCCTATCACCTTACTAAAGCATTTACTTAATTCCTTGAATTAAAAGCAATAACAAACTAATATACAACCTATCCTAGTTGCATTAAATTGAATAAGCCTTGCTCATACAATCTTGAGATAACTAGCTAATAACAATGGAGATAAGATTTAGAGAAAATAGATATGGCTATAACTTTCCTTTGTATTAATTTTCATTGAAAATCACACAACATTGATGTAAAACTCAAAACAATTTAGGACAAGGCAACATGATCCTTCAATGTTAATGTATTCTCAGATTTGTAGAGAAAAATACATTAGATAATTAACATCAAGAAAACTAGACCAAATGCAAGCCTAGCATAATACTAAAAGTTACATGAAATTCAGACCTTTTCTCTAGCCTTGAGATCTCATTTATATAGCATGAGATGCAACAAGCTTCAGGTTTAGAGAAGAATGACAACTATCCTTAAGACATAAAGATATTACATACAAAAGGTTACCGTCATAATAAGACAAAAAATTGTGCAACATAATGTCAACATCATGAATCTTCTTTTTGTGGGGCCAATTCTTTTGCAACTTCTTGTTGTCATTGCTCTTCCAACTATGAGATAGCTTGATTTGCATATGAGGTGTTAGGTTCTAATATCTGGAGATTTAATATAACTCATTGATCTCCCTCCAAATCATCCTAAACTGACAAGCCAATAGCTACAATTGGTTTTTTTGTTGCCACATCATCATTTTGACTAACTGCCTTAGTTTCTATAGTGGATTGATCTTCTTTTCTTTCCTTTGGTGCATCTATTATTCATAGCTCATCTAGGTCCACACCACTTTCATCAATCTCTTTAGCTATCAATTGATTTGATTAGACAAAATCTGCCATCCATTTATTGAATTGTGAGTCATCTAGCCAATTAAAATTCAATATTTCTAGCACCATGATCACATCCTTGAAACAAACATCTAACTCTCAAAATATCCAACCTGCCAACATAAAATAGTCAACCATAATCCTCTATTATGACTATACCTAGTAACAACACATCATCCCTTCTATATGAAGACAAATCAACAAATCAAGTGACTAAGGGCATAAATAACCTAAATCCTAACCACCAATTTGATTATGTATCAATAATTAAAGATCAATGGGCAAAGACAATCCATATCCAAGCCACTACTCTAATTATGTATCAATAATGAAAGATCAATGGGCAAAGATAACCCATATCCAAGCCATAAATGTAGCTTGTAAGTACAACACTACACAACTTATAGATCCAATAAGTTATCATACATAATCAAACTAAATACTTGATAACCATATCATCATGAAACCAATATGAAATATGAATTGAGTATACAATGATATCAAATCTTAAATCTCCAAACATTTAATGCCATAAACTCACAATGTTACCATAGTTAATATTTATCATAAAAATTTTAGATCAATATATCACCAAATAAATCATTCCAAATTTGCATTAAATCCAAACCAATGTCTAGAGCTCTCTAAGAGCTTTCTATTGACTGCTTGAAGTCCTAAATTTGACTCTATATGCCTAAGTTATGCCCAAATTTGTGTTCAAAATAAAAAACATCTAACTTTTTGACTCTTAAAACCTAAAAAAATATAAAAATCATAGAATCAAACCTATAACACATTGTAGCTCTCTAAATTAGCTTTCTAATGATTGGAAGAAGTCCAAAATCTAATATCTTGAGTGAAAGTTACGATTGTTTTACCAAGATAGTCTTTTTACCATTGTCACTACAAATTTTTTCACCTTTTTTTGGTAATGAACATTATGACATGATTAAATTTGATGGCCATCATAGGTTGAACCTAAAAAATCTTTGCATTTTCTCTTCATAGGGCCAAACTAGGGCATGTTATATATCAAAATTTATGGAAACATTGACTTAGATCCAATGGTGAGGTCTATTTTTTCTAGGAGGTAATTTTGCAAGCTTTCCCCTAAAAAACTCATTTAAATGAAACATCCAAAAAAATTATTTGACCAACAACTTCACATGCCCAAAATTTGCCAACATCCTATCATAACAACAAATATAAAACCTTCAAATTTGCAATAAACAACTTACATAACCCATATATCTTACCCTTTCTTTTATCCTCTCATGTATTCCCATGGATTCAATCTAGGGTTACAATAATAAAGCCATAGCTCTAATACCACTTGTAAGCAAAATTGCAACAAAAAATATAATCATTTCCACATAACCCATAATATATCTAAAAAAAATAATCAATTCAAATCTACATGCAAGACAATAGATAACATACCCACAAAAATAGAACACAAGATATATCTTAGGAAATCTTCATTGAGGGAAAATACCTATCCTCCAAAAGCATTCATCACTATGTATTAATTAGAAAAAAACACCATTGCAATACAACAATGGAAGCCTTCAAAGCCATAGCCACAACCAAGCAATCCATGTAAACAAGCATGAATCTGCACATCCCATTCCATGCTTCCAACCCTCAAAAATGCTCCCTTGGCTAACCTATCAAGCCTTGTCTTGCTCAACTTTCATTTTTCCTTCTTTCCCTTTTGTCTTTCTTGTCTCTACAAATACCCTTATGGTTTCTTATATGGTAGCAAGTCCCATAAAACCACCAAGTGGTATTACATAAACCATGTGCTACCTAACCCATTGACCTTATTGTTGTTTCAAAACTACGAAGTAGAGAAACAATTGATATTAGGAAAATGAAGAACAACTTAGTCTAAGGGTTAGATATTTCCTATGTTCAACTAAGAAGTCCTTAGATCTTGACCCAACTTCAACAAAATCACAAGGATTTTCTACTCTTTAGGTTTTGCAAAACCAAGGTGGGTGCATCTGAGGGATAAAAGGGTTCAATACTAGATATTATCTTTACACTTTATTCACTGATATTATTTCACAATTCTTATCCCCTATAGTAGATATTTGGTCACAATTCTTCTCAGATTTACAGGTAAGTTTGGGTTACAATAGCTAACCATAACACACAATGCTTCAATGCAAACAAGTGTTGACTAGCTACTAAATTTTTCATACATGAAAATAAATTTTATTTGAATTTTGAAATTCTGCTTCATGCAATTCTATGATTTCTTCATATGCAAATTGAATAAATCATCAGTGCCTTATTTATTGTCATTTAGAGGGTACTTAACAATTTTGACCTGATTAATTGCATTACAATCAATTTTATTAGCAATTTACCCTAAACCTCATTCTTATGTATATCCTTCTTACTGACTGGAAATCCTATCACCTTACTAAAGCATTTACTTAATTCCTTGAATTAAAAGCAATAGCAAATTGATATACAACCTATTCTAGTTGCATTAAATTGAATAAGCCTTGCTCATACAATCTCGAGGTAACTAGCTAATAACAATGGAGACAAGATTTAGAGAAAATAGATATGGTTGTAACTTTCCTTTGTATTAATTTTCATTAAAAATCACACAACACTAATGTAAAACTCAAAAACAATTTAGGATAAGACAACATGATCCTTGAATGTTAATGTATTCTTAGATTTGTAGAGAAAAATACATCAGATAATTAACATCAAGAAAACTGGACCAAATGCAAGCCTAGCATAATACTAAAAGTTACATGAAATTCAGACCCTTTCTCTAGCCTTGGGATCTCATTTATATAGCATGAGATGCAACAAGCTTTAGGCTTAGAGAAGAATGACAACTATCATGAAGACATAAATATATTACATACAAAAGGTTACCATCATAATAAGACAAAAAATTGTGCAACATAATGTCAACATCATGAATCTTCTTTTTGTGGGGCCAATTCTTTTGCAACTTCTTGTTGTCATTACTCTTCCAACTATGAGATAACTTGATTTTCATATGAGGTGTTAGGTTCTAATATATGGAGATTTAATACAACTTGTTGATCTCCCTCCAAATCATCTTAAATTAACAAGCCAACAATTATAATTGGTTTTTTTGTTTCCACATCATTAATTTGACTAACTACCTTAGTTTCTATAGCTAATTGATCTTCTTTTCTTTCTTTTGTGCATCTATCATTTGTAGCTCATCTAGGTCCACACCGCTTTTATCGATCTCTTTAGCTATCAATTGATTTGATTGGACAAGATCTACCATCCATTTATTGAACTGTGAGTTATCTGGCCAATTAAAATTTAATATTTCTTGCAGCTTCTTTAGAACATCTTCTCCCAGTTTATTAATTTCACCAAACTCCCTTTTGAAGGAATAAAAAAAATTCTTAATTCTAACAACTTCTTTAGTTGTTTTGGAAAACCATATGTGGCCCTTTTTATTTATGATATTATTCAATTTGATGCACATTAGTTCGTCTAGCTCCTTGGCCCACTCTTCTTTGTCTTTCAATTGATCCATGGCCATGAGTGCATGAGGGAAAAGCTAAATTTTTTCACTAAGATACTTTGAAAAATAATTAACAATCCTCCTCTATAATGCAACTCTCTTGTTATCAAAATTAGAGAGGTCATTAGTCATGTCAAAAGTCTTCTCTCTTTGTTCACAAGAAAGACCAATGATTGAACAACATAAAATTGTGACATCACTGTCACTATTGTTCCATTTTTTGACAATTGGCTTCAAGGTGACCTCATTACCTTTTAACTCATTCCATATATCCATTAGTTTTGACAAGTTATCATAAAATACATGTCATTCTACCTTGTCTACTAAATACATAATGGAATCTCTTAATTTATTTTCATAGTAGACACCCAACTCCACATGCAATGACCATATTTTATTCCTTTCTTCTTCAAGCTCTTTAGCTATACATGCTTGGAGTCCCTATGGGTTTCTTGGTATTTCTATTAGAGGAACTATTTCAAAGGGTGCAATTGGAGGACAAGGAGGATAAGTGATCCTAGGTTTGCTAGATTTTCCTTTATACCACACCATCTTATTTTTAAGCTCAATCATCTTCTGCACTTCCTTATTGTAAGCATCTAGAACCTGTTTATATTTTTCTCATAATTCCAATTTTTTCTTTTCTCCTTCCTGGTAGTGGCTAATGTGAGGTTAGCTATTTCAACATTGAATTTTGTGGCCTCATCATGTAGAGTATCTTCTACCCTCTTAACAATTAAATTTCCAACCAATCTAGTATCATTAGATTAGAGACCAAATTACTAAAGTAGCATGATCTTCACTAAATTTAGCACCTCTAAGTCCCCTTTTCACCTTTTCCTTAGCATTTAGCTTCTTGGTGATAGTATTAAAATCCATGGCATCTGTGATATCCGAATTTGGAAAAATAAAAACTCCAAATGATTTGATCATTCTTCTTCCCTCTTCAAGAGTCAAACTTTTAAATTCTTGCATCATTTCATCTTTTATTTCATCTTGTATAGCTACATCCCCCATTTTTGGATGCTTTTCCTTCCTCTTATTACATTTTTCTTCAAAATTTTCAATATTAGTTCTCCAAGAAAATTGGTAGAAAGCTCTTGATTTGACAAAATTGTCATCTGATAGAAATTCATGACTGGCTTGTTCCACTATTGGGTCTAATTCTTTCCCTCTATAATTAGAAATAGTTAGTTCAAGGCTAGGCATGAGAGGTTCTTGGGGATTTCCTTTGTCCAATTTTGTAGCAGTGATAAACACTTCCCTTAGGATCTTAACTGTTTAATTTTCTTTCTAGTGAGTTATTCCTCTCCTATATGCAAAGGAGATTGAGAGGGTGTTGAATCTTCTATTTGTGACATCTGCTTCTCTTATATCTGTTGGATACAATTGACTAATTATGTGTTGTCTTTGATGTTACAAAAATGTCATATCAATTGATAGTTAGTGCATGCTAAGCTCACTTGTTCAATGAAGACAAATTTTCTTGTCTTTGCCTAACATAGAAGACAGTGTCTACCGAGTTCACTCGAGCATCGAAGACATTCATGTAGAAAAGAGTGTTAATTGAGCTCACTTGGTTAATTAAGGAAAGTTGAAACCAAGTTAGTGTTAACTGAGTTCACTTGATTATCAAAGGATTTTTCACAAGTTTGTAGTGGTAACCGAGCCTCTATTGGTTAACATAGGAAATCACTCAAGAGTTAGTTTCTACTGACCTAGGTCTGCTAACAAAGAATTTTCTTATTTTGGCATGTGAAGCTTAATTGTTTTATCTATTGGTTCTAGCTGACTATGATGATGAATATTAGTTATTCTAATTTGTACTTGAGCCAACTTGACAATATAGAAGGTATAAGTAAAAGTTCAAGTTGTGATTTCAAAGTGTGAAGTTGTAATGAATGTATTGAAAGAAATGATAAGTGGAAGTGGACTTAAAGGATAAGTAAAATATCCTTGTGGAGCAGAAAAGTGATATTCAATTAGGAGGGATCAAGTGTAAGGAAAAACTAAGATCTGTAACCAACAATTCATTTGCATCTCAATCAGGTCATTTCATTGTTACTCTCTAATCATTGTAGCAGTAATCTAAAATCTCTTAACAGAGTTGGTTTAATAGCCATTTGTAAATCCTCTAATAAGGTAGCAATTCCATTGAATTATTTCAAGACCTCTTACAATGCCACTCCTAATAGGGTGATTAAATCTTTTAATAGGGTCAAACCTAATAGTGTGTTTTGTAACCTTTAACAAGGTTGGCTCCTAATAGGGCTCACTTCAGAAGAGTGAAAAATAGTAACTAGTTACAATAGGTGGTTTTTCCCATATTGGATTTCAACGTTAAATCTTGGTGTTATATGTGTTCATGTTATTTCTTTCATGCTTGCAATTAAGATTAAGTAATCATTGATAATATCTTAAGTTCTACAAAGTTAACATTTTCTACATTTATCAAACTATAGTATTTTATGAGCATCAACATAATTCAGTTATTAGATTATATTTTGTATTGACATCTAAGGGATCTAGGATTTATTTGAGTAGTAACTAATTCACCCCTCCCCTCTTAGTTACTCCTCTTATATTTTCAACAATTGGCATCATAACTTTTGGTGCTTGCAAAGAAGGTTTCAAGGATCTAAGCTAAAGATTAGGATGTCTTACAAAAGAGAGATTCCAAAGTTGAATAGAAACAACTTTGTAGCATGGAAAGGACTTATGAGGCTTCATCTAGCTACCATCAATGATTTAGGTTGCAAATATCTTGATGAAGAATACAAAAATACCATTGGAACATTATCAGTTGAAGATATTGCTGAGAAAAAGAACCATAACATCATGATGATTGATATTGCATCTGCTCTTAGCTATGCTGAATTTGATGAGGTCAAAGACAACAAAACTACTTGTGATATGTGGACCAAAATGAAAGAACTCTATGGAGGAGATGACAATGTAAGAAGAGCCAAATTCAAAAGCTTTAGAGGAAAATTTGATCAAATGAGAATGAAAGAAGATGAAAATGTTGCAAAATATGTGGAAAGAATCAAGGCCAATGTAAGCACAATCAAAGCATCTAGAGAAGACATAAAAGAGGAAACTATTGTAAGTAAAATACTCAGAACTCTTCTTCCCATCTATGTAATCAAAGTGTCTACTATTCAAGAAAAGAGATGTGATCCAAATAATAAGATAGGTTTGGATGCCCTAGTAGGAAGACTGACAACTTTTGAATAGAAAGCTTTCACAACTATGTTCCTACTTCCAAGAATGTTGAGTTTGCATTTGAAGCCAAACTCTCACTCAAAGAAAAGGGAAAGAAAATAAAGATAATCAATCAGGAAGTGAGGAAGAAATTGAAGAAAGTTCTTACAGTGATCTTGAAATTGTTAAAGCTCTACTTGCAAAGAAATATTCCAAGACCAGAGGAAAGTATAAAGGTAAAATCCCTCTGATTTGTTTTTCTTGTGAAGAAATTGGTCATGTTGCTGCTAGCTATCCAAACAAAGAAAGCAAGGATGAGAAAAAAAATCCACAAGTACAAAGGCAAGAAGGAATTCAAAAGTCACAAATACTACAAAGACAAAGTCAAGAAAACTTGTTTTATGGCTAAAGACTCTGATGATAGTGAAGATGAAATAGTGTATATTGTTGTAAAAGATGAATCTGACAATGAAGGAGATAAGATGTCACTTATCTCTCATGTTAATAAAAATGATACATGGATCATAGATAGTGGATGTTCACATCATATGACTTGAGATAAAAAAAAGTTTGAGCATTTTGAATACTATGATGGAGGCAATGTTAGGTTTGGAAATAATGAACCTTGTTGCATAAAGGGAAAAATATCATATCTCATTAACCAATGAACTTGTACGTGATAATGCCTATTGGGTTGAAGGACTAAAGCATGATCTATTGAGTGCAGCATAGTTGAACAAGATTGGATTCAAGGTTTAATTCATGAATGGCAAGGCAAAGCTACTAGATGACAAAGAAAATTTGATTGGATCAGGAAAGAAAATAAAAGGTAACCTATTTTTATCTTGATCTTGGTGATTGCTCATGTTTTATTGCTCAAGTAGAAGAAATTTGGTTATGGCATAGAAGACTATGTCATGTAAACTTTGATAATATGTTCAAAATAAGTAAACTCAGAAGAGTAAGAGGTATCCCTAGTTTGAAGAAACCTAATGTTGGATTGTGCAAAAATTGGCAAAAACTATCAGTTAGAATATGTCTTGGAAATTGTGCATACTGATTTATGTGGATCCAATGGAATAGAAAGTTATATTGGAGAAAAAATTATTCATTCTTTTTGTTGATGACTGTGATGTAACTAAAAGAAAAATCAGAAGCTTTTGAGAAATTCAAATGGTATTTGGCAAGAGTATAAAAAAATTTGGAAAGAGATTGAAATGCTTAAGATCAGATATGAATTCATCTCAAATGAATTCAATAATTTTTGCATTGAAAAAGGAATCAAAAGACAAGTATTAGCCCCTGGTACACCTGAGTAAAATAGGATAGTTGAAAGAAGAAATAGATCCATCATGGATTATGTAAGGACACTAATGATTAAAAAGAATATTGCTATCAAATACTGGAAGGATGCTATCAACATTGCAGTTCATACTTTGAACTATGTTCAGTTGAAGAAGGACTCAAACAAAACTCCATATGAACTATGGTATGGCTACAAATCCAATGTAAGTTACTTGAAAGTATTTGGAAGCAAGTGTTAAATCTTGAAAGAATCTAGAAAAGAAAAATTTGATGTAAAAGGTGATGAAGGTATATTTCTAGGATACTCTTGTAGAATTAAAGCATACAAATGTAGAATTTTTACTCACAAGATCATAGAAAGTGAACATGTAAGAATTGATGAGTTTGCAAAAAAGAGTGAAGAAGAAAGAAAAAAGGAGCTAGAGGATTACAAAAGATTTCTTTACTATGAACCTGATACATTGTCAAACAAATTTGATAGAAAGGAAACTTCATCTCCCGAGCTCCCCAAATCTCCAATAGCTATTGAGTTTTAGGAAGTACAAACTGAGTCATAGGGACCTAAGTCACATTCAAAGGCTACTAATCTAGTTCAAACCAAGTCTAAAGGTCCTGAGCCTAAATTTGAGATTCAAAATGAAGACAATGGAATTAATTCAAAAGCCAAAGAACCTGTATTGGCCAAATATGTTAGAAGGCATCATGCACCTGATCAGATCATTGGAGATAAATCAGATGGAACAACAAGAAGAAGAAAATTAAAAGGTACATGTTTACTTGCTGAATTCAAATCTAGAAGTGTTAATGATGCTCTAGAAAATGAAAGTTAGATTGAAACAGAGAATGAAGAGATATAATAGATACAAAAGAACAAAATTTGGACTCTTGTTCCTAGGCCTAAGGATAAAAATGTGATTGCTACAAAATGGGTATTTCGAAATAAACTGAATGAAGATGGAAAAGTGTCAAGAAAAAAAGAAAGATTGGTATATAAAGGCTACTCTCAAGAAGAAGGTATTGATTATGGTGAGACTTTTTCTCCTATTGCAAGATTAGAAGATGTTAGGACTCTACTTGCATATGTAGCTCATAGAGGATTCAAAGTATATCATATGGATTTTAAATCTACATTCTTGAATGGAATTCTTAATGAGGAAGTCTACGTTGAACAACTAGAAGGTTTTGTAGATCCTAACAAAAGAGACATGGTCTGCAAATTACACAAAGTACTATATGGTCTCAAACAAGCTCTTAGAGCCTGGTATGAAAGATTGCATAAATATTTGATTTAGCTTGGTTTTCAAAGAACAAATGATAATAGTAGTTTGTATATCAAGGAAGGACCAGATAAGAAGATTGTGTTGGTAGAGATATTTGTTGATGATACTCTATTTACAAGAAATGATGACTTATATAAAGCATTTTCAGAAGAAATGAGTAAAGAATTTGAGATGTCCATGTTTGGTGAGATAAAATTCTTTGTTGGATTGTAGATATAGTAGAACAAAAATGGTATCTCTATCACTCAATTGAAGTATATCAAGGAGATACTAAAGAAGTTTGGAATGGAAAATTCAAAACTAGTTGGAACTCCCATGTGTAATAGACATAAGCTTACTAAAGATGATGACTCCAAAGAAGTAGATTAGACCTTATACAGATCAATGATCAAGGAATTACAGTATATAGTACATACAAGGCCTAAAATTGCCTTAGTAGTTTGGATAGTGGTAAGATTTTCAACAAAACCTAGAGAAAACCACATGATGGCAATCAAAAGAATCATGATATATCTAAAAGATACTAAAGATTATGGCTTATGGTAAAAAGTTTGAGGAAATTTGGACTTAAAGGTGTTTACTGATGCTAATTGGGCAAGAAGTCTTGATGAAAAAAAAACACTAGTGGTGGTGCATTCTTTCTTGGTAAAAGACTAGTATATTGGACAAGCAAGAAACAAAATTGCACATCCCAATCCACAATAGAAGCAGAGTATGTGGTAGCAATAGAAAACTATTCTAACATTATTTGGTTCAAACAATTGTTGGGAGGAATGAAGGTTGAAATCAAAGAGCTAGTAGTCATATATTGTGATAACACTAGTGTAATCAACATATCAAAGAATCTAGTGATGCATTCCAAAACAAAGCACATTGCTAGAAAATATCACTTTGTAAGAGAATTAGTACAAGGTAAAGAAGTCAAATTGGAATATGTGAATACAAAAGAACAAATTGTAGATATATTCACCAAGCCATTACCTAAGGATGCATTTTTGTATCTAAAAGGTAAGCTAGGGGTCATTCCCCCTATCTGAAGCTCACTAAATAGAGTTTAGTGATGCATCAAAGGAACTAAGTTGAAGATCATTTAGTTGATGTAGCATTGAAAAGGACATATTGTAGATGAATCAATACTCAAGGTACATTGATACTAATCAGAATTGTCTTTGGCATGTGTTGTCAAAGAGGGAGAAGTTTATTGTCATATCTTTCTAAAATTTTGTCATTCCAAGAGAAAGAAGCTAAGTATTTCCTTTACAGATGGAGAATACTATAATATATGAGAAGTTTTCTATATGAAATCAAAGAGGGAGAAGCTTTCTGATAGAGGGAGAAAAGTTGAAAATCTCACACTAAAAGAAGGAGTCTTATCTTCAAAATTTCATTGTGCTATGACATGTTGTGTTGCCATCAATGCCAAAGAGGGAGATTTTTGGATACAATTGATTAATTGTGTGTTGTCTTTGATGTTACACAAATGTCATATCAGTTGATAGTGAGTGCATATCGAGCTCACTTGGTCAATAAAGACAATTTTTATTGTCTACCGAGCATTCCTAAGTTTGCCCAACACAGAAGACAATGTCTACCAAGTTTACTTGGGCATTGAAGAAATTCATGCAGGAAAGAGTGTTAATCAAGCTCACCCAATTAATGAAGGAAAGTTGAAATAGAGTTAGTGTTAACTAAGTTCACTCAGTTACCAAAGGATTTTTGGAAGTTTGTAGTGTTAACTGAGCCTCTGTTGGTTAACACAGGAAATCATTTCAGAGTTAGTTTCTACTAAGTTGGGTCAACTAACAAAGGATTTTCTTATTTTGGCATGTGAAGTTTAATTTTTTTATCTATTGATTCTATGATCTAGCTGACTACGATGATGAATATTAGTTATTTTAATCTATATTTGAGCTGGCTTGATAATCTAGAATGTATAAGTAAAAGGTCAAGTTGTGATTTCAAAGTGTGAAGTTGTAATGAATGTATTGCAAAAAATGATGAGTGGAAGCGAACTTGAAGGATAAGCATAATATCCTTGTGGAGCAGAAAAGTGATATTTGACTAGGAAAGATCAAGTGTAAGCCATAACTAAAATTTATAATCAACAATTCACTTGTATCTCAATCATGTCATCTCATTGTTACTCTCTAACCATTGTACCAGTGATCTAAAATCTCTTAATAGAGTTGGTTTAACAACCATTTGTAAATCCTCTAACAAGGTGGAAATTGCATTGAATTGTTTCAAGACCTCTTACAAGGCCACTCCTAATAGAGTGATTAAATCCTTTAATAGGGTCACAACTAATAGTGTGTTTTGTAACTTTTAATAGGGTTGGCTCCTAACAAGGCTCACTTCAGAAGAGTGAAAAATAGTAACTAGTTACAATTGGTGGTTTTTATCATATTGGGTTTCCACATTAAATCATGGTGTTATATGCATTCATGTTATTTCTTTCATACTTGCAAGTAAGATTAAGTAATCACTGATAATATCTTAAGTTTTGCAAAGTTAACATTTTCTACATTTACTGAGCTACAGTATTTTATGAGCATCAACAAAATTCAGTTATCAAATTATATTTTTTATTGACATCTAAGGGATCTAATATTTATTTGAGTAGTAACTGATTTACTCCTCCCCTCTTAGTTACTTCTTTTATATTTCCAATACTATCTTCTACCTCTTGGGTGTTTTCTCTTCAAGCCTTTCTTCTAAAGTAGCACTAGTTGATCCAACTATTTGCTTTCCTTTATCAACTACATGCTCTCTATTCTTGATTATGTTATAGCCACACCTCCTTTGGATGACCAATTTTCTTGATCCTATTGCAAGAGTAAAAGAAAACTTCTTCATTACCTCCCTTGCTTTGTCAAGCTAAGTATTGATAAGAAAATCCTTCTTTTCATTCATCACATCGATGACTTCTAAGAAGGTGGTCATCAATTTGTTCATTCTGACTATTGATGTCTTTGCATCTTCCAATGGGCTATAATATTTCTCAAAACACTTAATGAATTCTAAAACCCTAGAATACTCTTCACTTTTCTTTCCTAATTTCTTGTTCTTGGAGAGAAAATTCATTTTTTATTACATCCTTAGGGAAATAGAATTGATGCCTATGAGCACCAGTCTTGGCTCTCTATTTGAAAATCTCAAAAATTCCTTCACTATAATTAAATCAAGCATGGGAGACTACCATTTTGTATGGGTCTAAAATATTATACAAAAACAACCAACCACCCTTTCTGATTATTAATTGATGAGCTACTGTGCAAGATGGGAAACTAGAGCCTCTAGACCTACAAGCTAGTTCTGTTTCTTCCAAACCACCTAGTTGCCATAACATCTCAACTATTCCTACCTTAAAAGGTACCTAGTAGGGAAGCACATGTGTGGTTGCTTGGAATCCATATACTCTAAAAATAGTTGACATTGGATATGGTATAATGACTACCCAATTATGAGAAACTTTCAAATTGCTAAGGTTATCCATAGGCCTGATGAAATCTAACAAGACCTTGAGTATCCTAGGATTATCTTTTAATAACATGCTCCTCAGTCTAGATGCAAAATATCTATCAAACCTTAGAAAACTAGCCTCCTTTGCATCCCAAGTCATATCTACACTCCATAATTGGATTGGCAGAGATTGCCCACCATGCTCTCTTCATATTGCCATCTCTTTCTCAAAGCATATGACCCCTGTATACAGAAACATATGCATTAACAAAGAGTAAAAATCAAAAGTCTTCTCAATTTTCCCTTTTACAATTCCAATCAAGCCTACATGAATTTCTTTAGCTATAAAAGATGAAAAATCAAAGATAATATCAACTCCAAAGGAAGAAATCTATACCATCATATACATGAACTTTATTGGCACAAATTCTTGTTCATCTTCACTAAGAACTTTGCACAAAGTCATATATATCTATAGCCCTAGAATTGAAAAACTATTTCTTAAAAGGCTCTTTGGTTGAATTTGTGACAAAGTTTAGGTTTCCAATTGTGGCCAATTGCCCTCTTAGTGCTCCTTGCTTAATTTGATCCTTGTAGGACAAATATTATTTTTCCAATCCCTTAAAATGAATGACCCCATGATAATCTATTGTAGGATCCATTCCAAAGATTGCTTTTATTTCTTCTACAATAATCTTCACTACACTTTCCCCATTTATTCCCCTCACCATCCTAGCTTTTGGATCATAATTTTGGGATACAGTATGAGGAGGTCTAAATCCATGAAGAATTCAAGAACTACTAACTTACCCTAGGCCAAAATTCTAGATATTTCCATGGGGGCAAATATTTCCTATTTGAAAACCATTTTGTGAATAATTGTAACCCCATTTTAGAAGTCATGGCATCCCAAATCCAATTCCCTTTGTCAAATAAACCATCTACAACTTGAAGCCTAGGGTTTATGGGAACTCATTTCTTTATATGGGCGGACTGATTGGTAGATTCATTCAATTTCTCTAAGAGATCATTGTGAATATTCCTACTAGCATACTCAACCTTCCCAAAAAAAAACTATTCTTTGGAGGCATATTGAAATGACAATGTGGAAAATACTAGAATTATTATTATATGTGTAGATGAAGATACTTACTTGGAATTTTTGCTTCTTCTCTAAATGTTGTAATGGATTGTTGATACAAAAAATTTCATGACTCAACAAGGAAAAATACTAGGTTTTTCAACGTGTCCAGGTTTTAGGAACTCCAAAATTCTATTTGTAGGATAAAATTCTCAACCTTATTCACTACATTCCTTATATTAGCTTGCATGAGAAGCTTTTAATTCCCATAAATGGGTTGCAGAGAAAAATATAGTGGCACTCCCCTTTGAGTTTGAAAACAGGCTGTCGATTTACGAAATCTGATGATGAGGAAATAAAACATAGCTTGAATCAACTTCAACCTTCTTACTTGGTGGTCAATCCAATTGAAATTTGACATATGTACCCTTTTCCACCTCACTAGCAACTTGTATACTTTTCATTCATGTAATCAGACATGTGTCAATCTCTCACTATGTCACTATGGATAAAGGTTGAGTAGTTTCTTTTAGTGACATAATGACAACCTTTGATCTCTTACACATTGAATGATCAAGGATGATACTGTAGAACTCCTTTGATAGTGGGCCACCATGCTAGATGTCAATCTCTCAATATGTCACCAAGAGTAAAGACCTTGCAACTCTCGTTGGCAAAAAAGTGACGTCCATTGATTAATCTCGAATCTAATAGTAGGAAACAAAAAACCCATATTATAACTAAGATGGGCCTATTGGACATGTGTCCTTATGTCGCTATATCACCAAGGGTAAAAAAACATGTAACTTTTTATGGAAACAAAGTGACCTCTGTCAATCTTGAAAAGATCTAACAATGTGGACAAAACATCTTATCTTCATAAAGCATATCCCTATGGTGGATGAAAAGCTGACAGTTGGAAAACCATTGATAACCTGGAACCTGTAGCACTTTCTACAAGGGCTGATCCACCATATTCCATGTTTCAATCTCTAGCTATGTCTCTAAGGATAAAAAACCAAACAATTCTGGATAATCACATAGTGACAACCCTAGATTGAATCTGAGATCAATAGTGGACATAAGTACATTGAAAAACTAGCTTTTAATCATAAAGCACAAATGGGACATGAACAACTATCATCTTACTTTGACACACCCATTAGCCACAAGGAGAAATGATCCACATAACCACATGTCCTAATGTTGCTATGTCACTATAAATAAAGAACATGCAAATTTCTTTGGCAATAAAGAGAGGTTCATTGATCTACCATCTGATCTATGGTGAAGATCCTATTTTTGAAACTTTGCCTTCTTACTAGGTCCTACAGACAGATGTCATCTTGTTTCTATGTTGCTAATGAAAAAAACCATGTAACTTCATTCAGTGATAAAGTGACAAGCATTGATCTTAAGGAAGATTAAGGGCTATCATGGCTTAGTTGATTTTTCAAACATAAAACATAACCCACACAATATTTGAATTTAAAGCTTGGGTTATAATTATGGATTAAGACTTAAAGTAATGTAAAGTAATCCAGCCAAATTTTAAAGGTGTACCCAAGAAAATATAAAAAGGGTTTTCTAAAGATTTTTAGAAATTTCTTGCGCATTTCTTCAAAATACATACCACATAAACCTTAACGTAGAGATTTAGGGAAAATTTATTATTTGAACAACACAAAATTATGAATTAATCTTCACGAGAAAAAAAAGAGTCAAGAGCATACAACCCTAATTTTGAATGGAAACTAGATTTCCACTAGAATATTTCAAAAATTTTAATATGTGAAAAACCAGGCCAACGGACCCCGCATTTAATTGTGGACATTTAATTCTTTTACCCAATATTAAATAATCACATTAGATATTATTACAATTTTACAATACAACTCATCAAGTATTTCCCATGGAAAACTTTACATGTTGCACATCCATCTAGGTTCTCCTAGGTGCAACATTACATAGTAAAATAAAATAATACAATATAACCATATTATGCAATGTGTGCAACACACATAATCTCAATAGTAGGGTCACCGATACATGTGAAAGACCCCATGTTGGAAATATATATGATAGGCTAAGTTACTGAGAGGGGAGGAGTGAATTAGTAACAAATAAAATTTAATATTTGTTTACCAATTAATCCTTCATGTGTATTCTGATCTAATTGCATACATGAGAAAATGAAAGTATTAAAAAATTCATAACACTTTGACACACAATATGGTGACCTAGAAACCTTAATAGAAAGTAAAACTAGGGTGGGGATGATACCCTCAAGCTTTAGCACTATAGTATAAAGTTGGACTGTTAAGGTTTACAATGACCACTTTTGATGATCTTCCCCCTTAGGAGCAATAAGGACTACTAGGTCCACCTTGCAAAAGGATTTACAAACATTCAATGAAGTACGCGGTAAAGAGATTTACAAAATATTGTTAAATCTACCTTGTGAAAGGATTTAACTATTCCATCTATTAGGATGATCTAGTGGCTGATCTCTGATCTGCAACTTGATTTGTTAAATGAGTTCCTTTGAGTTTAATGATCACCTTGTTGTGATAGATAAATCTCTGCTGCTCCTTTTACTATTGTAGCATTTTTAATTCACTCTTTTTCTCTTCTTTTATTATTAGATATATTCTTCCATGTCATTATGTGATACAATACATTTCATATATACCAATCCAATTTATAATTCAACAAAGTTGGCTACAATAAAAGTTTACACAAAATACACAAATTCGGCCCAACTGCAGGAACTCGAGTTCTAAAGACTAGCTTGGTGAGGTTATGATACTCAACATCATCATGCATTTGGTAGATGTAGAAGATTGGTACATACTAATCACTTCAAAGTAGTTTGAACTCAGTCTGCACTGGTGACTCGATGAATAATGTGAAACTCAGCATATGAACCGATCATTTGATTCACACTACATAACTTGGTCAATGCTATCACTACAAGCTTGGTATAAACTAAATCATTTGGTTGACACTATATGGCTCGGTCAACACTAGATTCACATCACTATAATTGTGAACTCAGTAACCACTGTAAAACTTGGTTTGCCCTGAGAAACTTAGTAAATGCTAAGAAGCTCATCTTACACTAATAATCACCAACTTGGTAGAAACTACTCAGTACAAACTGAATACTATTCTTGATAATTGGTAGCAACTATAGAACTCAGTATAGTCCAAATTACTTGGTTAACATTGTTAACTGTACAATAAGCTTGGTAGATACTTACTATCTGAATAAGTGTATGTCACTAATAACAAACTTGATTGCAATGTCAAAAATCTCCCCATTTGGCATTAGTGACAAAAACACTTATCAATCAAAACTAAATTCTCAAAAAAAATTCCAAAAAATAATCTTTATTCTTCATCCTTCAACTCTGTAGAGTATTCTATTTTTGAGATTTTTCAAAATTGCTTTTGTAAGAGATGTTTTTCTAAATATCTACACACACACACAGACCCACCCACCCACACACACACACACACAAACATATAAAATATGATGGTGCTACCCCATACATATATTCAATATGCTTTACATATTATATATCTTCTCATATTTTCTCCTTTATTGCATCTTCTCCCCCCTTTTTACATAAATTCTGATGTAGAGCCTCACCTTGGGAAACTCAGGAGGACAATAGTCACTCAACTGAGTTGCTTCAAGGGCACATACACCTTCCAGGATCAAACTAAAACGAAAACCAACACTTGACTAATTGGTTCTCTGCATACATATTCAAAATGAGAACCTATGACATGAACTTCATGGATGATTAAAAACTCCTACAGACTATTAACAAACTGATTTTTTCAATACCTAGTGAAAACTGACATGCAACAGGAACTTTCTTAACCTCCTATTGCCACATCTTATAGAAACTTAATGCAACCTGAACACTTCCTAATTTATATTAAAATGCATGGAGACTAATTACCTAGTAGCTTAAATCCATTTTTGGATTTATACCATCTTTTCTGCATGCATTATTTTAGAACCCAATAACATGCAATTCATTAAACATGACATTCCTCATCATTTTCAAATCTACAAATTTAAGGTTCAAACTAAACTTTGCCACCATCATATATTAATGATGCAATTTTTAGCATCTTGGTGAATATATAAAGATATTCACCAAATTCAATAGCTTGCTTCCGCACGGCCACAGACATACATGAATGAAGCACAAAACGTGAAAAGAGAGAACAACATATTTACGCAACTCACTGTAATTCCAAAAAGTAGATCACAATGAGTCTAAAAGACTCTCATTAAATAGTACGACTCTCAAAATAATAAATATTTACAAACAACTAAATTAGAAAATCGTATTTCTTGTAATAGATTTCAAACAACAAATTTAACTTATATTCAAACCCATTCAATGTATTGCTGTTCTAAAACAAAACCATTGAAATGTTCTTGGAGTTTAGAATATTGAATTATGAAGGAAAACAAAGAAAGCCACACACTCAAAAATCATAAACTCAGAAAAATCAGAAAAACTCCAAACTTTCTATTCTATTCCACTCAATCCGATCTCTTTTACATTCAAAAATTTTCCCTTTAAAATACTTTCCCATCTCTTCTATTGGGAATCTAAAACATTCATAATAAAAACAAAAAATTGAAACCCATTTTTGGAATCGGTTAGATATCATGATCTGCTATCTATCTTTTTCCAGCTATTTTAAGTTTCCTGTAGCTGTCGATTTTTAGTTGTCTTAATTATTAAACACTCTTTAAAGAAAACTGACTTAAACTGAAATGAAAACTCACTTTTTCCTAAGTGGCTATAATTAGAGAGCTTATATGAATGCTATTCTATTTATGCCACCACATCATAGGACTTTATTACAAACATTAAAACTAAAAACATTTAAAACATAACATTAAATTTTTGCATAACTTCTTGTAGCTGAAACTATTTGGTTTGCATTAACTTTCTGTCGCATTTTCCACCATGTTACTTGCTATAGCATTTTTCTGATCTACCACTACAACATACTCCCCTATAGAATGAATCTCAAGTCCTCTTGAGATGAGGTGTTGTAGTAATGAACCATGCTTGTTGTTTTGTTCCTCATCCATCTGAATATCTTCTAGTGCAGGTTTGTTCTTCCATTTCATGAGATATTGAGTATTTTTTCCCCTTTGAGTCTTCTTAGAAACACCTACAAAAATAAATGTTAGAAAAGAAAAATATTTCTTCATCTTTACTTTAGGCTTATACTCATCTTCCTATTGCAATCTTTTATTTGCTTGTCCATGACTCCATTGTATTTGTCTTTCCTTCTTCATCTTAATCTTTGGTTTGTCTTTGTTTCGTAACATAAAAACTATTTGTTGCTGATCATTCATTTTCGGTAACAACTTTACCCCATGTAAGATCTTTACTACTGCATACATTTGTGACTCCACCAAATACACTTTCCAATGAAATTCCTCTTTCTTGTCATGCCATGTCTCCATACATAGAGAATACATAAAAACTTGATCCCTTTCATAACCCATAACCAAATTTTCTATAGTCTCTTCTCTTGGAACCAAATTAGATTTCTCAATCTAAATTTCTTCAGCCTTGTCATAAACATAATCAGAATTTATTACCTTTTCATAAACATATTCAAATTTTTTTACCTTGTTATTGACATATTCAGCCTCATCTTCTTTTTCCTTAACATCATCAGATATCTCTTCCTTGGAAACTTCTTCATTCCGAGTCTCCATACTACCACCATTCCTTTTCCATTCTCCCATGATGGCTGTAAACTCTTCCCATAAATTAGATTCTTCTCTAGAACTTGCTACTACGCAATCTTTATCTCCATCTTCATGATATTCCTCTTGGCATTTCACTACACCATGCATTTTAAAGGCTTCATTAGTCACCTCCAAAACCTTGTTCATAGGAGTACCTTCCAGCATTGTCCTCTTCTCTATTTTCAAAGTACATGTTACTATTCTAACCACAAATTGTTCACTCTCAAATTTCATAGGACTTTTCTCTTTATTCCTCCCATCAATAGTTACTTGCTACACTTCTTCTTGCTGCAATTTATCTTCTTTCTACTCTTCATGTTATTTCCCTTCCAAAGGACAACTTACTTCTATCATTGTTGAGATTTCTATCCCAATTTCACATACATCTGCACTCTTTATGGTTGCCTTCTTTGCAATTTCATTAGCCTCGACCAAAACTTCTTTTACTTCCTCTTTTTGCACTTTATTTTCTTCCAACTTAGCTTCATTCTCTTCAAGTTTCCTTCTCAAACTTTCTATCTCCTCTTGTATCTTGCTCATCTCTTCTCTTTTCTTTCTTATTTCTTCTTCTCTTTTATTCTTTCTCTCTCTCCTTAGTTGTGGATCCTTTCTTTGTTGATACTTTCTTAATAGGTACAACCCCGCTATTAAAGTTGCATTCCCTTGCTCCATTGTGTCTCACCTAGGATTTTTTTCTTTTTCTTTTGCCTAGTCTCTTGGACTTCTTCTCAAGTTCTTCCCTTAACTTGTTATAACTGCACAAACACACACAACCACTTTTTCCAAACCTTTTTCTGATCTCTATTACCAAAAATGATGTAGAGCCTCACCTTGGAAAACTCAGGAGGAAAATAGTCACTCAACTCAGTTGCTTCAAGGGGCACATACACCTTCCAGGATCAAACTACAACCAAACTCGACACTTGACTAATTGGTTCTCTACATACATATTCAAAATGAGAACTTGTGACATGAACTTCATGGATGATTAAAAACTCCTACAGACTGTTAACAAACTGATTTTTTCAAGACCCAGTGAAAACTTACATGCAACAGGAACTTTCTTAACCTCTTGTTGCCACATTTCAATTTCTTGTAGCAACTTAATGCAACCCGACCACTTCCTCATTTATATTAAAATGCATGGAGACTAATTACCTAGCAGATTAAATCCATTTTCAGATTTATACCATCTTTTTTGCATGCATTATTTTAGAACCCGATAACATGCAATTCATTAAACATGACATTCCTTGTCATTTTCAAATCTACAAATTTATGTTTCAAACTGAACTTTGCCACCATCATATATTAATCATGCAATTTTTAGCATCTTGGTGAATATATAAAGATATTCACCAAATTCAATAGCTTTCTTCCGCGTGGCCACAGACATAAATGAATGAAGCACAAAATGTGAAAAGAGAGAACAACATATTTACACAACTCACTGCAATTCCAAAAAGTAGATCACAACAAGTCTAAAAGACTCTCATTAACTAGTATGACTCTCAAAACAATAAATGTTTACAAAAAACTAAATTAGAAAATCACATTTCTTCTAATAGATTTCAAACAACAAATTTAACTTATATTCAAACCCATTCAATGTATTGCTGTTCTAAAACAAAACCATTGAAATGTTCTTGGAGTTCAGAATATCAAATTAGGAAGGAAAACAAAGAAAGTCACACAATCAAAAATCATAAACTCAGAAAAATCAGAAAAACTCCAAACTTTCTATTCTATTCCACTCAATCCGATCTCTTTTACATTCAAAAATCTGCCCTTTAAAATACTTTCCCATCTCTTCTATTGGGAACCTAAAACGTTCATTATAAAAATAAAAAACTGAAACTCATTTTTGGAATCAGTTAAATATCATGATCTACTATCTATCTTTTTCCAGCTATTTTAAGTTTCCTGTAGTTGTCAATTTTTAGTTGTCTTAATTATTAAACACTCTTTAAAGAAAACTGACTTAAACTGAAATGAAAACTCACTTTGTCCTTGAACACTATTCTATTTATGCCACCACATCATAGGACTTTATTACAAACATTATAATTGAAAACATTTAAAACATAACATTAAATTTCTACATAACTTGCCGTAGCTGAAACTATTTGGTTTGCATTAACTTTCTGTCGCATTTTCCACCATGTTACTTCCTATAGCATTTTTCTAATTTACCACTACAAAAAATTCCAAAGGTGTGTTCTATATAGTAATGCCAAAATGTGACAAGAAAGCAAAATGTACCTTGAGAATTAGTGCCATTGTCTTGTCCCAATTTTCTTGCAACACCTTGCTTGTGTGCAATGCAATCTGTACTTCTACTGATAGTTCTATCATGTGATCAACAATAGAGAAGTTGTTATCATGGATGAGGGTTTAGCATGTGAAATATGTTTTTTCAATGCATCCATGTTTTGGAGAATCATGCCTTGTATTTCTACAAGTGTAGCTCTTATCCTAGCTTCTTCCCTTAGCAATTCTACCTACATATTAGTTAGAAATTTGATTTTTGTATAGTGAGTAGAACTGTAGCTTGAATCAAGTTGCAAATGATGTGCACTTAACTTCATATCTTCATCAATCTTGGAGAGTTTTATCTTTTATTTCCTAAGTGAAAATTGATGTGTCATAGAATTCACTGAATAAAGAAGTTACATTTTTGCAAGAGGTTTCCAAGGAGCCGAGAATAGTAGACAAGTCTACTTGATGTATGGAAATCTTTTGTGCTACTAGCTCCAATATTTTATTTTCAAATTTCATCTCTACTCTCTGCAACAATTTCTCTTGTCCATTCAAGTCTTCATTGAATTTTTGGACTACTTCTACTGACTGAGCCAAAATTGGTTAACAAGTGTTAACCTTAGTGCTGTTTGCCTCTACAAGAATATTCTTTACATCTTCAAGCACTTCAAATTCTTTATTGCTTTCCTCTCTAAGTCTTTTTTTCTTAGCTTTCTTTTGTAAAAGCTCTCTAACTATATGCATCTAATTAGGATTTACATTGGAGATATCCCAATTCAGGATAACTATATCTTCATCAAGATCAATTTCTTATTCCTTATTCTTGTCTTTTCTAGATAGTATTGTACTCAGTTGAGGCTTGGTATCAACTATCATAGTACTTATTATTTTCATGCTTAGAATGGAAACAATGTTAGAAATAGTAGGAGTGGTAGAAAAAGTAGATACTGCACTTATTGAAGAAATGCCTTGAGTAACCAAAATTGATGGTGGAGAAAATACTGCTTACTTAGTAGATGAAGTGCTTGTCATTTCTATCAATGAAATAGTGAGCTAGATAGGTGCAAAGATTGGTTGAGTTCTTGAACTTGCAATGTTTTCCACAACCAATTCTATAGTAGCTTTCTCTAAGCTTGATGTCTTTAATTCACTTAGAGAATGAGGTAGTGAGGCTATGACCGCTGCTCCAATCTTCTCATGGCCGATCTACTTAATGTTCAGAACCTCAAGGAGATCTTCCTCAGTAGCTTCCTATCTCTGTCCCTCATCATATATATTATTATAATGTATTACCTCTTTGACATCAATTTCCTCTTCCTTGTCATGTTCACCATCATCTTCCTTGTCACTAACATTAACAACAAAATCACTTTACTTATGAAGATTACAAATGTTTTTCCATGTGTTGGTGGCATTCCTTACCACATGTTCAATGTCATTAATCAATATTAGACAAGTGTTAAAACTCAAAGTAAGTTTTTCTTCATTCTTCTTTATAGATTCTTTCACCTCTTTATCACTTAGACTTGACATGAGTTGCTCAAAGTCTAATCATAAATATCTTTAGTAGTTTTCCTTGCATGCTTTCATCTTGGCTTAATTTTCTCCATTAACTCATTGAGATTTTTTTGTGCAAGTTGGTTTGAAGAGTATTTTCATTTTCTTAGCTTAGACATGACCATGTCTTCAACTTGCTTCTACTCCTCTGCAGTTCTAATTTCATACCTTAATGCTTTGAAATTTTTTATGCCGACACCAAAATTAATTTCTTTCAATCTTTCCTGAAAGGTGGGTGGAGGCTTCTTGAAAATTATATCTTCTACTTCTTCACCCAACTTTAGATTCTTCCTTGATGTCCTTATAAATATCGTAGTAGATGTCTTTGTAGGTTCGGTTATAATAACCTTACCTCTTTTCTTTACTAGCTCTTCTTTTGAATTCTCTTCATCTTCTAAATTACCTTCTTCTATGTCATCTCCTTTTCCTTTTGTCAATAGGAGAGCGGAGTTGGTTTGTTTCAACTTTTCTATCCCTTTTTTTCCCTTTGTTGATTGCCTGAGGGAGTTTTATCTCAAGTTCAATTCTTTCTTTGGCTTCCTCATATGTGCCAAAATATGTAGCTTTTTTGGATCAACTAGCTCATTTAACAATGCTTCAATAATATCCTTAGTTTCATCAATATTAACCTCATAACCTAGAGGCTGGTCCCATACAATTCTTGGTCTTATTGCTTATATATACACTTTATCACAATCAACCATGAAACAAATATCATCTTTGTAGTCTTCTACAAGTTTCTTAGGTATCTTGAATATATTATTCATCTCATCCTTAAATGCATCAAAATAGTTTTCCATGATACTAACATAGTTTTCTCCTATTTTTGTTATATACTCCTTTATTTGGTAAAGAATAGGTACATCTTTTCTCCATACTATTGTACCTTTGGATGGGAAGAACTTTTGTACAAAGAAAAATAAATGGGTTAAGAGTAAACCAAACTTACAAGGGTTATTCTTTGAAGTTCTCATACTTTCCATATTCTTGTTAAGCTAGTTCAACATCAACTTGGCAAGGTCAAATGATATTTTATTCTTGAACACTTTGAACATGAGATCCACTACTTCATAGGATACACTATTTAGATGACTAGAGTTGTATATCTTATGTGCAATGACATGTATACCAAAATTCAACTCCATATAAGTTACACAACTGATCTTCATTCCCCTTCCATCCCATTTGGTAAGGGTTTTTCTTCTCCAATTCTACCCAACTTAGGGTTTTAGTCATTTTAGCCTTTACCAGCATTGGAAGCCCTGTGACAAATGAATTTGATTTCACCCTTTTTATCAAATTCATGGTAACAAATGAATTTTATTTCACCCAAACAATTCTCTTGAAAATTCATGGTGATAAATGAATTCAATTTCACCCTTTTTATCAAATTTTGCCTTTTAATCGCCATAAATGTCTATTACAATTGTTTGGTTGATGATAGACTATCTTCCACTTGACTTGCATTGATTTCTCAATAGATTTTTCCATGACTCAGTGTCCACATAACAACTTAGTAGCTCCTAACCTTGCTTGGTAGGGTGGTCACTCGGTAATGCCTAGAATTTCTTTAAATGCTTAGTGATCCCTTTGCATCTTGAATGCTGATATGGATCTTTCCTTCTAGCCAACTAGAATTCATGTAAGATTTCTATTTTAGAATCTTAGTTCTAGTTCTCCTTGTGAGAGATGAAGTGGAAATGCTTGAGTCACCAATTCTTGAGTGACAATGTTCTTCATTTCTCGGACTTGCATTCTCAGAGGATTTTGGAATCCATTATTGTCTCATCTAATTTATAATGTTGTTAGCCTTAGCTTTCTTTTCATCTTCAATTCTTCTAGTATTCATGAAATTCTTGGAAATATGATCAGGTTCTGTACAAATAAAACATCTCCTAGTGGTGTCTTTGGTCCTCATGTGATGTTTTACATAGTTCATTCTAATGTGTCCAAATTCTCCATGGTAGTGAAATCTGTACCAAGTGTTGTAGTCCCAACCAAATATAGCTTTTAAAATCTATTCTACTGGATTCAATATCTTTGTTCATTAAGAGGATTTGTGCCCATGCTTCTTGCATTTGTGATATTTGCCTTCAAATTTAGGTTTCTCTTTGCATTCATTAGCTCTATAGCCATGCTAATTACAATTGTAGTATTTTCCATTGAATTTATCTTTTGCATTGCTCCAACATTTTTTTGAGGTATGACCTATCTTACCATAATGATTGCAAGTAGGTCTTTGATTCTTTTGAACTCCTTGCTTGGATGATTCACCTTTTTTTGCATATCCAATTCTTGCTTTTCATTTTTGTTTGTATTGGCTTTGCTTATTTAATTGATTCATGTCTGCTTGAGATTTTATCGTCCTCTCATTGGGTTTCCTTTTAGTTTTTAGATCATTCTACAATCTTTCATTCTTTGATCTTAGATTCATGATTTCTTCATTGGCATTGGTAAGCTGATCAATGAAGTCTTCCTGTTGAAGGGATAGATGTTGAATTTCATTATTCTTACCTTCTAACTCTTCTCTTATTTTTTTTTTCTCTTCCATGAATTCACACAATCTTATTGACTGAATTTCTTGCTCTCTTTTTATATTTCTTACTTCTTCTTGAAGTGTGCCATTCTTTTCTAATAGTTCTCTAATTGCTTCATTTTCTTCATAGCCAATTCCAAATCTAGCTTTTCATTGTCAATAGCCTTATCAAGTCTAAATACCTCTGTTGTCTCTAATCTTTGCTCAATCTATTAAAATTCTTTAAGAACCTTAAATATTTGATACCAATTGTTGGAAATATATATGATAGGATAAGTTACTGAGAGGGGAGGGGTGAATCAGTAACCAATAAAATTAAATCTTTGTTTACCAATTAATCCTTCATGTGTATTATGATCTACTTGCATGCATGAGAAAATAAAAGTAATAAAACATTCATAACACTTTGACACACAATATGGTGACCCAAAAACCTTCCAAATAGAAAGTAAAATTGAGGGGGGGATGATACCCACAAGCTTTAGTACTATAATATAAAGTTGGCCTATTAAGGCATACAATGATCACTTCTTATGATCTACCTTGTTTGGAGCAATAAGGACTGCTGGTTCCACCTTGTAAAAGGATTTACAAACATATAATGAAGTATGAACTTGGTAAAGAGATTTAAAAAAGATTGTTAAGTCTACCTTATGAAAGGATTTAACTATTCCACCTATTAGGATGAACCAGTGGCTAATATCTGATCTACAACTTGATTTGTTAAATGAGATTTCTTTGAGTGTAATGATCACCTTGCTGTGATACATAAATCTTTGTTTCTATTTTACTATTGTAGCATTTTTACTTTTCTCTTCTACTCTTCTTTTCTTATTACATATATTCTTCCATGTCATTTGATGTGATACAAAACATTGCATATATACCAATCCAATTTACAATTCAACAAAGATGGCTATAATACAAGTTTACACAAAATACACAAAGTCAGCCCAATTGTAGGAACTCAGGTTCTAACAACTAGCTTGGTGAGGTTTTGATACTTAGCATCCAATGTCAATGCTCAACATAGTCATGCATTTGGTAGATGTAGAAGCTCGATCCATATTGATCACTTTCAAGTAGTCTAAACTCAATTTGTACTAGTGACTTGATGAATATTGAGAAACTCAGCATATAAATTGAATCATTTGGTTGACACTGTGTGGCTTAGTCAACACTAAATTCACATCACTGTAACTGTGAACTCAGTAACCACTATAAAACTTGGTTTGCATTGAGAAACTCAGTAAACACTAATAAGCTTGGTTTACACTAATAATCACCAACCTAGTAGAAACTACTCAATGAAAACTGAATACTATTCTTGATACTCGGTAACAACTGTAAAACTCTGTAGAGTCTAAATTACTTGGTTAACATTGTTAACTATACAATAAGCTCTGTAAATACTTAGTATCTGAATAAGTATGTGTCACTAATGAAAAACTTCACTGCAATGTCAACACCCCATTCATCAAACTCATGAACATCGATGGTGCATTGGTCAACCCAAAAGATACAACCATAAACATATAATGCCCATAACATGTATGAAACCTTGTCTGATGAATATTGACCTCTTGGATATAAAGCTAACGATATCCTAACTTTAGATCAATCTTTGTGAACACTCTCACTCCCTTTATCTGATCAAACAAGTCATCTATCCTTGACAAGGGATATCATTTCTTCATTCTCACCTTAATCTACTACCAATAGTCAATGCATAAACACAATAACCTATCCTTCTTCTTAACAAAGATGACTAGTACACCCCATGTAGATCACACTAGGAAAAATTGTACCTTGGCTAATAAATCCTCTAATTGCAACTGAAGCTCACTCAACTCTTAAGTAGTCATGTAGGAAGGTACCCAAGAAATTGGCTCTATTCTTGAGATGAGATCAACATGGAAATCAATGTCATACTACAATGAATACCATGTATCTCATTTGGAAACACATTGGCATGCTCACAGAGGAATGGGTAATCGTCAAGTGATACCTCTTAAATTTCTACCCCATGAAGGTCATTGTCAAAGAATGTAAATATTTTATATCCATTCCTCATGCTCTATTTCAATTACTTAGTTAAGATCATCTAAAGTGAGACTAGTCTTTGGACCCCTACAACCTCAACTTTTCCACTCATGTCCTTTAAACATTGTACCAACTTACATAAAATATTAATACTCACATGGTGAGAAGCTAACCAATCCATACCCAACACAATCCCATAAGAAGCTAAGGGTAGGATGTAAAGATCAATTATGGTGGGGAAGGTTTCCAAGTCCAACATACAACTACTAACTAGGGAATTCATAGTCTTTTTGGATCCTATGGTCAACTCAACCTACCACCTATCTACCTATTATATTGTCAATATCCTACATTATTGAATGAAGGATGGTGAAATAAAAGAATTTGAAGCATCATAATAAAAAAAAATAGTGGTAGAAGTATTATGTAAACCACATGTAGTCTTGACTAGATTACCCTAATTCTTATCCTAATAGTTATCAACTACCATAAACAATCAATGAGATCTACCACTACTACATTTGATCTTATTTTTTGACCAAAAAATGTGACCATCAATTAAAAAGCTTTACGTTGGTCAGATTGGAGAAGGGAAAAATCACTTTTTAAAAATCTAAGCCCGTGTTGGTCAAAATTTTGACCAACACAGGCTTAACTTCAACATGGAAAAACATTTTTCATTTCTTTGATGCAGTTTGAGAGTGCACGAAGGAGCATTTCATTGTATGTTTTTGAGAGCACATGAAGGAGCTGTAAGGGTTTTCTGCATTGTGGTAGGAAAAGATGGAGCATGCAAAGGACCTATAAGGGTTTCCCCTACCTCTCATTCCTCCTTTCCTACTCAACAAACTATTTCAATCCCCTGTTGGTGCTCACTGTTGATGAGAATATCGACCACGAAAGGAGGGAGACAACGATATGATTGGTAGGTAACAAGATTTCTTGTCCCTAGATTGATGTTGAAGCTGATTGAAATTTTCTTTTCCTCCATTATAATACATTTTTCTACCTGAATTTTAGGATTGGGAATTCTAAATTCATTAACTAAAACCATCTTCTAGCATTGTAAGTGGTTCTTATCTACACCATTGCTCACAAGTTTTGATAAGTGAGGAATTTGCATAGCTCTGAACTATCTCTGAGGTCTTAGGATTCATAAATAGCCCATATGTGTAAGAATTTGACTCTACCAAAGCTACTTTACTATTTTGAGGTTGAGTATCATCTTTTGGCAATAACCTATCTCTACCTACAACAAAACTAGCTTTATAGGGATTCATATCAGGCCCACCTTTAATCCTTTTTTCAAGGTTAAATTTTTACAACCCCTTACACCTTGTCCAAGAACTGGTTGCATTATCACTTGCAGATAGAAGCATTTGTAGTAAAGTAGAGGAGCCTTTGGGCTCAACTCCTTCCTTTTTTCTTTTGTTTTTCCAAGGTGTTTAAACTAGAGAATGCCTAGACACTTCCAAGATACTTTAGGAAATCTAGAGAATTCTAAGAGATTTCAATAATCCTTCAATTTTGGGGATGGTTGCACATTCCTAGCTCTGTTTACATATGGCTTGAATCACCCTAACAAAAACAAAGCCCTCTTAAAAAATGATTAGATGCCATAATAAATTCACCATCACTATTTGGGGATAGATAGAAGTTCCTAAAATATAATGAGGGATGCTATACCATGAGATATCTAAAGAAATATTTAATAAACTAGGGTCAACTCAGGTGCTTAAGAATCTTAGAATGGGAATGAAAAATGGGGGTGTGCCACAACAATACCAAGATGATATATAGCTTGGATTTTTTTCTTAGATTTCAGAGACAAAAGTGGGGCATTTTATACCCAATTCATTTGGAAAGTTAAATGATGCATGTACATCATAATATGTTGTGCTATCATTCATTTACTCCATTACACAATGTCAATTGCCTCACCATTCATGAGGCTTGATATTATCTTGGTGCTCTCTATATGACCCTTTTATGATCTCCTTTATTACTTTCTTGGTTGTATTTACTAAAAGATGATTAATTGAAGAATTATGTCCTTCAAAATATTATCTCCATTTTTTTCTTTCAATATTCTCATTATATAATGAAATATATGTATACTTCTTCCAACCTTTCTTTTCACTAGCATGTTAACAACAAGTTATGCAATTATGTATATTTAACTATTCATATAAATTTTGGACATAGGTTTAGAAAACCTGGTTACCCTTTAAGATATATTATTTCCTATTGGTTCGTCTCTTGAACACACAATTTAAACTTCATAAATGCCTACACTAATACCATCAATGATATAGGAAAAAATCAAAGTACCCAGTTAAAGGTTTCTTAAACCAATTCACTTCACAACACCAACTAGCTCGATGCATAATGGAAATAAAAAAAAAGCATAGAAATTAATACATTATACCAAAACATAACTATGTTTGAGATGATATCCATTATTGCCTAAAAATAGTTATAATACATTGAGGCCTTGAGCCCTAAGATTCAATACACAATGAATCTTTGAAGATTTATAAAAACCATTGATTATATAAACCTAGTATGGACTCCATGATATGGTGTTCTTTGATATTATATCTCCTTGGCCCCTTTTTGTTCAAATGAAAATTTTAACTTATGATGGCATTGCATGAATTCAGAATATGCTTCAACTTATGTACTTTATGTGGCAAAAAAAGTCCATCCTATGTATTCATGCTACCATAATATCATAATTATAAATTTAAAATGAAATATAATGCTATAGCAATATTATTAAACTTGGTGAACATTAAATACTTACAAATTTCATAGAAATATAGAAAACTAGTCAAGTAATTAAATGAATTAAATTTTGTAATCAACTCCAAAAGTCAAGAAGGAATTATTATGATAGAAAGATACTATTTTTTCATGGTATGAGAAAATGGTTCATTTAGATGAGTGTGTCATGATCTTTGTGATTACAAAATAAAACCCATGTGAAAATTATACTTAGAGTTGAGATGTGAGCATCTATTGATGATTCCTACCTAATCACTAATGTGTTTGTGACTTATAACAACTACCTAACAATGTTTGAAGATGTTGCTAGATAGGGGATATATTTTTGTTCAAAGTTTAAAGTGATTTGATTCAATGTTAGTGATCAAAGATCAAAACAACAAGCATCCATTTAGTGTTCCTATGACGACGCAATGCTAATGTTCTAGTTATGCTCTCTACATGCATGCATGACCAATACTAAAAACCTTTGTATGACTATCCAATTCTCCTCTATGCTCATGTTAAAATGATCTATGTTATTAAAAAATAAAACCAATATGCAAAATTGCACATAGAGTTGAGGATGTGAACTTCTCTTCTTGATGCTTCTATGATCTATTCACCAATGTGTTTTTGGCATGTAACAATTGGCCAATAATGTTTAAAATTATTATTGAAGAGTTTTCTAGTTAGGGAGTATGTTTTTTTGCCAATCCTTAAAGTGGGCTGATTCAATGGAAATGAAAAAATATCAAATATTATCAAAATCCATGTAGCATGCCTATGATGATGCAATGCTAAAACTCTAGCTATGCCCTCTATAATATATCAATATTACTCTTGAATTTAGAATTAGCTAATAATAATGAATTTGGGCATATCATTTAAAGCATCATCTTAGGATACAGTTTAAAATAATTTGTATTTTAGCAACCCATAGTAGTTAGTAGGAAAGATAGAATATGGGTCAAACTTAAATTTTGAGATGTGAATGCAAGCGATTCAAATGAGTAATGAAAATAACATGGGTCAATTTTGCATCTATGAACCAAAACTTTAGTGCTGTTTGATAGAGATTGCAAGATTAGAGCTAGAACTTTTGGATGTATACATGTAAATGAAGTTGGGTTGATATTATTTACCAACTTCCATGCAAAAATCACCTACTTTAAATCTAATCAATTTACAAAACAACCTGATTAAAATGATGTCAAAACATGTTAAATTTTGGGACTTTAATTTGTGTATCAAAGTTGGATGAGTTACCTTTGCATCTATGAATCAAAACTAAGGTGATGAATAATAGAAATTCCAAAACAAGATCTAGACCTATAGGATTCACACATATAAATGAAACTAAAATAAGATTATTCACCAACTTTCATACAAAAATATATCAACATATATGGTCATATATAAATGAAAACAACTTGAACAAAATTTCACCAAACCAAGAAATGAAAAAGGCATGGGTATGCAATTAAGGGTAGTTTAGATCAATGTATCATTTTTTCCCTTTTTGTTGATTAGAACAAATCCATTGGAGATGTAAGTACATTAATAAGCAAAGCATGTAGGTATAGGTGTTTAAGTTGATCAACTCATTCACATGTGAAAGTTGAGATGTCAACATCCCCACAAAAGAGAGATGGTTGTCTTTAAGATAATAATGGAGGTGAATCCTCTAGGTGAATGACTAAATGGCTCTGAAACTTCTAGGGAATGAAATTCTATTCTTTTCATTGGGACACCTTGTCTCCATTCATGCATCCACGCCCAAATGGATGAGAAATGTTCCTCATTATTAGGATGACTTGTCTTAATACCTAAATCCAAACCCAAGTCGACCAAAATTGATTGCATTAATTATACTATCTCCTCCATCATATATGACATAATTTGAAAATCACAAGGCATTTAGCCAGTCCTATATCATCTTCACATGCTTATCATATTTTCTTCCAAATAGACAGACCACTTCATAGCACATGGAAGTGATGGAAGTCTCAAAAAAAACTCTTACATACCTCTTTATTCAGTCTAGATTAAGCCCACATGCATTAAATATAAAGGTATGAAAGCCCATCAACATTGATGGAACAGAAAAAAAAACTTGCGTATCATGTTTGAGAGACAAATGTTGTTAACTTATTACAGTGAGGAATAGAGAGACAAAGAATGTTCCATGCTTAAGGAAAAAAAGGTTATGTTTGGAAATCTCAACACATAGAAGATGAATAAATAAAACATATTGATTGTATTTGTTTTGAACATAAGTATCACAAATTGACATTGGGACAATAGCTCACAATGGCATTGTAACTATGCGTGAAATTTGACCCTTGTTTGAAGTAACTTACAAGACCATAAATTATGGGTCCTTATCTATAGATAACACATATGACTCTCTTATACACATTGTCTCAAATTTTTTTTACAGTAGGGAAATTCTATAAGGTGAAAAGATGGTGCAAGCTGTGATTAAGAGTATTATTATTTACATTGATTTGATTACATTTAAGGTAATGCCTCATTGTGAATAGGGGGTTTTCTCTGAGCATAAGTGTAGTCCATTCTTGTAATCTCTCCATTATCATCATAATTAGTTGATTTTGTTGAATGTGAGTTGAAGAATGTTTGAGACTTTTCCTGAGAAAGTGGACTTGCTGGGCTAAGTCTCTCACTATTTGAATCTGGAATGACATTTTTAGAAGCAAGAGTTCTACCAGACATCTTCTTGGAGGAGGCCTTTAGCACTGCTGGCCTCTTGTTCACATCCAATCTCCATTCAAATTATCTTGATAGTAAGGACCATTTCCAAATTTGTATCAATAGCACATATGTAAATAGTTGTAACACCTAGTTTATTATTGAATTTTAAGGCAGTAATGTAATCCCCATGGCTCCATTTCTCATGATAGGAAACTTCTACGAGTATTCACTTAATTAGAGAGGCAGGGGAGGACATGAAAGGGGCTATCTACTAAAGTGGGAACATAATTGGTTGAGTTCTCTTGGAATTTGAAGTAGGACACAAGTGTTTCTTGAATACATTTCTTGGTTGGTTCAACTAAATTCCTTATTTGAATACATAGAAAGAGCAATATTTTATTTGTTGCAATCAATCAATTGAAAATTGGAGGATCCTATGTGCAAATTAATATAGGGAATAACCATCATTGATCCTATATTTCTTCAACATTAGCTAACCCCCCCAATGGAACCACTAGTTAACACTGCACACCAAAAGACACTGAAGCATTTCCAACTTGGAGGATCCTGTGTGCAACTTAATATAGGGAATCACCATCATTGATCCTATATTTCTTCTAGATTAGCTAACCCCCCCAATGGAGCCAATAGTTAACACTGCACACCAAAAGACACTGAAGCATTTCCAACTTGGCCAAAAATAACTTTGTTACTATCCCATTACACTTATTACATCAACTGTTCTCCAATTAAATAAGATTTTCTTTGAAGTTGTGGAAGTAGTTGTTGATGAAATCAGTGCAGAGTGTGTGGAAATTCTCCTTTGTCCTTTCTTAGCTTATGACTCAAATCATGACCTTGATGCTTACAAAACCAATGATCTTTCTCTCATATCATGAAGATCTTTCTTGCTTTTGAGGAATTTGGTTATTGCCCACACACTTTAGGAGCAGATGGAAAATATTCAATGCCTGAGAGCTTACATGTTCTTCCCAATTTAATTGATCATGGAAACCCCCATTTCAGGTATGTGCATTTTCATTCACCACCTTTCAATACTAGCTACGTTGTGCACAAAGAACATTGCAATGAAATGGTTGGATTATTATCAGTCTATGTTTTCAGCATTGTGCAAAGAATATTGCAATGAAACACTAAATTCAAATAGAAATGGTCAATCAAAGGCCTCTCTAATTATTCTCAACTGTATTCCCTCTTCTTTTCAGTACACATAAATTGCAGCTACAAGAGCTCACAATTTAAGAAAATATGAAATTCAATTTTAGCCCAAATTAAAAATCCTATTTCTAAATACAATAATAAAACCAAAGATCTTTTAAAAACATTTCCAGCAATTATCTTAGTAGCATTTCAGTTTTGATAAATTTTGACCAACAATCTCATTAGCCCAAAACCTTATCAAAAGTCTCATCACTTTTGATAGATCACTTTTCCTCTGTACTTGGTATATCTCTTTTATTCACTTGTTTTTGGTGTCGATCAATTTGGACTTTTTTTTAATTTCTATTCAAATCTTGTAGGTAAAGGGCTATTTTTGAGTTTAGATTTATCTGTCATTAATATATTTTAGAATTTGATTCTATAATTTTTTTTCATAAATGTTCTGCATAAAATAGTGATTTATCATCAGTATATGGAAACAGAAAAAAGAAGTCTGAATTTAAAATTAAAAAAGCCTTGGCTAGGAATCAATATATGAAATGTTACACATAATATAGGTGTTAAAGACAGACTTGGAAATATATATAGTTTGCTTTCAATTTGATAATGGTCTGTAGCCAATAAATATTTAAATGCATTGGTTGTTTGAATGCATTTCAATCACTTTACATCAATTACTTTAACGAATGGTTGGAATGCTCAATTTTTGCTTTATTCTATTTTATTTTTGTTTGCTTGTAATATTTGTAATATTTGTATTTTTTTAAAATTTTTTATAACTTGTTCAAAAATAACTTTGTACTTTTAAGTCCATTTTACACTTGTTGATGTAGAATAAAAATATTGTAGAGTCGTGGAATTTCAACATATGTGTGGCCATGCACAAAATCTTCAGCTACTACTGCCAAGAACATTATTTGATGTTGCAGGTTCTCACTGATTCAAAACTATGATATGGATGATTGTGGGTTTTGTGCCAACTCCCATGGCTTCAGAGCTTAAACTGGTAGATGTTTCTATTGTCCACACAATCATTACATCTTGATCTGCTTTATTCATTGGCATTTTCTTTTCCAGTCTTCTTCATTACATTAAATCTTTAGTTATATTTGTTTTCAAGTGAGATTCTATACTCATTTATTATTCTCTTTCAATTCCTAACCTTATCCCATTTTTATTCACTTTCAATTCTAAATAGGTTCAATAAGCCTCCTAAAGTGGTTATGGGCTATTAAAACTTCTAAATAGACCATCCTTTGTTTTGGCATTGTTTTATCTCTTTTCTGATGCCTATTCATTTAGTTTCAATGAAAATGGTTTGAGCTAATAGTGATAATGATTTGAGCCAAGAGTAGATTCTCTGTGTTTTTCTTTTGTAAAAATAAAGACAGTGCAATAGAATCTAAAGTCATTATACCCTAAATATTACAGAGTGTTGAAGCATTTGCACGAGCACTGCGATCCATCTATCATTCACTATGATTTGAAATCATCGAATTTTCTCCTTGATGTAAACTAAAATGCCAAAGTAAGTAAATTTGATTGTAAGGGAATGCTCATTAGGGCAGAGTCCAAACTAAAAAACCTTGTACTTGATTGTTGAATATGTTAAAGAAGAAACAAATGCCAGTTAATTTATAGACTGGAACTGACCTAAATTGCTTGATGTATTTTTTAAATGTTGAGATGCATATACTAATGAATTTTTTGTTGCTACAGGCCAAGCCACAGCTGACAGACAGGTCAAAGCTTCCAACTATTATGGATCCTATGATTAAAGAGTTGCTGAACTTGAAATATCTTCAGCAAGTAAGTTGCATGCAAAATATTTCTTTTGAAGGGAATTGACATTATTTTTAAAAATACATTCAGTTTATACAATTTTACTCATGTTTTGGTGGATAAAAACTTAACGTTCTTCCACATTTCTTACCCATTTTATTGCATATCTGAAATAAGACGCAATCTTGCCATTTTCCAATAGCTAAATGTCTTTAACTATGATTAGAATTTGGCATAGAATGTATTTTTAAGGTTAGATTGTCAGCTAGTTCTAGTTGATCGCCATTAGAAAATTAGAGGTGCTAATCCTTTCATTGAAGAGAAAATTTATAGTGCACTACATATCATCACACTTACCCAAAAAAGTTGAGCCAATATTTGATTATCTAGATTGAAAGTCATTGTCCACATCATAATCTTAGCAAGAAGAACACCATAAGCACTTGTGAACCAAGTATTTATGATGAAGCAAGAAGGAAAGAAAAATGAAAAAATGTGTTGAGTCGAGAGATAGACATTGGAAAGAAAGTCATTGATTATAAAAAGTATTAAGATCAAGTTTAAAAATAATGTTTTAATTGACAAGCACAAAGCAAGATTAGTAACTAAAGAGCAAAAAAATTTCTTTGTACATCTGTGCACTATCTCCATGATTCCATGTTTGGTCCTTAGCCTCTTTGCAATAACCACATGATCGATGTTTGCCAAATAGTGCCAACATACTATGTGGAAAGGCCCTTTCTAGATCATATTTCAATGCAACAATTTATCAAATGATATCACTTTGAGGGGACAATGATCATCTTCAACCGTTTGACTTTGGCTCATTGCTTCAAATTTCTTAGAGGATATATAAACTTATTGACTGTAAATAGCAGGTATTTTCTTAGAAAAAAAACCCATACTCATTGTAAACAGTAGGTATGGACTTAATGCATATTTCATGAGTTGTGGTTCATAAAAACCCATACTCATCAGCTTGAATTTTTTGTTTAATACCCAATGCATTGAGGTGATGCTTACAATTTGAATTCATAACAACCATTTCTCATCAACTTAAATTGTTTGTTTAGTACCCATTGCATTGACGTAACACTTACAAGGTTGAAGTATTGCAACTTCCTAGAAGGTCTGCCTACTCAATTCCATGATGATCCAACTTTCCTTGATCCTTGGGAGAATGATGCAGGAGCATCAAGGTCAAGGTTGAAGGCATGAGAAGACATTAAGGTCTCAAAATAACCAACATGACCATGTTAGAACAATTGATGTAATAAGACCTTGTGAAGGTCCTTTTTGATATGTTTGTAATCATTTTAGTTACATTTGAAAACATTAATTAACAAAAACCATATGTGCAAATATAAACATTATTCACAACATGTCCAATTTATTTGTAGGTATATTTTCCTATGAAGAAAGACCACACTTGACAATATGAACCTAGAACAAAATAATGAGACAATGGTTGCATTGTGGGCTCAGTTTCGAAGAAAACCTAATAAATGTTATTATCTGTGCAAAAAATGTAAAGGTTTAAAGAATTGAAGAATTCTAATCACAAAAGCCCATATTCATTGTAGGCAATATAGTCATGTTGAAGGGGGACCCAATTTTTGTCCATTGCTGAATGTGGATTTCCTACTGGAGGAACATGGAGGTGTGAATATCCAAGCTGAGGATAACACTCCCATGGAAGAAGATGATAATGTGCTAGAGACATGATTGAAGAAGATGGTATTGGGGCAAGTTATGAAGAGGCTCACAATGGTGGTACTAGTGAATCTGATAATAATGATGAAGATGGTCTTGATATACCTTTACTTGAGAAGGCACACAAGCCCTTATACAAAGGCTCCCAAACAACTCTACTATCTGCTATAGTGTTGTTGGTGAACTTAAAGGTTATGAATAGTATATCCAATGTAGCAATGTCACGTATGCTAAGGTATGCCATTTTTGTCATCTTCAATGTTAGCATACAATTACTATTCATTATATTAACAATGCATATTTTTTTGTTGTAGGTTGATTAGTGAGTTTTTGTTACCACCATCAAACATTTTGCCTCATTTGTACTGAGAATTATCTAACATTATGGATCACATTGGAATGAAGTATTAGACAATACATAAATGTCCCAATGATCACATTCTATATCATAAACAACATGAATTTGAAATAGAATGTCCTGATTGTCATGTTAGTAGATATCGGTCAGATCAAATAACAAAAAAAGTGCCTCACAAGGTTCTTCGGTACATTCCCATTATTCCACGTCTCGAATGGTTATTCAGGTGTGCTAGCTTGGCACAATTTATGGATTACTATGCATGCAATAGAAGTCAGGATGACATTATGTGAATGCCTACCGATGGTTCTACATTTAAAGAGATAGAAGAAACATGGTCACACTTTAAACAAGAACCTTGTAATCTGAAACTTTCATTGGTGGCGAACGGTGTCAATCCATATGGAGATATGAGATTTGTTTACTCAGTATGGCCTATTTTTGTTATTAACAATAACATTCCTCCTTGGATGTCCATAAAGAGGGAGCACATAATGTTGTCAATGATTGTGCCAGGTATTTTTTTATTTTATAGTTATCTAAATTAATTTATAAATAGTGCATGAAAATGGTTATAATAATTACGTAATGTTTATGTTTATTCAATTGTTAGGTAAATACCAAGTTAAAGATATGAACGTGTATATTGAGCCCCTAATTGATGAGTTGTTGAAGTTATAGAATGGCATCACTATGTATGACATCTCTAGACCAATAGGACATCAAAAATTTCAATTTCATGCAATGCTTGTATGGACAATACATATGCCCCTGGGCTAACTCATTTTTGCAGTATGTTATATTGTTAAGATCACATATTTTTGGTCTATTATAGTGCTTAAACATTACTATCGAATGCTTAAGTTGTGCATGATAATTGTACATGATCCAATTATACATGATCTTTTAGGTCTTCAGACAAAGGAAAAATTCGCATATCCAGTTTGTGGTCTGAAGATGAAATGTCATCATTCGAGAAGTTTAGGAAAGCAGGCATTTGATGAGTTTAGACACTTTCTCCACAATAATCATAGGTATCAAATTTTTGAAAAACATCTTTTCAATGGGAAAGAAGAGACATCATCAAGGCCACGAAGAATGACACCTCATTTATGGAAGTTGGAATATGATCGACTAAATCATCGAGGTAATGTCCAATTTGTCATCTGAAGTTTACAATTTGTATTTTGATATTGTCTTATATTTACTAATGCTATAATTAATGCTCATGAAGGTCGTCAAGGCATCAATGACCAACTTCCTAGAGGAATGAAAAGTTATCCTACTCAATTTAGTAGGTTACCATACTAAAAGGATCTCCCAATTACAATTTTTTTTGATGCTATACCTATTGGAAATAATGTAATAGAGACATTATAGAAAATGTTGGATGGAAGGCATGATAGAGAACAAATTACTAAAATTTGTACTGACATTCATGAATCTAATCATGCACTAAAAGTTTTCATTGAATCAAATAAGAATGGAGATTGTATAAATACAAGTGCCCTTCCTTGGTTATTAATGGAGCAACAAAGTGATGCATTAAAAGAACTCATAAAAAATAATAATTTTCCAATAGGATTTGCTGCAAATATAAGCACTCTTCTATCAAAGAAAGGTGATTTTGGGCTAGGGTTGAAGACACATGATTGGCATACCTTCCTCAAGGTAAGTCACATTTTTTATTTACAGTATATTTGTAAGATTGAATGTAGTACCAGTTGCATTATTTAATAATATATTGAAATGATCATTTTTTAATGATTGCAGTTCGTCCTACCTCTATCCCTTCCACAATAGTTTGAAAATAGTATTAAACAAGTTATATATGATCTTGGAAAGTACATGAGATTAGAAGAGTTTTTTTTCTTAGATTTGTAGCTTTTTATCTGAAATCTATTGTATAATTTTATTTGAAATCTTCTCTATGTGTTTTTGCGTGTTGAATCTCTTTTAGGTGGTTATCATCTAAAAAAATTGATAAAAAAGATATAAAATATTGGAAGAGAAAAATTTCACACCTTATGTGTGAAATGCAAAAGTGTTTACCTCCAACATTTTTCAATGCTCAAGAACACTACCTCATACATCAAGTTGAGGAGATTGAATTGTGTGGACCTATACAAGCTAGATCAATGTGGATGGTTGAGAGGCACTTGAAATTTATGAAGGGATTGGTTTGACAAAGAGCATGTTTTGAGGGTTCTATGATAGAGGGATATATGATATACCAAACCATGGTGTATATCAGCGAATATCTTCCAAAGTTTGCAGCAGGTATCCATGTAGATCACATTTGGGATCTCAACTATAATGACAAATTCAAAGGGGAGTACTTGACGAGGAAAGGTAGATTGAGGAGGGTGAGAGGTGATTATAAGTTTTTTTTTGTAATTTAATAATTCTTATCCATCATCAATATATATAAGTTGTTTCTAACTGGTGTAATTGTCTTCTTTATAGTTGGTCATGAGTGGGATGCACTACACTTGTATATTGCAAACAATCTTGATTGGATGATAGTGTGGATTGAACAGTCTCAAAAAAATGGTCACTCATTAACATGGGATGGTGTTGCATCGTTGGTTAAAGAAGCTCATTGTAATGGAGGTCCCAATGTTATGCCAATGGTACTTGATCTAATATATGGCTTAAGAGATACAAAGGTATGCATAATATTACTAATCATGAGACATAAGTTTAATATCAACTCACAGATCAATGAGAAGATTCTTGACATGTTTGAATAATTGCAGGCCAAACCCCACAAAGCTATGTACTACCATGGCTATAAATTTTGCACAAAAAAGTTAGATGAAATGAAAAAAACATGTGATTCTGGGATAAGTGTTGTCTTCACGGTCACAAATATTTCATCTAGAACTAACATACATTCTCAAAAATTTGAAAATTGATACTATGACATTTTGGATGATATACTTGAGTGCAACTTTAATGCATTCAAAATAGTTCTATTTGTTGTCAAATGGTTTAGGTTACGACTGAATCAAAATGATCCCGATAGGACTGTTATTGAACATGATAGTGGATTTACTATGATTACTACAAGGTCATTTGAGCCAGTCGGAGATGAGCCCTATGTTCTTCCAAGTCAATGTGAGCAAGTGTTTTACTTTGGTGTTCCAGACAAACTAGGATGATCATTTGTTGTTAGACATGACCCAAGAGGAAGGCCGGTAAAGTATAATGTGATCAAAGAAGAAGATATTGAAGAAGCACAAGAGGAAGTAAATGATTATTAGGAATGACAGTTACCTAGTGATGAAGAAGAAGAAGAAGATGGTGATGATTTTGGTCATGCTAATGATAATGGTGATAATGATGATGATGATGCTGATGACGATCATGATCGTGGTGATGAAGATGGTGATGATGGTCATGATGATGATAGTGATCAAGAGGATGATGATGGCGATGAAGATGGTGGTGGTGACGACGATGATCAAAGTGAAAAGTATGATGATGGTGATGATGATGATGATGATGATGATGATGACGACATGGATGAAGATCATGATGATCAATGAAATTTTTAGGTATGATCAATGCCAACTATGATGAGGTCTTCTATGATCAAATATTTCTTTCCAAACCATATGTGCACATATAACATTAAGTAGAACATGTCAAATTTTTTAAAGATATAAACATTAGTTACACTAAATTTTTAACTTAAGACAAATGATTTACATATACAATCTACTTTATTATTAATATTTTTTTTGGTAAGTCTATTACTTTAATTTCGCTGCTAATTTCTAAGACATACTAATTTTTTTCATAGGGCAATATGGATGCACCATCTCAGACACCTTCAGTAGAGGTAAACATTAATTATTGTAAATTTTAATGTTCATATAGAAAAAAATGTCCTATTATTATGTTCTTTTCTTTATGGCTTTGGAGTTATTTTGATGAAAGTATATGAATATTTGATGTCACAAATGATAGGAAAAAGCTACAACGATCGCTGATCAAATGCAATCTAAAATATGAGTGTCATATCTACATGACATTAGCCTTAGCACTGACCCTATATTTATCACCCAACAAATTATGCAAAGATACACTGATGAGCTTGTTCAAATTATTCGTAATGCCCCGCCAAGGGATCCAAAGAATTAACCTAGAATTTCACTAAGTTTGGTGGCATTTTTTTTAAAAAACATGAAAGTAAATACACATATAACTTCTACACAATAAAGGAAGCAATAGTAATGTCCATATGAAATTAAACATAACATACATATCAGATTACATTCTTTAAGATCCCTTAACATTGGATTACATCTAGAAACATCTAACATACATGAATCCATCTGGTACAACATCCACATGAAATAATAATGATAAGTCCAATGTTTATTCATTACATTTCAAATACTCAATCATCCACTGTACATGTCATAGGGTATGACAAGCTCAAAAGAATATACATACATAAAACAAGGTACATCATCCTATTCTAATCCATGATACATCAAAGTAAAGATAATCACATGATATACATGATACATCATCATAGAAGACAAATACATCCATCATAAGGATCAACATAATAAACTAAGTGCACAGTTCCTCCCAACCGTTAATAGCATCATTAGACCATCGTGGATCCTAGCCATCCCTCCGTGCATAACATTCCAAATCACCGAAGAGATCATCGGTACTAACATAGTAGAAATATCACTCCTAATATATACAACATCATATGCAGAAAGTAATCTAACATGCAAATAGAAGTATAAGATAACACCATCTAACATATGCTAATCATCAATGAAAGGATACATATCCACCATCAGGAAAGATGCATCAGCCATGATGTCTTAATGAATCTCAAATGATAAGAGTGGAAAATACACTACCACTTGACCGTGTGGTACCTAAGTGGTCCACTCCCACCATGCTGAGGAGATAATCTCAAGTCCCAAGTGGGCTAAAAAAACACATAGCATAATTCTCTATAAGTCCAAGAATCTTAAAAGTATACTAACTCAAAGGTTCCAAACACAAAATCTGACATCTAATCCCAGAGGCACATAATGACATGTAGGAACCTACTATGCAAGTAGGAAAGTGTCATCACACTTATCACGTACAAGTTACCCTGGTAGATAGCTAAACTCCACGGGTCCATATTGATCTCATGCGGCCACTAGTATCCTCTCATACTGACGAGGCATACTATGAAATGCAAGGTCGCAACCATGCGTTCTCACTACTCACATCCTAGTCTGTACAAGCACTCAAGGCATGGGCGAGAACAAAACACTTATCTTTTTAGGTTCATTTAGTTAGTATTAGGTGTGAATTTTATCACTTATTAATCCAACTTACAATGAGTTACCCTGGCAGCCTCTTAGGGCCCCGACCCCCATTGCAAGCCACTTCCCATCACTACATGCATATATCCTACCCTAATGCTCATGGAATCATAAATATAAAAATAACAAAAGATAATCCATAATAAAATCATCAAATATGCATAAAAGCATCAAATCTCCATGAGCACACATCCATAGAAAATCATGATCACAACAACTCTCTATTGGCAACTGAAGTATCACTGATAATCAAAGTATCCAATGGTTCTCAATAACCAAATATATCTCAATCATACTGATCGAAGACTCCAAAAATGGTTGAGTCAAAAACATGTCACTACATGACATCATCAAGAATAAAATCCACATTACAGTCCCATCATGGCGACTAGAACATAACCAAGGATAACTGATCGATGACAAAAGATTATGGTTAAGTCAAGTGTCTCATACATAAGAATATCAACTATAACAATTAGTAATCACATCCAATACATAGAGCATTCCATCACATAACCATGGTTGGGTTTATAAAGATCGAGATTAAACATCATCATGACATCACAATCACATAACTCCCAAGCCTCTGGTAGATGTCCTATAACTGGTCAACACTAGTCAACCCAAAACCCAAAACAATAGCATAAAGAATACACAATGCAAACACATGTTTTGGTTTTGCTAAATTTACAATTTGAATTTACATGCAAAAGTCTCAGTTTATGTTTCCAAGTTTAGAGAAAGAATTTGGAGGAACATTTATACCTTTTGAATGAATACAAATCCATTCTTCAATTATAATTTTAATCCAAACGTCCCCCACCAATCTAACAATCAAATTTAATATACTTAATAAAACAATTAATTTAAACCATGAGCCCTTGATATAAATCAATTATCAATTATACAATTATAAAAAAATTTATTAATAATCATATTTACATATTATATACATACTTATATATATATATATTTATATTAAAATATATACATATAAATACATATATGAATATATAAATTATTTTACCATTAAACAAAATCAAATTAACAAATTCGATTAATGCCAAAATTTTTAATAACAATTAAAATTGAATATGGCAAACGTATTTTTTTTTTAAAAATACATATTTATATAACATAACTACCGGTACGCAGGACCCTGCGGTCGCAGGGCCTGCGATGTACCATTGATGTTGTAGTACCTGCGATGATGGTACACTGCGACCGCAGTGGGGGTGCAGGTCTCGTACCCCCCTGACTCAATGTATAAAATGTTTATAATTTTCTTAAAAATTGCTTACGCGATTCCCATTTGTGATTTGGTTTAAAATGTTTCTTAAAATGTTTTCGCCCATAGGTATGTTATCCGATTTTTTAACAAATATATATTATATATATACATATGTATGTATGTATATAAAGGTATATGTATATATATATGTATGTATATATATATATATATATATATATATATATATATATATATATATATATATATATATATATATATATATATATATATAGAATTAAAAATATCATACTATATGAACATACATACATACATACATACATACATATATACATACATACATACATATATATATATGTATGTATGTATGCATAAGAAAATTGACAATATATGAATACAAACTTCAATTTTCAGAATTCCTCCATAGACCTTTGATCTCCAAAATTTCCAATAATTAATCTAGTGGGTTTGACTATGAATCTCAACCCTAGTCCCGTGTTCTTTTCAGATCTATGCATATAAAATTCTCAAATAAATTAATCTACCCATATTGAGAATGCACAATAAAATATGAAATTCGTCAGAAGACATATGGAAGACACAAAGAAGACAGGGAATGCATGATGCAGAAATAGCATAAGTAAAATCACAAGAATCTACTCGGATTCTAATGCTAAATCGCTCTTCCTAAGAAAACCCACAGAGCAAGCTCCTCCCTTCTTCAGAGTTCTTGAGTCCTCCAATGCTCCAATTGCACTCCCAATGCTATGTCTAAGCTTCTAGGAATGCCTCAATATAAAGAGCTTTCAGGAAACATCTAGAATGCTTCTAGAAATAGCTGGAAGGTGTCACCAACTAAGCATGGGTCTTTTCCAACCTTCAAGATGAGCCATAGGCTTGTAGACACCATGTGCTTAATTGATGCACTAAGCCCCGTGTTGTTGACACCTTAAAAATAGAAAAGTGCATTAACTCCCATGCAAGCTTATAACTCCAATTCACTTTTTATATAATTTCTATTTAAATATTTATAACTTCCATTTTAATTCTTATAACCTTTATTATTATTATTTATTTATTACTTTATTATTATTATTAATTTTAAATTTTCTAATTTTCTTTTATTTATTTCTTTTTCTTCAATTAATTCCCATTTAATTAATTATAATCAAAATATCAAATAACATGATATTTTATATTAATTTTCTCAAATAATTAATTTATTATTTAAATCTATTTATTAAGACTTAATTAATAGAAAATCCACCATAGACCTCCAAGATAAAATATGAAAACCCATCATAGAGAAAATCACACAATATCAGTCTAAAGGGTTAAAAATCATGAATTATGTCATCCGACACACTCGGTGGGTAAAATATCCAAATACTTGTCCTACCTCACTAGGACAATTGGCTTAATGGTTTGGGATTTGGACTTGAGAATTTATCTCCCTTTTCTTATCATTGAGATAGTATAATAGGGTACGCTCATCCTGGCAATTCAGGGAAGTCGATACCCGGTACCTGTAACTTGCAGAAAAACCATGCATGTACATACAATATATAATGCTAAGCTAAATAGATAATGGCAGGAAGTGGTGCATCGTGTAGATCCCGACTAAGTAGGTGACTACGACTCCCTTCCTTAACCACATTAGAAATGCTATACAATAAGAAAACACACACACCATACACATGCAATTATGGGGTAAGTATCCATAATAAAACACATGAGATAATAACCATCAACTAATCATCAACAATAACTGAAAACAATATAATGATCATCATGTATGCATGAAATGTAAAGTCTAAATGATCTCATCACACAACCACTGAATCCATAACATAATGTCTGATAGTGTCAAAACAGTACCACTAATCCATCAACATAAAACTAATCCATCATAGTCTGATAACAATAGAAAAAATATGTCCAAAAAAGATGTGAAAAAGGGTAGGCACTACATTATCATCAAGGGTGACAGAAGTGAGGAGAAAGAAGCACTGAGAATAGAATTGGACTGTAGAATCCAATCTTTGAAAGTAAGTAGTAATTTGACTAAAGTAGTAATAGAAGTTCAATAGATATTAATATTTTATAATATCTTATGGATCATGATCTCTAATTTAATGTGTTCTTGTATAGACATATGTGCTAGTTGCGAGGTCACATGGTGAACATGTTCAGGGTTGTTGCGCAGTACCTTCGTGTAAGTAACACTTTGTTTGTTTTGATCAACATTATAACACTTACCTTTTTTTTGTGGATGTTTCTCACTAGTATCCCATTTGATCTTTATCCATTGCAAATGTCTTTGCTAACAATATTCTATTCTTTAGCTCATGATGAAGTGCAGACTCCTTCGGTTGGTAGTCCACTATTTTCTGCTGCATTGTCGGCAACATGGACCATGCAAACATCATCATCTATGCCCAATAGAATTGGTAAAACCTTACTTTTCTATTTTTTGTAATGTGATATATTTTGTAATGTCTTTCTACAAGTTGATGAACAAGGGAGTAGCATATTAGTGCTTAAATGATGTCTATAGAAGCTTACATACACACAAACACATGCATACACACACCATACATACATACATACATACATACATACATACATACATACATACATACATACATACATACATATATATATATATATATAGCCACACATAGAGAGACATGAAAATAGGCAAGGAGGTAGACCAATAAAGAGCAGTACTAAAGTTGTCATTTAATTGTTATGATGTTTCAGTTGATAGAGCAACAGAGAGCAGTACTACTAAAGCTGATCCATTTCCTGGAGCAGTTCGTGTGATTAGTACTGGTTTGTATGAAGGGACATTGTTGCTGAATAAGAAAACTATGTTTCCATTAAGAGAACGAAAGCTTCCAGGTGCTTTAAAATTGATATTATTTAAAGTGTAAATTTGGTTTACTTTTACATTACTCATTTTGGACTGATAAATCCTTTATGTTTTTGTAGGTAATAATGCTTTCTTTAAACATCTTTTTCATATGACATTGAGACTATTTGGACCCACCATACGTAAAAGGTACGTAGTTTCATATCATTACTACATAATTTTTCTTTTCTTCTATTTATTGTAATATATTAAAGTTATTGATCTAAAAATCTATTTGTTTTTAAAAAGGTGGAATTTACAAGCTATTGAATTAAAAAAATCAGCTGATTGCATCCATTGAGGAGAACTTTGGGAAAAACATTTTTGACACTGGCCTACTTCTGAAAAGAGTAGCAAAGCATATAAAGACTATGAGGGATCAATATAGAAGGGCTCTTAAGGATAACTCAAAGTATGACTGTCCTCCTATAATTCCATTGATGGAGTGGAATGAAATAATAGAAGATGCAAAGGAGAAAAGGCTATGTGAAGATAGAGATAATGAAGCAGCATAGGGAAAAAAGAGGTATGTCATTATAGTATTAAGTACATTGTAATCATGCACTAATTATTGATATTTGTAAATATATAATCTAAGATGTTTGAAATTGTTCATAGATTGCAGGACACATCCGTGGCTACAAAAGCGAGAATAGAAAAGGTTGGCCAACACAAACTTGGCTTTGGTGGCTATATGAATCTGTAGCCTCAACTTGTAAGTAGAGCAATGAATTTTTAAAAAAAAAAAAAAATATAATGTTGCAAATAGTTTTGTTTAATGAAACCATACATGGAAAACTAACGTTATCAATCAAAAAAAATAGGGCACAATTTCAATGTGGAGGTCACAGATGAAGATAGAAAAATTGCCTTGAAGGAAGGCTATAAAGTTGTGGTTGCACACCTACGTGAAGAATCTATAAGCCTTGCCCAAGAATCTAGTGCACCAAATGATATCTCACAGCTAAATTGGTCAGATGAAAAGTAAATGAAATTAAATACTTGAGAAGATTCTTTTTTGGTATTAGTTTTAAACGTAAATTGACTACATAACAATGTGCATAACATTTTACTGCAGCCTTCATATCCTACCACAGAACCTGCTCCTGACGAAGGCCATGATGTGCATTATAGTGGTGGAGGTATTAATTTGCTATTGGAAATTAATTATGCAATTATGAATATAATTTAACATCTTCAATTGGAATTTGACGTGTATCTTTTTTTTGAATATTTTAGAGCATGTGGAACATCATGCTGAAGGAGTGGACCATTATCCAAGTATTCAACATGTTGACGCAGTGGCAGATCAAAATGTTAATGTACATGACATGGCATTTTTAGGTAAAAAAAATGCATTTTATTTTGTACTCATACTTAATTACAAACTTGTAATAGTTAGAAAAAGAAAAAGAGTATGCCAATTTATTGCATTCACTTGTTCTTACAACAGAGCCCCCTTTAGTGCAGCAACCTCCTACTCCTCCAAAGAGAAGGAGCCATCCTAATTTGACATTACACATGCTAGAAGAGGAGGAGAATGAAGCAGATATGGATGCTCCTATGAGCACTTTTCTTAAGAGAGCTCAGAAAAACAAAAAATAAATGATGTTTTAAAAATCTTCTTTGATAAACCTTGTTGGATAATGAAAGAACTTTGTTTTAAGTAATTGTGTATGAATGATGCATATTAATACAGATTTTTATTTTATGTTACTGAAAATTGTTATGTGTTAATGAAGTTTTGATTAGTATTGTGTATTAATGAATTTTATATCATATTAATGAATGTTATGTGATTGTATTGATTGAATGTTATAGTTCATAAATGGATGAATGAATGAATGAAGTATGTAATTAGATGATAATGGGTACTTTAGATTGATGTTAGGGGGAGGGGGGTGAGGCCAGATGAGCTTCCACCTTCATGTGGTTGGCCTTGTTAAGTAGAGAATATTATAGTACTCTTGAAACCAAGTGAAGCTCAAATTTATTAAGTTTTCAAACATGCATCCCAATTCTCTTTAACGAGACTGATGTTTTTTCACTTGTAATAGTCTCATTGCAGTTATCTTTTGGTTCCTTGAACATATAGTTTTTGCTTAGTTTAAATTCAAATTATTAGATATTTTTCCACATTGGAGTTAGTTTGGCATAGAAACCTGCATATTTTATTATATATATTTAGTCAACTGAAAGCAATGTAGAAAGCATTCACATAGTTGATGTCTAACAAAAGAAGACAAGATTCATATACTATTTAGCATGGAAATCCTTGTAGGTGAATTGTGTGTGTATGTACACACATACACATATATGTATGTATGTATATAACTTCAAACAAATTTGTAGGCTCAATTAGCAAGAGACACCAACCTCAAATCCTGCAATGTAGAAGGAACTGACCTTTGAAATGCAAAGTGTTTATAATGTAGGTAGATTTTCCTTAGATCTCCTTCAAGGTCTTCAACAAATCTTCCTTGTACTTATGAATAATCCACTAAAATTTGAAATAGTGTTTTCCAATAAATGCTCTAAACTTGGAATATAGCTTGATAAAAATTCTGCCTTAGATCTGCTCATCATATTCAAAATAAGCCTTCACATGTCTGTTCACTTAGGTCTGATTTAGGTCTTCCACAAATTTGGCTTATAATTATGCTCTTGAATCTCTTAAAATCTTCTTTGTATTCAAATGATATTTAATGAATTGATTGATACAAATTTCCTCATACTTGAATCCAAATATCATTATCATTGTCAAACATAATACATACAAAATCATTTTGGTTATTTGCTTGTTATACAAATTAGTCTTATCTTTTTGGTTTTCACAAGTCATGCACTTATGCATCTTTGGGATATACACAAGCTATTAGAGATGTTTGGATGGTTCATGTCCTTATTTTTTGTGTGTTGTTTGTAGGGTTTTTGCCATGAAGTCTAAGGACAGACATGTTGGATGTTTGTGATAGACATGTCCACCTATAAGAAAAGTATCAAATGTAGAAAAATGCAAATAAAAAGAAATGTTCATGACTACCACTACACATATCTCGACCCTTAATACCCATATGCTTAGATGGATTGGCTAACATTCCTAGTCTTATAAATGCTTGTTAAATGAAAAGGGAATATTCCATCTTGATGTGTCAATATCTTGACCTGGACATACCCATTTTAAAAAATAAAATGTCTCAATGATGAAAAGTAATTTCTCAAAAGGAATTGTTGAATTGTGGTTAATAATATCTTATTTGCAAGTTCTTCCAGTATGACTAGTTTGATTGAGGAGCACTTGATTAGTTTTCTTTTACATCTAGACCTTTCTCATCTAATCAAACTTTTTATTTATTTTCCATTTATCATGTTTTAGTTCCCATTCATCCTATTGCCACTTAGCTTATTTTTGATCTCGTTCGCATCCATAGTTTTCTGAAGTGCAAAATGTGGAAAACTGGTCTTAACACAGCTTGTAGGGAATGTGTATAGCATTTTTGCATGATATAGGCAAAATGGATTTGTTGAAAGGGCATTCCACAACTTTCAAGAAAATTTAATTTGCATGCAAAGCAATTTGATTTCTTTCATCACAACATTTATGGATTTTTGAGTTTGGTGCAGAGATCAAGCTCATTCAAACCCACCAAAGTATTGGAAACTGTGATTCTATGATCTATCTCTGTCATAGAGGAAGCTAAAAATCTGCTTTGTTTGGAAAGAATTTATATTTGTGCCTAGATCTGCTAATGGAAGTGGGGACACTTTCTTTTATATGTTTAGAACTCCATCTCAGAAGCTCCAAAATTATATGGGCTTTATTCAATCCTTTGATAATTTAGAGATATAAATGCTTCTTTTTCTGTTTTTAAGTCCAATCCCTCTTAATACAGTCTTTGTTGTTAATCCCTCTCTATACAATGTCTGTCAAACCCTCATAGGTAGCTTTAGGACCTCTTTATTACTGTCTTTAAAAAATGTTATTATGTGTAAGACAGAATTTATGGGAAACATGGAATTAGTGCACAATTATGTATTATATTAAATCCTCTTTTCAAAAACAATATCCAAATTTAAAAGTAATTAAATAGTTATGGTCCATATAAATTTTGATACAAGAGATAATATTGATATGTGGAAACTCAAAAATGAAGTGGATTTAGTAGGTTTGTGCTTTTTGGCAAATTACATGCAGCAATCTAGTAGCTCTCTTTGCACTATCCTATTTGCCCTTATGGGTCTATCAAAAGTACAATAAAAAAACAACAGTAGCTATGGCTGAAACTATAGATTATCAAATTTCATACAATCGAAGAGAAACCTTTTTGAGGGGTAATGCACATAGATTGAAAATCTTGAGATTTTATGGCACGAAAGGCAAGATTGGTGTTATATGGTGAAGTATTGTAGGCATTATTACATCATCAATTCGAAAAATGTGTAGAAACACATGGTGATATTCATGAAATATTATCTTTGTTCAGAGTCTTCTTACAATGTCATGTTCATTGGTAGTAGGTAAGAAGATATCACACACAAAGAGTTATCAATTAAGAAGAGGAGTTGTTTTATCTGAAGCCTTTGAAGTTAACATCACCATTCTCAAGAGCAACACCAAATCTTGGGTATGTTCTCTTCTTCTTTCTCTATAAACACTTTTTTATTAGGGAAGCACTAGATTTTGTCTCTTTTTCTTTCTCATTATGCATGATAATGAATTCGTTACCTCTGTGAGCTTCTTGAAGACCTCTTGGGAAATGTCACTCCCATGAGAATTTTCACTTTGTAATCATATTAGTTGTGGGAGTTTTTGGTTGAGAGTAAAATCCTAACAAAAATCCTACATTAACTATAAAGGCCAAAGCATCCCCTTAACCATGTCATTTCAATTAGTAAGAGGCTAATTCAAAATGGTTTGGGTTTTTTATTGATCCACCTAAAAGATTTGAGCACTAATAACAAGGCACAAGTAGAGAAAATTTATAACCCCAACCTAGCACTAGCCCACTTCTTTAAAAATATCCTATTGCTCTACTATTCCAAGAGTTGTATTTAAATGCTTTAGATGGTATTGCTATGTTATGTGTAAATCAATATATCATCAAAAAAAAAAAATCTTACTTGATTATTAATTGGCAATGGGTACATGACAAGAAATTCGTTAGAACATTTATCAGCCATAAGCCATGACCAAAACTCGTAGTACCCAAAACAAAATTTGAATGTTGTCTTGTGCACATCCTCGTTGCACACATGGATTTAACGATATCCTAACTTGAGATCAAGCTTTAAAAAATATATTGCTCCATGCAACTCATTGATAATTGCTCCATGCAATTCATTGATAAGCCATTCATCGTGAGAGACAGATACCTATTCTTGATGGTGGACAAATACCTATTCTTGATGATTTTCTTGCTCAAGGTTTTGTGGTCTATGCACATCTCACATACCATCTTTTCTCTTTAGAAGCACCACATATGATTCATAAGAGCTAGAACTTGGCCTGATGTGATCCATCTCCAACAATTGCTTTGTAATGTTTTCTTTTTCTTCTTTATACATCTATGGATGGTAGTAAAGGACGTTCATGACAAGCTTAGAACCTATTTCCAACTCTATGATGCATTAAAATACCCTATACAATAGTAATCCTAGAGAAAAATTACTAAATAGCACATTATGGCTATCCAATATTAGATGAATGTTATTATGACAAATGAAGCTTACCCAGTAGGCATGCCTTTTACTAGAGAGCATTTGGTTACCTATGCAATTTGTCCCTTGTGGAGAGTCCTCTCCATCCCCTAGGAGTGACCACTCATACTAATTAATCAAAAATGCCTTTAGGCACCATGTCTTTCCCTTTATATTTAAATTTTAATTCCATAGACTGATAATATTGTGTAAATTCTCTAACGAATGCAACCATTGGCTAGTTCTACAAAAAAAAGTTTATAAAGAACTCACCACATTGAAACTACTGGATTCTTATTGACAAAACATGCTAGGCTACATTAATTAACAATAGCATGTAACCGCTTGAAAATAACCTACAACAATATGCAGTAGCTGATGATAAGTTCTCTAAAATTGACCCAATGTTTACTCTCTACTGCTATTTAAGTCTTAAAAAACAACTAGCCAAAAAGACTGAACAAATTTAGCACAAATCAATAGCTAAGCAATAAGCCCGACAAACATATCATAAAAAGGGTAGTCTTCTAATGGCCATATGCCTCAATTTACAACACAAAGGAGGTCTCAAATCCTAGTGATGCACATAAGCTAACATCATTACCAAAATAGCAAGTTTTATTAAAGGTTCCAGTCCAAAGTAGCACTCCACTTTTTCAACATAAAATCATCTTAGAAGTCACCCTGTAACTCCCTCATAGTGTGTTGTTGGAAACTAACATAATTAAATGGATTTTTATTTTCTCCAAGCCAGATATGGTTAATTACAATAATATGTTCTTTTGCAAGCTACAACACATTTATAATTATGGAGCTAGTTTCTTATCACTGTGTAGCTATTTATCTTAAACATCTTACAATCAAAAGGAACCTTTGACAATTATTTGAACATTTTGATCTTGTAGGAAGAGGGAAGGATTTGATTTTATGGTAGGACCACCTAAAGTTATAAACAAAAAAGTTAAATTGTTTGAACCCTATGAGGTACAATAATATCCTCATCATCTTGGATTTCTATTGATGATTATGGAATCCTATAAAGAGTAAAATGATGAAAAAATGATGACAATATATACTATATGAATTTGCAATATCAAACATTACTTCTCATATGTTAGAAATAATAAAATGCAAATTGCTATTGTTGAAGTACCAAAAACATATGTGGGTGTTGTTATGGAGCTCCTGGGAAAATGCCGTGGGCAGATGCTTGATGTCCAAGCCACAGAGTATGTCCTTTATCACACCTAGTTATCTCGAGTATATACAAATTTTTGTAAATATTCTACATATAAACAACATGAAGTAGATATTTATAATCAGCTAACTCTAGGTTGTCTTTAGCCCATCATTTTTTTGTACTATTTTATGTTGATTTTCCTATAGTGATATTTCTACTTATCTATCATTATTTTGAGATGACCTAGGATGTATAAGAACTTTGATTTCACTTTGATTTTCCTTTTACAAGCTTACTATCATTTTGTGTTCGACAACCTACTGTCTCCATTTTGACTGTGCACTATATTATGCTTCCGAATACAAATTTTTGTCAGCTCTTACAATCCTTCAAGATATTGCTTGTGCCCCATCAGGTGTTTGAATAAAGTCTTTTTCTGAGAACAAGATGTAATAGCCACAACTTGATACCTTGATTCATAGAAACTTGGTAGACATTAGCTAAGTGTCCATCAGAAGAATAAAATAGGTTACAAATATGGGGTTTGCAACCTTGGAGCTTGTGAGACAGGATGATTCTAATTTAAAGAGAAATTGGTAACTCTCTTGCATACACGGGGAATGCATGTTTGCCTCAACCAATATGAGCATTCTACCATGTAAATTAGAATATGATTAATAAATTATTTTTTATTAATATCAGTATCTTGTATCCTTCTAAGCTTTTCCCTCACAACAACATGTTTTGGTGTTTGCCATGGAAATGATCATAATCATACTTATTTGGATAGCTACTCATCAACCATCTTGCATACTGTCAGAAGTTTTATATAAGTAACAAGACAAAAAATGTTGAATCTCACTCCAGACTAGTAATTATAATAATAATATTAGAGGTAAGCACACAAAACTATAAGGTCAACATTAGAAATTGGAATTAATTTTATTTGGTCCTATAGTTTCTCACACATTGATGAAGACACTCTTTACATCCATTTCCCAGACTTTCTAAGGCAAGCTGAGATGCTACATCCAAAACTAAATGAATGGTGCTCATCTTTGCTGTAGGAGAAAAGGTATCCTCATCCTTGAGATCTCCATCTCATCAAGAACTTTCTTTGTTATCTCATCATCTAGCACCACCTTATCAATGTATAAAACAATGCATGTCATGACCTTCTCATCGGCCTTAAATGGAGTACAACAATAAAAATTTGGGTTTGACCTCTAAGCTAATGCATATATTGGTTAGAGGAGTTTGTGTCTAGCTTGTTCAATGATGTGCCAAATGATCTATCCACCAAAATTAAAGCAACCTCTTGGGTCCATCCATGTATTTTTAGAGGTAACCCATCGACATGCCATCTTTATCCATGAAATGAATCATATTGGGAAAGATTTGTTACTTAAAACTTGATTTTTTTTTTTGAAAATAGGACAATTGTTAACCCCTTTGCCTAACTATTTGTTCGAAAACAATAAAATATGTGCTAGTTATCTACAGTAACTTTTTTTACATTACAATTAAGCCATCAAAAACTATTCTTGCAGTCTTTTCCCTATAGAATTTTTTGGCATATGGATATTCTAGCTAAGCATTAAACAAAAACATTTTCTTGAGAGAATGAACAATACTTTGCAAAGTGAGGAAGTGGGTGGCAAATAGTATGTCTCTTGGTTGCATAAGATCCTTGCCATTCTTGTGTTCTCTTATCAAGGAGAGGACATATGAATAGTGTATTATTATAGGTTAATTTGGTAACCTATTTAGCATCTTCAATGACATTGCTGATACATCTAAGCTTCCAAATGTCCTTTATCATCAATTCCAAGCAATGTGTAGCATAGGGAGTTCACAAGAAATAGTCGGATGCCTCTCCATAATAAGTCTCTCTATGGATACATAAGTTGCTTCTTTTTTGGTGATAATTTAGATGAAATTCTCAACCCAAACCTCTTGGATGAGCCCAACTAGTCTTAGACATCTATGGACTTCAAAACGTTAATGTGTTGTTAGTTAAGAAGAGCCCTATTATGCCCTAAACATAACATAAACATAACAGTCAAAATTACAACCACATTATTATAGCTAAGCTTAGGAAGATCAAAGCCATAGTCTAACCTGTTGATTTATCTATCTTGATGAAACAAAACTTCAAAATGACAAGACATCACTCTAAGGCTCTAAACGCATTAGAGCTCAGGCACTGACTTGGGTGGGGCATTACATATTTGTAATCGGACCAATAATGGATTAAATTATTTATACCACCATGAATTCAATGCACAACCAATTTGTATGATAATGAGATAGAGGTGAGAAAATATTATCCTAGCTTAAACTTTTAGGATGAAATCTGAGGGAACATGGATGCAAAGAAAGATGACATGCATGCAAAAAGATTTACAGGGCAACAACTAAGACTAAGATGAAAGTTCTAGTTTTTCATTGAATTATTCACAATAAATTTTTATTTTCTTTGAAATAAAGTTTTAATTCAGATTTATGAAAAAAGTCCCAAGTTTGATGTGCACGGGTCTGAAATACACTAGTGAATAGTTCTCACTTATTTTCCATTCTCTATGTTATCTCTTCAACCCAGTTGCTACAATATTTTGTCTATTTCTCATATTGTCAACCTTTAAGGGATATATAAACTACCATGATTACTACAAATATTTGTGGAATACTTGTAATCAGTTGCTGCCTCTTACGTTGTCAGTCTAAATTAGTTTATAAAATTACATTGATCAGTTGGTCAATGGACTTACTTTGATCACCACAACTCTTCATGCAAAATATAAAGTTGGGATCTGATATTTAATTTCAACTCAACTAAAGCTTCAAATGTCTACTTATTCATGCATCATAGTGAAAACTTAAATAGGTAATCTGCCAAAAACGAACAACGGTAAGTAAATATAGTAGAGATTTTTAGAAGTAAAAATTATCATTTTGAATTGCTAAAGACTCTTTATAATTCTATACTTAAGATTATTTAAATAATTTGAATAGCTAAACTCCATACTATAAATTTTAAAAATACAATTAAAAAATTTGCTCAAAAATGTTGTCAAAGAAGTTGAATGAAATTAGTACTATCAAGTTGTCAAAATTGGAGACTTCCCACATGCTAGCTTCTATGCACAGTTCTAAAAACTCAAGCCTATTAATGACCAAACACATTCCAAATTTTCCTTGTATTATCATTAGATGGGTTTATCATAACCACAATCCTATCTTTACCTTACTGTCAAATCTGGACAACGACTCTATGCATAAATCTTTGTTGCAGAACTTTACTTTGCACATTCTGATATATTAAAATTCAATAGCAACTTTATAAACTTACCTTGGAGATTCCTATACTTCTTCAATTTAATTCCCTATTCATTCTTGGAGGACCTTCACAACAACTTCTATATTGAAGAGAAACTCAACACGTAGAAAATTTAAGGTAATTAAAAATAACTCATTCCTCTTGTACTTTGGCAAATAGTTTGTCACCGAGCTCCTGCATCCCATTCAAAGATACATCAATCTACATGCTCAAAAAAAAATCTTTTTTATCAAACCCTCAAACAATGTCTTTTAGTTCCATGTAGAAAAATCTAACCATTATCCATTTGGTCAATCTGCACAAACTTGACACTAATGATATCTAGCCCCAAAACTTCGATTATCTTTTCCAATATGGAAATATAAGGCAATTAGTTATCTTGACCCTTGATTGAACTCTGGAGTACAATCTCCTTCAACATGCATTTTTGTTTGTAATGACACCATGATTCGACTGCATTTAACTATGTATTTTTTGATCTTGAAATGAGATGAACATGATTGTGTAGATGACTTGATTATTTATAAATTTGCTAGATTTGATACACAATCTTTGTCGGATTGTAGGAGGAGGCAAAATGGTTTCGAGAAATATGAGATTGGTCTAATGGAAAGTTAATTGAAGGAAGAAAAATAAATTGGAATTCCTTGTGCCGTGGTGGGATCTACAACTCGAACTCTCAGTTAATCAATTTTTATTGATTTTCCTGTCAAAAAATTTAGATTTTAGGTAGAGAATCTGTAATCTCAAACATAAATTTGAGTGTTATAAAAAATAGTTGTACTATGTACAAATATTTTCTTATCAAGAATGTATTCATGACACTCAATTGCTTCAGCTCAGTGGGGCTGGCTGTATACTAGTTGAAACATTTAGTTGTACTCCAATGTAGTCCAATATGAAATTTAGTCAAATATTCATTGTTCAAATGCTATTATTATTCTATGTAATATCATATTTTTAAAAAATTCAAGTGCATTTAATATCGACTCAGTATTCATGCTTATTAGCTAGAAATAATATTAGAAAGAAATTGTGTAAAATCTAGTAGCATGGAGTTCCTAACATTTGCTACAATGAATGTTTAAAAGAGAGCAATTCTTATGCAGTAGCTAAATGGTTATATCTTCCAGATCAACATGGTTATATCTTCTAGATCAACAAGACCTGAACATTAGTAATGCATTTAAGCACCATACATGAAAAGGGTTGTTCATTTGTCTTATCAAAAGAAGTTTCCTTGAATCTAAGAAAAGGATTTGAAAAATGTTTCTTTTGCATATGGTACCTATGTGGTGATACATAACATAATTAATTGTACTTGGCTAGGGAAACACAACTCCATTACTACAAGGTCTCCTGTTACATGAAAAAGAACAAAAGAGAGTAAACTAGAATAAATTTGGTAACTTTCCACATTGCAAACATGGATTATACCTCTAAACTATTGCATAGAGAGAGAGAGGGGACAGGGTGTTGCAGAACTATTGCATAGCCAAGGAGACAACAAAGGAGCCTCCTTGTCTCCCCTGCCCTAACATGTGAGAGAGAACACTATTACATAGAAAGGTATGTAGGCAATAGAGCAAGAACATGCACTAGAGTTTTGCCTAAACTGGGTGTTCCCGAAGGTAAATAACTGAGGCTGTTCCACTTGTTTATTTTCATATTTTCCATTTGAATGTATGCATTAGAATCTATTATGAATAACTTGGCATAATATTTGTGTTGGTGTCTTTGTCCATTGGAATTGGAATGTGGAAGATAGGTATGTGCCAACATTTTATTCTATTTGAGGGCACATGCTTTTCCCTCTTTTTTTATGGTTTATGGCAATCCGAATGACTATTAGAAAAACCAATCTCAAAGTTTAGAATGGTAGAATGATAATATCTTCATGAGCTGATTTATAATCTTGTGTCATTTACATTGAAATATAAGTATAATAGGTTAAATTGTAGGTTTAGTTCGAGGAGGGGTTAGGGTACATCCTATTTGTGAATTCTTGTAATTTTTAAATGTAAAGAATTAGTTTCTAGGTAGATTGTTATTCATGATCTTTGCCTTTCCACTGGGCTATTGGCAGTTGCTTTGCTAACATGGTGCTTTAGTGCTTGATATACACAAAACCTCTTGCAGCCTATCTACTCCATGGATCGCATTCTCAAAAATTTGTTATCATTTCTTAGTAGATTTATCCTTAGACACAGACATTGCAATATTAGTTGCGGCTTGCAAAAACAATAACCTATACTATTTTTTGGGTCTGCTCAAGTCAGAAGAAAGACCAGTGCTTCATGTGTGAGCTTGAGTTTCTTTTCTTGAGGGTGAGAGGAGGAGATGGTTCCTTATCACCAATTAGAATACTTTCTAGAATTAAAAACATTGGCAATCACCTTGGATATGGAGAACAAGAAGATGCTCATGAGTTTTTAAGGTAACATAAATTGCAAAGTGCTTAGAGTCTTTCAATTTTTAAATCATACCAACATATATCAAGATAGAAATGCCCATAGAAAGGAGTATTTAAGGATATGCTACAAATTATGTGCACACAAAAATTAATCTCCATTGATGTGCTTAAATATACTTACATGGCACATGCATGGATGCTAGCGTGCGCACACACACACACATAGATTGATATCTTGTTTTTATTTTCCCTTTTAGATTTGTATTTGATACTATGCAATCGATATGCCTTGATGAAGCTGGTGGAGAGGAAGCCATTCATCCAATAGCACATGTGACTATGTTCATTCAAGAAACATTTGGTGGTTATCTTCAGTCAAAGGTGGTGCTAGTATTAACTTTAAAATGCAAAAATGTCAATGAAAAAATACACATGATTTGTAGATTTTGATAATAAAATTTATTTCTGTATAAGGAGTTTAGATTAGTGTAGTCATCTTGGTGAGCTGACATGGCGAGTTGACTTAAAGTGGTGAGTTGGTGGGGCAAGTGGGGGTGACTTGGTGAGCTGACCTAGAGAGTTGGCTTAGGGGGCGAACTTGGTGAGTGAACTTAGAGAGTCAACTTGGTGAGCGTACTTCAATTGTCAACTAGGAAAGCTGACTTGGGGAGCTGGCCTAGCAATCTAACATGGTGAGTGGGCTTAAAGTGGCAACTTGGTGGGGCAAATTGGCGAGTTGACTTAGCGATGCCACTTAGAGATGTGACATGGCAAGCTGACTTGGTGAGCAAGCTCGATGAGTTGACCTAAAGACTAACCTTGATGAGGCACTTTGGTGGCATGACTTGATGATCGAACTCAAAGAATCAACTTGGCGAGCATACTTGAATAGTCAACTTGGTGGGGCAAGTTGGTGAGCTGACTTAGTGAGTCCACTTGGTGAGGCAAGATGGTGAGCCGACTTGGTGCGGCAACTTGGCAAGCTAACTTGGTGAATGGACTTAAAGAATGACCTTGATGAGGTGCTTTGGTTGGGTGACTTGATGAGTGCACTTAAAGAGTCAACTTTGTGAGTGTACTCAAACAGTCAACTTGGTGACATGACTTGGTGGGCTGGCTTAGCAAGCCGACCTAGTGTACATACTTGAACAATAGACTTGGTGAGTTGACTGAAAGAGTCAACTCATTAAGGTGACTAGGTGGGAGTGAATTGGTGAGCTAGCCTAGTGAGTTGACCTAGGGGATGGGCTTGGTGAGAAAACTTAAAGAGTCAACTTGGTGAGCACACTTGAATTGTCGGCTTGGCGAGTAGACTTGGGGACTTGGTGGGACATGTGGGTGAGCTGACTTGGTGAGGCAACTTGGTGTGGTGACTTGGTGAGTTGACTTGGTGAGTGGATGGGGGGCAACTTGGCAAGCTGATTTGGTGAGCGGATTTAAGAACTGACCTTGATGAGGCACTTTGGTGGGGCAACTTGATGAACAAAGTTTGAGTCAACTTGGTGAGCACACTTGAATAGTTGACTTGGTGAGTGTACTTCAATTGTCAACTTGGTGAGATGACTTGGGGAGTCAGCCTAGCGATCTAACATGGTGAGTGGGCTTAAAGTGGCAACTTGGTGGGGCAAGTTGGCAAGCCAACTTAGCGAGGCCACTTAGAGACATGACATGGTGAGCTGACTTGGTGAGCAAGCTCGATGAGTGAACCTAACAACTGACCTTAATGAGACACTTTGGTGGGGTGACTTGATGATCAAACTCAAAGAGTCAACTTGGCAGACATACTTGTACTAGTACATTTGGGTTCATTTTTTGACCTTTATTGGTTGAATTTCTAACCCAATTATTGACCAAATTTGACCAACCCATTGGTCAAAAGTTTTTGGTTGAAAATTTGACCAATTAACTATTACATGATTTGTCTTAATCATATAACTAATTATATATTCTTCATATTAGTTACTGTTGGTGTTTTTCAGGCATTCTATAAAATAGTTCACATGCCTTGCATATGATATGACATTTTGCATACATCTTGCACTCTCTCTCATCCAGCTAATGATGGATTACACAGAGTCTTCTGAAACCATGATGCTAAAAACACACAATCAAATCCAAAATGAACTTGCACTACAAATGGATTGTGGAAATCTGATATTGGTAAAATTGCATGCATGTCTACTAGGACAATCACTACTTAAACATACATTTGTCCTAGTAGACACGCATGCAAAATTAACAATATCAGATTTCCACAATCCATTTTTAGTGCAAGTTCATTTTGGATTTGATTGTGTGTGTTTTTTAGAATCATGGTTTCAGATCACTCTGCGTAATCCATCATCAGCTAGATTAGAGAGTGTAGGATGCATGTAAAATGTCATATCATAAGCAAGACATGTGAACTATTTTATAGAATGCCTAAAAATTTTTTACACCTAGTTGTTGGTGGAAATTTTGACCTTCATTGATCAAAATTTCCACCAATGCTTGGGCTTTTTCTACCTTTGTTGGTGGAAATTTCCACCAATGCTTAAATTTTTTTCTACCTTTATTGGTCAAAATTTCCACCAATGCCTTAATTTTTTTCTACCTTTGTTGGTCAAAATTTCCACATTCATTGGTCAAAATTTCCACCAACGCCTTAATTTTTTTCTACCTTTGTTGGTCAAAATTTCCACAAATGTGTAAATTTTTTTCTACCTTTGTTGGTCAAAATTTCCACCAATGCGCAATTTTTTTTCTACCTTTGTTGGTCAAAATTTCGACCAATTCTTGTTTGAACCCACACAATGGCTTTGGCAAGTTTTCGACCAATAGATTGGTCAAAATTTTGACCAACTAGTGAGTTGGTCAAAATTTTGACTAGAAAAATATCGACCAACGGGTTGGTTGAAGTTGGTCGAAAGTTGGTAAAAAATTGGGTTGAAAATTTGACCAATAAAGGTCAAAAAATGAACCCAATTGTACTAGTGTACCTACAACCCTAATGGTGAGATCTAACATAGCCACACCTTTTCTTAGTCCTGCTAATGACTTCTAAGGAAACACTCCCAACTGTGACCATGTTGGCCACAAGAGAAGCATGCCCTAGAACCATATATATACATAAATATATATATATATATATGTATATACATATATATATATATATATACATATATATATATATATATATATGTACATACATACATACATACATACATACGTACGTACAGATATATATATATATATATATATATCAATGTCCTCCATTAAGAGAACTAGATTACTGATGGCTTCCATTACTAAAATTTTATTGTCCATCTTGGATTGGGGAAATTTGATGTGACTACTTCTCTTGTCCCCAATTACGTGTCTTCTCTCCTATGGTACCTATACTATAACCACTCTATTGACTTTATGAGTAGAGTGGCTTGCTACAAAAAAGACAACCTCCCCTAAAAGGTGTAGATTGGGTAAATGATTATCCAATAGATTATATCTATAAAGAAGGTATAATTGGCCTCATAAGTATGAGTATACATATCCGTTCTGTTATTGTAACCTCTAGCCAAATTGCTCTTTGTGTTTCTTTCCTTCTAGATGAAAAACACAAGTGTCATGGGTTGGTACATACAAACATCCTCAATGATAGAGTCCTTAAGGCCCTAAGAAAAGTCTTCTATCTAAAGTACCCCATCATGGTTATATCTTGAGTATTATCTCATCTTGAAGAATCTCATCTCATACTATTCTACCATCATGTTTGCTTATCTAATTTTGTGTAACTCACTAGCCTAACCCTCTTTGTACTGAGAAGATAAAAATTATCTTTGAATCTCCCCTTGAATATCTCTCATGTGATATCTACTAGGCTAATCTAGATTTTTTTCTCTTGTATGTTCCACTTGGTGGAAGCATGATCTCATAATTGTGTAATTACACAATGGGCTCTTAGTTTTCTTTCATAAGGATGTATAGAAAACATGTCCCTAGGTCAAACAACTAAGTTTTGGCCTTAGTTTTTCCTCCCTTTCCATCAAAGAAATGTGGCTAAGACTATTTTAGGTCTCTCATCATGTCCAACCAAATGGTGTCCTCATCATCCTCATCTATACCTCTCATGTGTGCTCTTATAGCATTAGATAGTGTGTGATAATTCTTACACTCTCCTTTCTCCTCTCCCTACTTAGACATATGGAATTATCTACCTCATGACCTCTCTAATTTTAAACCACCATGTTTAAGACCCTCAATCCAAGGTCCCAACCAACCTACAACTTCCTCAAGCAATAAAATCAATTTTTTTAACTACACCTTGATTCTCTCCTCATCTCTCCCCTTCTTCTTGATTCTCTTCTTCACAATGTTTCTCATGTTTCTCTTCCTCATAGTCATTATGGTTGGTATTTTTTCAACCACAACCCATTCTACTTCTACATGAAGTAGGCATCATTTATGGGACAACTAGACATAAGTTATAATCTCATGAAAGTGTTCAAGACTATATCATAATCATGAACCATTCCACACCAAGTATCAATATATAAAGAGCTCAACATATGAATATCATAATGGAAGCATATCATAAAGATCCTAATTGTTGAACATGGGTTTGATACCAAATGTAATGCCCTCTCAAGAATCCTATGAAATAAGGACATAACACACACAAATATTTTTTGTTGTTGTTGTTATGTAATAGATACATGCATGCATGTATCAATCATAAAGATTGTAATAAAAGACTAAACCAACTAATGAAAGATCTCCAAGCACTCCATTCTAAAAAACACATACATTTCCATTTAGGTGATTAATCATACAATGTTAATTCTAGTAGCCATATTAACATTAGATGTGATGGTCATTTTAACACGCAAATACAAACTCCTACATGGTTAAACATACAAGTTCATTTACCAATATAAAACATAAAATATGAGACAAAATTTCAACCAATCTTAAAAATAACTGGCATCTAATCTACTCCATTTTGGGGAGGTGTAATTTCCAAATGGGTATACAAAACATCAAGTCACATAGGAAGTACTCATTCTTTAAGGTATTATTTTTCTTCTATAGAATCATATGATAAAACTATATAAGGCGTGCGATAAACTTGAGATACTGCAAGTGATACAACTCATTTTTTTGTACACTAAAACTCTAAATAGTGTGAGATGAAATTAGATATCATAAAATACAATCCAAAATTTGATAGGATGAAACCCACAATTGATTACAATGAAACACTATCCAATATTTTATCGTATGATATAATACACTAAAGGGGTATGAAAAAGTAATGTCACCAATTAGAGCCAAAATATAAGGAAAGACTCCACATTAAGGTGTACCAAAACTATGCATATCAAGGAGATAGACACTCAATAGCATTAATATGTCCAAAATGTAACAAGTACTATTAGCTAACACATTCTACTCTCAAATACAATTATAATCCATCACCATGAGAATACAACATCAAACACATAACATGTACATTAAGTAACTACATAAACAAAAAGTAAAAATATACATCAAGAGAAGATTGATGCACCAAGTAAGCATCAAACTTTAATCTGGGAGCTAGAAGAATATTGTCTCTATACTCTAACCCAAAACAATGGTACAGGTAGCAACACCTCCCAACCTCATAGAACTCATAGGACCACCCCATTGCACTCATGGAGATAAAAACCTAACCATAGTAACCTAAGACAAAAATATCAAATTCTTACACACACATGCCAAATATTGTGTGACTCAAAAACTCAATGATCACAAATGCAATACAATACATTGAGTCACTAGCTAGACATACTATAGGCTAACTATGTACCAAATCTAGTGGAGTGTAATTTCTTGGCTCCTACTAGTCTAAGTCATATAATGTGATATGATAAATCAACTCCCTAAGGAGGTCACACACCATGCCCTCACACCAACTTCTACAGAAATTGGCTACCATCTAGACAAACAATCTTGGGTCCCTTAGGACATTTGACTACCATCTAGATGGGTAAATTGCATATATTATATTATGTTTTATTATCCCACATGTTTAATTAGTTATCACTTTTTAGAACTTCTTCACATTACCCTTTTGACCACTTCTAGGCTTGGGTACCTGTGAGAAGTCACTCCACATGTCAATTCATACATACTCATGCTTGCCACATGATGAGTGTCTATAGTCAATGCAAATTCCCAAGTCAACCCCCAAATGAATGTACACTCAACTAGCCTAAATATGAGAGTTAAGGTCTTGCAAGATCCTACCACACACACACACACACACACACACACACACACACACACACACACACACACACACACACACACATGTGCTCATGGGTGGGAACAACCAACTCCACAAAATAAATAAGATAAACCAATATAAGAGTTGGATATCTTGGATTTGAGAAATACTGTATATGCTACTTTAGTATGTTAGAAACACTAAATTAAAACAATCAAAAAGCATTTGCATACTAATTTAACATAACTTCATGAGAGAAAAAGTGAAGTCCTCAAATGAGAATGTGAGCCATGGATAGGCTCTCTCAATGAGGATGATCACTTGATGTAGAGGTGTGTCTAATAGCTAAGATGGCTTGATTATGTATGTATGCTCAAATGCTCAAATGGGCTTCAATGGAGAATTTTTGATAGATTTTGGTGAATGGATTTGATGTAAAAATGGCTTCTCAAAATGGCATTATGGCTTTACTTTCTAGATTGTGTTAAAATGGCTTGGGAGAGGATTCCTTAAATAGGCAAAGGGCTTGAGGGATCAAGGGCTAGGATTCAAGGATGGGAGAAAGCTTATGGAAGGTTTAGATTGAATGAGAGGAGAGCAGATAGATTGTGCTTCCTTACAGCCAATTAGGAAGTGACACATGTCACAGGGTCATTGGTTAGAGCAAGAGGGATTGAAGGGTCAACAAAGGAGGCTCAAAGCTCATTAAGACCCTCATAATGGCTTGTAAGAGCAATGAATGGGCTTGTAAGAGTCATTTATGGCTTTGTGGGCTTCATAAAGTTTTATGGTTGGGATATTTGTGAGAGAGTTGAGATATTTTGACTTGGGTTGGATTAAGAAAGTCCTAAGCTTGACTTAGGAATGTGCAAATGATTAAGGCTTGGATTAGGCTTGGGTTAAGATTAGATTAGGCTTGTTAGAGATGGGCAAGTGGATGGCATTTAATGAGGGTGGGTGAAGGAGGAGATATTTGTTGCCTTTGGCTTGGGTTAGCAAGTCTTAACCCATGTTTAGGGAATGTGACAAGGTTTGGGGGGGGGGGGTTGGGATTAGGGTCAAAGATAAGGATTGACATCTTCTAGCAGAGTCTAGGCTTTGGATGAGGATGAAGACTTTCTAGAAGAGTCTAGAACTTCCTAGGATGAGGATTAATAAGGCTTTTAGGAAATAAATAAAGTTTTATTTATTTCAAGGGTTTGGGTTGAGGAGATATTTATTAAAATATTTTTTTATAAACATGAGGATTAATATTTAATCTTAATTAAACATTTTGAGTTGGGATTAGGGGTAGGAAATGATGGGATTAGCCTTTAATCGAAATTAAAGAAGGATAAGAAGATTTTGGAAGAGGTTAGTGGTCTTAAGGAAATTGGCCAAGTTTTGGGCAAAAAATAAATAAATAATTTATTTTGGGATTTTTGGTCAATTTATTAATTAAATAATTAATAAATAAGGAAATAATGTTTAAATAAGATTTAAACATTTTTGGGAGGGATTCCTTAATTAAATATTTTTAATTAAGATAAAGGGATTTAATGACATAAAAATAAATAAATAAATTAATGATGATGCCATCAGGGACTTTTTCAGAAAATAAAAATACTTTATTTTCTAAAGGATTTAGGTGTCTACAAATTCAACAAAGAAACAAGTACAAATATTTACTCTATTAGGCATCTTGTTGGGAGTATGAATATGAAACAAATCCCAAAGTACATCAAATACAATTATGGAAGGATTGGAAACATAGCCCACAATCCAATTCCAAAATCCAAACATATTCCACAAAATGCCAACAAAATCTTGTGGTACACAAAATGAGACAAAGAGAAAAATTTCCCCCCAAATAAAAGATCTCAAAATTTAATGAAATCTAAGATCTACTTCCAAAAGTAGGTCAAACTTTTGATAATACAAAATAATTTAAGATACAAGCTCACACACAAAATTCAAAACCATGTCTCTATCAAAAATTTCTAATTAAATCACAAAAAAAATAAAATTAGCATACCCACCCAACCAAGTCAAAATAAAACATGAAAATTGAGGGGAACACAAGTTATCAACCTCCAACAATTTAGAAATAAAAAATGAGTAATTAAATGGGCTAAATTGAAAAAATTGAGAAAGCCCCACCTCTCACAAATCACTTGAAATGGAGAAACACAACCAAGAAATAAAAATTACATTGAATGCATTGTAAAGTTTGACAAGAAGGAGAATCCCTCTATGAATCCAATGGTCCTATCATAGAGATGATGTGACAAACCAAAATTTTTCAATGAACAAATATCTCAAAATAACAAAGAGAGTTTTGGAGTAATTTCTCCAAAATCATGAAATAAAAAGTGAGAAGTGAGTAATAAACTCACGTTTGCCAATATAAACATTTTGTTAACATGACTTATAAATTAGATTATTAAATCACATAATAATCTAATTGTTCCCTTTACCCAAATAAATTAGATAATGTCAAACAATTAGAATTCAACTACGACAATTTAGCTGACAATTAAGATAAGTTAAATCAAATAAAGAAATTCCCCCAAATCAATTAAATTAAATTTTTAATTAACATTTTCCTTGACAACTGCAGAACCCTAAATGTACAAACATGCTCATGAGTCTAATAAAATAATGCATTATGAATATGGATTTACCAATTACTAAAAGGTTAATAACAAATATACATATATGCTTCCAATATAGGGATGACATTGACTCAACATGAATGGTCAAGGTCACTATCTCTTGGTGCCACTTCTAAGGATAGAGGTATATGATTAGATTCTAAATTTAGGGTAGATTTATCCAATATCTTTACAATAAACAACAAACATCAAGTGTAGATGCTCAATAGACACATAGTCATGTGAAGGAGAACAAGACAATCTTGCAAGCAAATAACTATGACTCCATTGCCACTTCATACTAGCACCAACATGTAATCCACATAGTGGTACACATAGCACAATAACATATAATCACATGATCAATAATTTAAATTAAATCATTTAAATAATTATTTTTCATCATTTGAGCTTATATTTACTAAAAGCAAAAGCCATATATCCACAACTTAAAAAAACACTAGAAATGAATCAAATAACATCCATTCGATAACACTAAATTATAATATATGTCTGAATATAAAATAAACTAGATATAATCATAAAGCATAGTGTCACATCACTAGAATCATCATGGAGATATGATCAATTTGAAACGTAACACATCTAGCTTCTAGCAACTATGATAGTGGTAATCAAAATAGTGTATACTCTTTGAAGCATCTCAATATGAAAATAAACATATAAAATCGATCAAAGCATACATAGAGAAAAATGCAAACATGGGAGGCCCTACATATTAGGTTGATTTTGTCAAAAGGATCATTTACAACTGAACTTTACTTTAAAGAAAATGTATGTAGCAAATGCCACTTTATAAAACAACTCAAAAGAAAATTACAAATTGACAAGTATTTTATCACATACATGTTATCAATGGCATGTTGTTTACTAAATTTTACTTTCCTAAGTAGTCTTTGCACCTTTCTATGGTGTTTTTATTCAACCAGTTGTGATGTGACACACTTTTGCTACTAAATATTATTTTTGTGTGATTAATCTATTTTCTTCACAAAAGTTGAACAAGGGACTTTTGAGCAACATGCTACTAAAATATTATTTATTCCATCCCAGTACCTTTATTAATGTCAAATATTGATATTCAATCACCTTTGATATTTTATACCATTTTCCTACTTATGAAATGTGGTTTTTAGGAGTTTCTAAAATTTTGTTCAAAGCATAAAAAGATTATTGAACATTTAAAAAATTGATCTTTCATTGAAATATCAAATTTTACTATAACATAACAATATATGTATTTGTAAAGTCTAAAAAAATCATCAAGTAGCTTAGGGCCCATTTGGTTGCAAGCATAGGAATAGAAAATTAGAATGCGTATGTGGAATAGGAATGGAAAATTAGAATGGGAATGGAAAAGAGTAATCCAATTCTTGTTTGGTTCGCCTAGCATTTGATTGGGAATATGTTACTCTCTTGTTTGGTTGAGAGAAATTGGAATTGGAATACAGTTAAGTTTCTATTTTAGTATATTTTATTTGTTTTAATATATTATTATATTTGGTTAATTATTTCAACTTATTAGTAAAGAAAATTATGTGCACTGGTGAGAAATGAATTTTTTCTAAATTCAGGAGTTTGATGATCATTGATTTCTTTTTGCATCATGCTACATGACAGTCAGTTTGCAGTTGGATTTAAAGTTGTTATTTTGTTTTTGGAATGTATAAGGTCAATAAATTATGTGAGAGAATGGAAAATATAATGGATCATTGACATTTATTATCATGTTTTCGCAGCAAGATGAAAGGTTAACAAAATAAAAAAAATGAAGGCATTGAGAATTTTTTAAGGCATGAGCACTTTTCTAGTGGAAGTGAAAAAAATATCATTTTTTTTGTACATCAGGCGTAAAGTCTAAAAAATTGTATGTGAGATATTTAGGGGTATATTGGATCATTTAAATGTTAAAATTTTATTTTTTCATGAACATTGGGCACAGAGGCAAGCTAATTAGATTTCCTAGTGAAAAAATGGAAGGACATCCATTTTCCTTTTCAATAGCCCATGTTTGCTAACACAAGATGCATAGGAACTCATATTTGCTATGTTGATTATTTTGTCTTTCATAGGTGCCACAGTATGAGGCTTTTCAATATGAAATGAAGGATGCTTAAAGTAGTCAGTTATTGTGAAAATTAATCTTAAGGGAATTATGAGTCTAACAAAATGCTAAAACCAAATGTATCTCTTTCGAAACTCTGAACAGTCATAGGGAAGCAGAGAATGGTAATATATGTAGTGCAAAAACCAATTACAGAATAGAGAATGCAGCTGCATATGATTGTAGATTCTAATGTGTGCTTAAATCCCAATCTCCTATGCAAAATCCTACGAAATAGACAAAAAAATCAATGAGAGATCATCGCTTTGGAGCTCAAGAATCACTGTGGAGAAGGACCTTGCCCTTATGCACTCACCCATGGACTCAAAAAATTATTAAATTTGGCATAATAGGATTGAGAATAGGAATGGCCTATTCTACTAACAGGTTTTTTTGGCATATGCTTATGCTCATTTAGGGGTCAAATTGGAATACGAACCCTATTCTCTATTCCAATTTGGTCAACCAAATAGAGAACTGCATACATATTCTGGAATGTCTATTCCTATTCTAGTAACCAAATGGGCCCTTAGATCCATCAAATCTAGGTTTTGATTAAGAAAAAAAGTTTTACAAGGATCCTAAAACTCGAGAGCTTTTACATAATATCTAAAATGATAATTTTAAATAAAGTCCAGACCCTATGCATCTACCTATAAAAAGCCATAACAAAAGATAGGCTTGTGGCTAGGAAACAAAAGCCAAATACTCCAAACTGAGAAAAGGATGAAACAAAAAATAAGACCTCTAGCTATTATTTCTCACTATCTAGATCCTGCAATTTTTTTCCTTCCTTATTGGCACTCTGGATCTCCACATCGACATGTTCCTAGTTCAAGTCATTAGATTGTTCCACTAGGCCCCTAGTCTCTTTCATTTCTCCCTTAGTCTACCTAAGGTCTATGTTGGCCTTTTCTTCCTTTTCCCCATTGATTCCTGCATTTCTCAGTGATTCACCTAGGCTATTGATGTTTTCATTTAGTGTGTTCAAAGTGGAAATCACCTGATTAGCCAGGTTTAGGTTTGATATCTCCATCCTTTGCACCCTTTTCTCAACCTTTGAGAGATGATCCTCCTGGTCGGCAAGATAACCTTGGTCGCTACTCATCCTTTGGCCTTCCTCCTGACTCCTTTTCTCCTTGAGTGCTTCAATCTCATGGAACAACCACTTGATTGAATGAAAGTTATCTATCATGCTATTTTTGGCATTATTGAGCATATTGAGCCTTGTTTCTCTTGCATTATCTAAAATTGCTACTAGAGCTGGGTCTATGAGTTCATCAAAATGGGCTTTTCCTTCTATGTCTTTCATGACTTGCGAGTTCATTGTCTCCCTAAAAATCCCCATCTTCATTGTTTTAGTGTTGAAATTTCTTCATGACCTCCTTCTATCTTTCATAACTATCTCACCATTGTCTTCCATCATAGTTTCCTTAATTTTCCACTATCATGGAGAGATAGAATGGAAGGGGACCAAAGCCTTAGGGGTCTAATCTTTTCTCTCTTCTGGTAGCAACTCCTCCTCAACCTTCCTCTTATTGGGGTTTCCTGGTAGAATAGTAATGTCCTCCCCCATTTTCTCATTATCCTCCCCCTTCTTCTCTTCCTTTGACTCCATTTCCTCCTCTTCTTCATTATACTCCTCTTCCTTCTGTTCCACACGGATTAAGCCCCAAGGGCTCTTTATACTAGGAATGATGCTGACTGAGGGTGAAATTTTCTCCCCTCTCTTAGGCTTCTTGTCTTTTGAGGAGGTATTATCCTCATCTTCTGAGCTTAGACTTTGAACTTCCTCATTTGGAATAGTTTGAGCTCCCAGTAGCCTCTGAATCATCCTCAAAGTGGCCTAAATATTTGCCCCTCATTTGAGTCTTGAGATATTCATAGACTAATAGGAGCAAACCCTCATGAAGGGCTGGGTTTGCACGAGGCTTGTTCTTAAAACCCTCAATGCCTTTACTCATTGAAGTAAATAGATAAAAAGGAAAGGAAATTTTTATGCCATGTCTAAAATGGTTTAATAGAACAAAGTGGTGTGTTCTGACCTTGTCAAATCTAGTGTCCAATAATATAAATTCAATAACTACCCTTAAAACATACCTCCACAACTTTTTTATCAACTCCATTTTGTTGTATGTCTCGACCTTCACTAATTGCTTCCTTTCTTCCTCATTCTTCACAAAATCTTTAACTACATTAACTGACATTTTCTTATCCCTGTAAAAATTTATCCCCTCCATGAATATCTCCATGACTTGAGCTATCATTTCCACATTGACCTGATGAGAGACCCCATCAATTTTTACATGCCCATCCTTCCAGGTATTCACCATGAGCTTGGTGATCTCCTTATGAAAACTACAAAGTTTCTCAATGTACCTTGCTATTTCACCTTTCTCTAGTTTGTTCCAGACCTTCATTCTTTTCCTCCATTTTTCCACCTCCCCGATCGACTCCTTCCTGCTCCTCTCCCCAACCATCTTGATCTCTTGTTCAAAAATCCTGTACTAGTTCTCATAGATTTCAACTTCCTGCAATTTTTGTATCCCTAAATATTTTTTACCTTTGGAAATTTTAATGGGGATAGGAAAAGAAACCCATAAAACATGCCACAAGTACACAAAATGATGGAGAGTTATTACTCTCCCATGATTTTCATTAACATCTTGTCTTACTTGTAATCTTACATATCTTTCCATAATTGATATTAGATAACCTTTGTACTTCCCTGGATACATTCTAGTGTTATGATATCTTTCACAGCCACTGGGAAGATGTCACCATTGTGCCATGTTGTTGCTCTATTTTTGGCTACTGCCTCATTCACAAACTAGTCCATAGCTGAGTTGGCCTCTCTGTACACATGGTTGACATGGACCCTTTTGAATTTTCCCAAGTCTAATTGAATCTCATCCACAACATTTGTAATGGTCTAGGATGGCTTAGAGAAACCTTTTAAAAAATTTATTCTATTTAAAGAGTCTCCCTCCAACCAAGGGTTCTCAATTCTGGTAGCCAAAGCAAGTTTAACAATATGACAAGCCACATTGGCCTCCACAAAGTGATTTGTCTAAGTCCCTAAGGGATAAGAAAAAGCCGCAACTCCCAATCCATGACCATTTCTAATAATTCCTCCACAGCTAGAGGGGCTAGGATTCCCTTTGGCTGCCCCATCAAAGTTGGCTTTATGCCATTCTTTTGGGGGGAAACACCACTTAGCTTCCTATCTTTTCCTCTCCGTATCCTTTTTCTTTTCTATGTTGTTTTCTCCTTCTTCAATGTCTCCTCACTTTCTAATGGCCAAGTTCTCCTTCATTGTGTTAACAATTTTATTTGCAATAACAAAAGCAAGGGCTTACCTATCTTTGAAAATACAATTATTTCTCTCTTTCCATATTTCTTAGTAGAAATGTGGAAGAGACCAGGAACATATCATCTATGTCTTCATTCCTTTATGCATACAAGTCCATTGTCCAAAGAAATCCTAGATGTTGGCCAGTTTATACCAATTGACTCCATAGCCCCTATATGAGATCCCATACCTCTGAGGAGTAGGGACAATCAATAAAAGGTGGTTAATTGTCTCCAAATCATGCTTACAAAGGCTGCATCTATTTGGGATAATCTAACCCCTCCTAGTCAGGTTACCCAAAGTAAATATAATTTCTTGAAGAAGTAGGCAGAATAATATGTTGATTTTCAAAGTGAGGCCAGTCATCCAAGCCTTTGCCCAGATGAGTTTCTCCATCCTATTCCATAGTGAGAAATAGCCTAAAGCAACTAAATATAACCCATTGGAATTATCTCCCCATATAATTTCATCCTTCTTATTATTAAGGATCATGGAATTTAGGATAGTCACCAGTGGTTTTAGATGTTGGGAAACTAGGGATAGGCCTTTCCATCCCTGATCAGCTCTGTAGTCACTAACTTTTAGGAAAAATCTTCTTATACATAAATCAGCCCATCTCTCATAGTTAGGGTGATCTATGAGGGGCCCCTGGCTTAACTAGTTATCCTGCCAGAATAAGATATTTTCCTCATTGCCTACTTTCCACTTTGCCTTTAATTTAGCCAAAGATTTATCCTTAAGGATCCCATTCTAGATAAAGGATCCATGTGGAAGATCAAATTAGCTAAATATGAAGCTGAGAGACTGCCTTCTCAAATAATTTTCCACCATGATATCCTACCATTCTCTAGAACTTTGAAAAATGTGCCATATCTGCTTAGTTAACAGAGCATTGTTGAGGTGTTTGATTTTTCTAATGCCTAGACCACCATAGCTTTTAGGTAGGAAAACATTGTCCCAAGCCACTAAATGATATCTCTTTTTTCCTTCAACCCCTATCCACAAAAAGTCCCTCTAGATTTTCTCCATTCTATTAGCAAAGGTTGAGGGCATAAGTTGGGAAGTTTTGAAGAGTTGATTTCACCAAGGTACATTTACCTGCTTGACTGAGGGTAGCTCCTTTCCATCCTCCCAACTTCTTATTAAATCTATCAATAATACCATTCCAAAAATATTCTGACTATTTTGACCCCAGTGGTATTCCAAGATAACTAGCTGGAAGAGACCCCACACCACATCCCAAGATGCGAGCTATCTTTCTTTGTTTCTCAATTGGGGTGTTTACAAAGAAGACTAAGCTTTTTTGCTATCCTAAATCACTCATGTAGGTATTAAGAAAACATTTTAACACCTTAGCCTCTTGAACCGTGGCTTCCCCACCTAGAATTGTGCCATCCACACATTGCTGATGGGTGAATGTAATCTATCTAGATGATGGTTTAAGACCATGCAGGCTCCAATCCTATCTTTTCCTCAAGATTAACCTCCCAATGCACTCAACCATAATACTGAATAGAACATGGGATAAGAGATCACCCTATATAAGCCCTTTCAAGGGGAAAAAGAAATTTGAGGGAACTCCGTTGATTAAAACGGCCAGAGAGGGATTAGAGACAAGCTGAAAAATTAGTTTACAAACCTAGATAATCCATCAAATCTAGTTAAGATATTTTCAATAGGTACTAATCCCTATTGGATTTTTTATATGAAAGAACTATCGACTCTAATAATTTGTGAGTAAGGAAATTTGAAGATAGAGCAACAATAAAAGAATATTGTTCATATTTTAATAGTAGACCATGAAGCTTAATAAGAGCTAACATCAAGGAAATAAAATATAATAATGAAGAAGTTTGAACTAAGAGATTAATATGATGTGATAATTATGATTTTACATATTTATACATCTTTGGCATTGCATCCAGAAATTACACTTAACTTAAGTATTTGTGTATTTGATCTACCTATATGTAATAATAAAAAACAATGCACTCAATCTGCCCACATTCCATTAAAGATAATGATACTATATAAAATAAATTTTTTTATATGAACTAATACTTATTAAGTGCAAGGGGGTTAATACTTAAAATATGTGTTTACATATATGAGTGTGTTTACATCTTTTCTAATGTGACCCCTCACAATCAACAAAGACATTGAAATTTTGTTTAAGTTTACTCAAGCTCTTATAATATTTATGTTTTTAATTTTAATGATATTCATACTTATAATACTTATATGATCAGTTTAAAATCATGGTTTACAAGCTCAGAAAAATCACATCTAGCTATGCAATATGATGATTCACACTTTGAGATAAATATAGTTAACTGTAGTATTACAAAACCATCAAATCTAGTTCTAAGAGTTGTCAATAGACATGACTCCCTATTAAATTTTCTTGTGAAATAACTATGAACTCTAATGATTTGTTTTCTTATTAAATCTTATAGTAGTAAGTATTTATCCTTATAGTCTAATTTCTACTATTATTTTTACAATGCACGTAACAGTGGTCACCTACCATAAAGATCGATTGAGGTGGGGGGGTTGATGAATCTCTAAAAGGCTATTATTGTGAGAACCTTTTATCTTGTTTTTAGACAATTATCTTGCAAGAAAATTTTTATGACTCTATGGTTTAAGCAAAAGAACATATATTTTTATGAATATACTATCTATATGTTAAGACATGAAGGTTGAAGTATAGATTGTTTAGATATGCTATATTTTCTCGAATCTATGGATTTCTATGGTTGAATGAAGGAATATTACATGCTAACAAATATTTCCTCATCTATGCTATGTTTGGGTTCCTTCCTATAGCTGTAGGATTTGCAAGAGTGATATTTTGAACATTATACCTTTTCTAACATTGATGATGAAATGAATATATGTATGTGGAAGTTATTGAATTTAATGTTTGTAGGTACTTGCCATGCATATTCAAGTTAACATTTCAATGCTAAGTTAAAGCCAACCAGATGATTGATGAATCATCACACAAGTAGATTATTGTGCAATTTCTATTATGGCAACACACAAAGCTTCCTCAACATGTTATATTCCTTGAGGAGTTAAAAAAAATTAATGATCTTTCTATTGTAAACTTTATGATCTGTAATTGATCCTTGTTGATGGAGTGATTGTAGGAGTAGGAAGTTGTTGTAGCTTTCCTTTAAATAATTTTTGATGTAACCTTGAAAGTAGATTTTTTCCTAATTTTGACCAAAAGCACTAGTACATTTGACCCCATTTTTAGAAAAAAAATTTCAGCCATCTATTAAAATGGGGTCAAATTGGTTAGAATAGGAAAGGAAAAATGTGTTGTTTTAAAATCCATGGCCATGTTAGTCAAAATTTCGACCAACATGGGCTTCATATTGTTTTGAAAATTTAAAAGGTCATGCCCTATTTCATTGTTATGCATACTCTACATTTTAATGCCGAACGTGGGCTTCATATTTGGCTTGTCAAATGCTTAATCTGAAGGCAATGGTTAGAAAGTTGGGCATGCCGGAGATCAGAGGATTGATTGCACAAATTAAGGATGACCTAAACAATATTGATAATGCCACTATGAGTATCTAACTAGGCCTTTTCTTTTAATATTTTTTCTTCGATCATAACCATGTTTGAATATCTTTGGCAACCTGAGCAGAACACATTTGGACAACAAGATGCCACTTCAAATAGAGAGACTTATTCAAAGTTTGGTTGCAACTTAATAAAAGAGCTATGGTAGAACAATGATCAAAAATATGTTTTGCAGATACCTTCCCATCTTACAATCTATGAAATGTAACATATACATATTTTTGAATTATTTTGTATATGCATTTTTAGTATCGAAATAGAAGTTTCAAATCATACTCATGATTCATCTTTAGATTTAATGAGAATGAGGACTTATCATGAAGTATTGATTCCAACCATGGATGTTTTAATTATGTCTTGATGTTTTTAATTGACCAAAACAGGGTTTTGTTTAGGTTTTTTTTTAGTGACTGAGCACTTGAATTGATCTTCTATGCAGGAAAGTCTTCAAACAAAGTGGGTATAGTTTTGGGTATTCTCGGGGGCTTCTTATTGATGTTATTGCTATGCCTATTTTCATTTAGAAGAAGATCCAAGTTTGCAGCATTAAGGAAAGGTACTTTTGAGGTGATTGTTTTTTGGTAAATCATTCTTTCAAATATCAACAAAAATTCTAGCTAGTAGATTATATAAGAGCTACTCACTCAAAAAAGAAATAAAGGGGAAAAAATTCCTTTCATTTTTTCTTGTAAAATAAAATCTTCTCTATATAAAAAGTGTAATATTTTTCCCATGCATTAATCAATAGAGAATCCTGATACAGAGGTGTACTCTACTATTGGGAAGGAGCATGGAATTTTGTTCAACTTGGAAAATATAAAGGTTGCAACTAGAAATTTTCATGATGATAACAAGATTGGAGAAGGGGGATTTAGCTCTATTTACAAGGTAACATAACTCTAACCAACCACATTAAATATGTTGTTAAATTGAACTAGGTTACTTATTCATTCTCCAATGAACAAAAATCTACAGACTATTTCATAGAGAATGAAAAGGTGGGAATATGTCCTGAAGTCACACAAAGTAGGCATTTTAATTTTGAATTTCAAGACTTTCATATATTATTAGAATACACTCTTGTACAATTTCTTGAAGTATAAATTCTCAAGTATTCACTGATATATGTTCTGTGGATACCTTTCCAATCAAAATAATTCAGAACATTGATAGTTATGAGAGCCCTCCTGCCAGTGTGTATGTGACACAAAGCCAAATTGGACATTTTTGTTTGAATAGACTACTGAAAACTATATCAACAACTTGCAATGATAGTCATATTTGGACATCAATGTAAAATACCAACACAATGTACAGAAACATACGTAAATTGATCCATTATTAACCATAAAGGCTTTGAGTCAGTGAAAAATATACCTTCTTTTTAGTAATCAAATGGTCAACTTCAACAAGTGATAAGTTGACAAGCTCTAAAATCTTTGGTAGCCAATTCATCTTTAGCTTTGTTGTTTTGACTAATCCTTCTAGATGGAGCATGTCATGAAGCTGTACAATAACACCCTTTGAGTCCTTCTCAACATTTTTTTTTATGGCATTGCCCCAATCCATCAGTGTTACCTCTTCACCTTCTGAGACAAGAGCAACATCAACACTCTCCAAGAAAATGTGTATTGTTTAAGTAGTTTCTTTCTTGCTAGCACCTTCATACTTTTTATGCCTAGCCAAAATTTTGACAAAAGGTTCTTTAGGCCCATTTGTTAAGCATAGAAGAACATAATTTTCAAAAAGAGCTATGTGTCTAGGATAGATAGGGTCAATGATTTTTTTATTCATTGTCCAAAGTTTGTCCCACTCCATTAGATTTAGATTTTTGAATGCTCCTTGAAAAAAAAGTGCCAAAGAAAACTTAGATTTATAATTTTAATCAGTATAGTTTATAAGAATCTATATGGAAAACTATAGAAAATTAAGTGAAAAAAAATGTGTTCCAAAGAAAAAGTCCAACATTTAAACTTACTTGTGATGGAATAAATTTCTTTAAGGCCTCTATTGTCAATCCCCTCTGCAATGTTCCTTGCACTATTGGGAAGTGAGGATCATCCCAACCCTCCACTTTTCTATTATCTACAAACCACTATAGTTTTTGCTTGCTCAGGAGAGTATAAAAAAAATTCAAATGGCTAAAATCCCACACATGTACTTTCTGCAAACCCATGTCTTCTAAGACCCTATAATATTGTTCATTATGATCATGGTACTCACTTGACCAGAGAGTATGTGTCACACCTTCAATGCTATCCACATATGGGCATGCAAAATCATATGTTGGATATATCTTGTATTTAGATCCAACATGGTGATGGGGAATAGGATTGCATCTATAATAAACAGGATCCCACAATGTTTTGTTAAAATCTTTCATATCCAACTTACCTCTTAGACAACATTGCATCCCCCTCTCAGTAGCAACAATCATTTCTTTCCACAGACACATATTTTGCTTCATAGAGTTATTCCTATTAATGGACTCAATTCTGTCCATTCTCTCTTTCTGCATCTACTCTTGACGTGTGTCATCCACATATGCCTTCCCCCTAGATATCAATTTCTCAACCATTTCTACTAACTACAAAAAATAATCTGAAGTGTATGTAGGTCCTTCTCCTTTAATGCCTAGCGTATCAAGGTCATTCAATAAGTTCTCTACAAACTTGTTGCTTTCTTTAGCAAGGTTTGTCTCATCAAAGCATATAATCAAGTGCCCTTTATACCTCTAAGCAAAGTATTGGTTTAAAAAACTAGCTTTTACATATCCAATATGAAGATATCCACTTGGCTCATGAGGAAATCGAGTACAAACTTTCCCAATTTTTGCATCCAACAAATCAATGTCAAAAGAACCTTCCTCCTTTGCTTTCTCATTGCTTTCACTTTTGATACCATTAGGCTCACTTTCTTTCAGACTTACTGGCTTTGTCTTACCAATTCCTCTTCTACCAACATATTTATTAGGTACTTGGCTGAGTACTGGATACTTTGACAATATTGAGTTAAACCATCAAGCTAAACTTTGATATTTCTTTGATTTGTAGATACTTTCCCATATTTGCCCCCTCCTATTTGATGAATTCTTCTGTATATGTGTGCAAAGGGATAAGGAAGTTGAGCCTTTCTTATCTTTTATTTATTGATTCAGCTTAATAAATATTTAATATTGGTATTTTGTAATAATCAACACATGCACCAATAAGGTACAATGATGACATCAATAGTTAGATATTTTGTGTGGTATATATTGCTCAAGTTAGATATGTTGTGTGCTATGTATCCTTCAACAATGGAGTGAAGTTTGGAGTTTTGATTAGTGCTTTTGTTTCATTCAATTATTTTGATTATAGATGATGCAAAAGTAAATTAAATATGTACGGGTACAAGTTGAAATTTACGCTGATAAATTTACATGTAATGTCCTCACAATAAATATTGCTTACACAAAGTGTGCAATACACTTGTTGTTGTGATTTGAATTTATCACTCTATATTGTATAGTATGTCTTCAAACATCTGTAACTCGTAAGGTTGAAAATCTATTTTGTGCCAAGGAAAATACAAAAGCTAAATTTGAATATTTATGGATGCAAGTTGCAATTTACGCTAGCAATGTCCTTTCAATATATATTGCTTACACAATATTTATAGTAAACTTTTTGCTTCAATTGAATTTGTCACTCTATCTTGTATGGTAGAGTCTTCAAAAACCGTGTGAAATGAGTAGGAAAATTATTTCATGCTTAGATTATTTGTAATCACCAAATGTTTTGGTTCCCCATGCAACACTCTTACATAGTATGGAACCACCACAAAAACTTCAATTTTTCCAAGTCTGGGTTCTGAAGATTTTGCAATACTCCTATTATCTTTAGAAAAATGAATAGGCTGCTACTAGGCCATTCTTGATCTGTCAATTAAATACAGTATCTTCAGGAAAAATGAGTAGACCGCTACAGGGGCCATTCTTAATCGATCAACTAATTACAATATCTTTAGGAAAAATGAGTAGGCCGCTATAGGGGCCATTCTTAATCGGTCCACTTCAGCAATGGTCCTGGGTAAGCATTGCCTCTTAATGGAGAGTGAATTACATATGGAAAAAGTTAATATGGACAAAGTTGATGTTCCTAGTTTATATCTGTTTTGTGATTTTTTGTTTTTGAGCTGGAATAAAATTCTGGTTGTAGATCAAGAATAATATACCTCACAAATGATATTGCTGAAACATATCATAATCTAGCTAGAAAGGTTTGTTACATTTTCTTGATTGAGAAGCAAAGAGACCATGCATTTCTGGATCTAATATTTTGAAAATGATTTTTTTCGTTTTACTTGTTTTCTTGATTATGTGCATGTGCAATGCTTCACGTGCATCAACTATTTAAAAGCTACATGTTTTAGTCTTTTGGAGAAAAAAACCTTAAGTATAGTTCTGAGAATTGGAGTTTACAATTTTAGTACATATACTTTAAAATTTTTTAATGAAATTGAAAATGCTCATCTTATTGCCCCTTTCTTAAGGATTTTTTTTAAAAAAATGAAGCTGTCATCTTGTACTTTTATGATATACTTGAGCTCATAAATATTTAATGTTTATGGAAGCCAATCATTTTGATTAGTAGCTACCTATTTCAATGCCTTCACATATTGTTGTTACATATCATAGCATTTTCTAGGGAGCTTTGCAAAATGTACATCATACAGCTAGGGAAGCTACATTCCTATTGTAGATATAGTGAAAATTATACTTCCAACATGGCATCGCTCACATAAATGTTTTCCTTATTGAACTCATATTTTCATGCAAAGTCTCTTCTTCTATCTTAGGATTGCTAGTTTAAACTTTAGTTCTTCTCTGATATTGACTTTGAACGATATATTGTGGTGCTTTGCTGGAACTGGCCAACACTCTAATTTTCAGGTGTCACATTCACTTCTTATTGATGGTATATTTCCTAATAGGGAAGGCTATGTTTCTTAGCTAATTTATCTTCAGTGTTCTCTTTTGTTAGCTTACCTTTATTAAAGTATAACTATATTGTATAATGATCAATTAATGTGTAGACTTAGAGTTCTTAGGTTACCACTATTAGAATATAATTATATTCTTTAATGATCAATTAATGTGCAACTTAGAGTTTAATAAAGTCTTTTGGAGTTTAGATTAGTCTGAAATAAGTCTTTATGTTCTATTTGCTTTTTAACTTAGTGTAAGTCTATATAAGAAAGTTTTTGTTTCTTAGTTTATCAATTGAATATCTTGGTAATTTTTTTGTTTTTTGTTTTCTTAATCTGGTATGAAAGCTTAAGTTGAGCTTTAAGATCTGAGAAAGTGAATCATTGTAGGGATTACAGTTGATTGTGATGTGTTGTTGAATTGCATGTGAAGATTAGTGAAGATTCAAGATCCAAAAGAGTTTGTATGCAATTTTACAAACTTGTTAAGGGTAGAAAAATTGTGAGATTTTTAAAAATGTTGTGGCAGGGTATACTTTAAGAAACCCCTCCTTTAGAAAAGGTGTAAAAAATTGGCGAAAGGTGTAAAACACCTGAGAAAAAAAAATAAAATTTGCAGCGAAAAAATTAGTTTACAAAGAAAAATAATAATCTCCATTGGCGAATCATTCATAGTCTCTCAAACAATGTGTAAAATTTGGGCGAACTGTGTTATTTTAAAACCACAAAAAATTTATACATTGGCGAACAAAAAATAATAATCACAGTAAAATTTTAATTTTTTGGGCAAATCATTTCATTGTATTCAAGGTTAAAAGAAACATATGCGAAGTCGATGACATTGGAGGTTTGCAAAGGGTTTCATTAGTTTTAACTTTTATGTTATGAAGTCGCAAAAATGAGATTGCATCATCAGAGGTTTTATTCAGGTAGTTAGTCTGTTGGTTGCAAGACCATGAAATGTTAATTCAAGCAGTTTTCCCATGTTCGCAGTGGTTAAAGGGAAAGGACTTTCGGTAGTTGCAAAAAGGGAGATTGCATCATTAGAGGTTTTATGCAGGCAGTTAGTCTGTTGGTTGCAAGACCACAAAATGTTAATTTAGGTAGTTTTTGCATGTTTACAGCGGTGAAAGGGGAAAGATATGTCATCCTACGAAGTCGCGAAAGGTTAAGATGAAGCAGTGTTTGCCACTTTGCACCGGTTAGAAGGAAATGTATTTTCACAACTGTGACAACGTGATGTGAAACGTTTAAGTTCTGAAGCTGCGACAGAAGGGGAATCTCATTAGAAGAGGATATAAGGCTTATCACAGGGTCGCAAGGATAAAGTGAATATTTGATTTAATGGTTGCGATAGCCCGAGAAAAGAAAAAGAAGGGTTTCGTAGTTTTGCAAAAAGATTTCAAGGTTAAGTTGAACCAATTGTGACAGAGCATAGAAAAAAGGGTTTCACAACTCATAAGATTGTACAATGATAATGTATTTTTAAAGCTTGAAACTTTGAAAGTACAAAAGAACAGGTTTTAAAATCTATTATCTGATTTCGGACAGCTACTGAGTTGATATTCTAAGGCAAATGAAATAAAGGCAGTAGTTACTACTGGTAGTGATCGATAATAGATATCCATGCACGTGCAAGCTTTTAAACTTTAAAGCCATTAAAATTTAACAATTTAATGTCGTGGCCCATCATGAAGTTATAGAAAACTAGAACTCTCAGGTATCTACAACTAACAGAGCAAAAAGATTCAAGAATTTGCAGTAAGATCAGAATGGTAGAATCAAAATAATTAGTAAAGAAGGGCACTGGAGAGGGCAGCAAGGTTTCATTGTCTACCAAATTTGTAGAAGAATGGTTGAAGATTCTCCCTAAATCTTCCAATGCTCAAAGTGCTAATGCCCATGCGTTTAGAGATGCTTACAACTTCTGTAGAGATGCTCAAGTACCGTACACCAATGGAACTAAATTGTTCTAGTACTTTTACAAGAATAGGTTGCAGAAGGTTCCTATCTCAAATCCATGGACGAGGAACCTAGGAAAGTTGATAATGTTGGAGGCATACATAGATGTTGACCTTATCAAGGCACTAGTAAATGCATATAATCCAACCACTTGGTCCTTTCATAGAAAGGATATGAGCGTTCTTTGTACGTTAAGTAAGGATTCTTTTGTTGAAGCATTTGATTTGAAGGGTCCCATGTCAGTTCCTATTAACCTAAAAAAATTGGAAGCAACATTTGAGAAACAAAGAGATTTCTATACAACACATTCAATGTTGCGACATATCCCGAGGGAAAATCAAAACAAGATGAAAGGAGAATTCTTGAAAATGGTTACTGATTTTATTCCCTTGTCATATTTGTGTGCATACTTTCAAAATTTTTTTTTGGATTGAACAAACTATTGGGAGTAGATGGATCCATGGATGCCTCCCCAACATTGTATGTGATAGCTCTAGACATTCAAGACCCACATACTAATGTGGGGTATGATTTTGGAACATTCATTGCTGATAGTATTCATTAGCAGATGGTGATAGCTCAGCAAGGTGATCTTGGAAATTTCAAATTTCTACATTACTCGGTGCTTATGCATCTCATCCTCTTCTACAATGTGGGCCATGTGGATTCCAGTTTCATTGAAGGTTTGGACAATTTTGGAGAGGCATTGCCTGTTCAAAGATGGACAAGATTATGGCAGAGGTTCTACTCTTTTTCTAATTCCCTCTCTTTTTACAATGATTTCGTTGCAACTATTCATAGGATGTTAGGTTCAAAATTGGAAAGATTACCTAGGTTAATTAGGAAGATTGTTAGACCAACTTTGTGTTTTGATGATGAGGGACCAATTGATCATGATTGGGGCAGTGCCTTTTTGTTAGCAAATTGTATAATGATTAGAATTTTTGGTTGTTCTCAACCCCCTCATTTCTTGCCAAGATATGTACTAGAGAGGGTGGGTGTAGTGGAAATTTTTTGGTAGTTGTTATCTATGAATAGAGAATATCTAGGGCCAACCATTAAAAAGGGGTCTTTTGTGCGTAGAAATTTCAAAGTAGGGGATTTTGAAATTGGTAAAGAGGCCATTGAGGAAGTTGATGCCTTCCTAAGAGAGTTAAATTTCCCCACTGCCCCCACTAGGGTGTATGACCCATATAACATTGTTACAAGTGCTCTTAAACAAATGACAGGTTATAATGTCATCATTGGAAGGAAAATTTGGGAAGAGGATGTCATTAGGGATGTATTGTATGAAGATGTCTATGCTGATAGGATGTGGAAGTGGAGAGAAATCCTCTCAGTAGAGGAAGAAATGAAGAAAGTAGATCCTAATTTCCAAGGCTTCTATTCTGATTTACCCTATTTTAAACAAATTGATAAGTGTATTGAGGAGTTTGATAAGATTATGGCTCAAGTTCCTCAAAATGCTAGAGATAGGGTAAAACCTTCTTCTCTAGAGGTAGATGTTGTATTGGAAATTAGTGACGAAGAAGATCAGCCTAGCCCTTCAGACTGGGATAAAGGGGACAAGAAGAAACAAAAATTGATTGAGGTTCCAGAAAAGGCTAGAGAGAAAGCCTTAGAAGTGCTTCCAAAAGGAACTAGGTATTTTGATGATGCCAGAAAAAAGTTCTTAATTGATCAAGCTACTGAAGAGGAGAGGAGACCCAATAGTTTAGAATTGCAGTCCATGATGTTGGATGACAGAATTATACAGGCTCAAGAATTCATGAAGGATGATGATTTTATCAAGAGTGAAGAATTCAAATTTTTTTTTGTATAAAATCAAACAAAATGAACTTTCTTTGCATGTAAAACCTGGAGACACAAATGAAAAAGTGACTGAAATGGTGCAGAATCTCCAAGCCTATGATCCTAACAGTGAAAGCCTCACTGTAGAGGAGGCTAGGGAATTGGTACAAAGGAGTGGTATGATAGTTTTCCCAAGATGGGATATTAGTTCATCATTCCTACTTGATCAAATGAGGAGACAAGAAAAATCAATCTCTTATGAGGAGATTAATCCATTTGGTGAATTGCAGGGGGCAGGATTTAATATAGATACTAAGACAATGGTTGTTTGGAGTGTAGCTCCAAAATCATAGAAGCCTACCCTGATGGAAATTAAAGAGACACCAGCAGGTAATGCAATTTTCTAGAATGCACATTCAACTTCTTCAAATCAAATTTACAACTTGCAAAACACTGTTGCTATGCTAGGAAAGAATAAGATTGATATTCTTCAAGAACAACTAGTGTAGACATATGAAAAGTACCTTAATGCTAGGAAGAAGTATGAAGAGGAAATGAGAAAAATATATGTTCTGCAACACACTTTGGAGGAATCAAAAAAGGAGAATGAAGATTTGAAAAGAGAAGAAAGGTCACTAAGAGTAAGGAAGGTACAAGACCAGAATATTCAAACTGACTAGATAGCAGAAGAACCACATCCAGTAACACATATGGATGTGGATGAGTTTGAGATTAGAAATGATGCAAAGATCAGGACAATGAAACAATTTTTGGTTCATAGAATCACTGCTTTAAAGAGAGCCTCTATAAATGTACATAGTATGTACATTACTTTACAGAGTAATGAATACCAATGCTCTGAGGCTTTATCACTATTATCTCCATTGTTTGCCCAGTGGGGGCCATACATTCAATTCTTTGATAGGTTAGTTCCTTTACTCACAAAAAAAAAGGAACTACCTAAGGAGATCATTGTTCCTATAAGGAAAATGATACATCAAGTTAAAGAATTGAATTCATTCTTCATTGGTAAGATCGAAGCAATAAGGGGAAAATTGAAAAGCATAGCATTGGGTACCCCAGATTTTATTCCAACAATTTTGAACAATGAAGGGTATGTCAAATCTTGGCAAGAGTGGTCTGAATATTTTGATCTAATATTAGACTATCCAAGATTTATAGCATTTTCAAGAGGTGAATCAAGTGATCAAGTTTTATTTGATATGATTGATATGACATACAAAATTGAAGCAGATATGAAAAAAATTACTAGAGAGGGTAAAGCCATCACAGATGCAAAATGGACTAAAAACATCAATGAATTAGAGGCAGTTAAAAATATGGCATGGCCGATTGTGGATATAGATATTTCCATCTGGGAGGTTATAGCAGATATCAAAGCAATCCTTTCAGTAGAAGATGATTAGCACAAAAGATGGTGGCCCTGGGGAATCAATTAGAGGACAAGTGTTGTAGAAGAATATCAAAGAGAAGTTATTCATCATAACAGATTACCTTACCTTTGCAGTACATTTGCTGTGGGTAATGCTACAGTTAGAACTGGAAGATAGGCTTAATGATCACTTGCCACTTGTCACATTTTATAATTGTTTCCCCTTTTTTTGTTAAAATATGTCACAAAAGGTTTCAACATTATAGCAGATATCAAAGCAATCCCTTTAGTAGAAGATGATTAGCACAAAAGATGGTGGCCCTGGGGAATCAATTGGAGGACAAGTGTTGTAGAATATCAAAGAAAAGCTGTTCATCATAACAGATTACCTTACCTTTGCGGTACATCCACTGTGGGTAATGCTACAGTTAGAACTGGAAGACAAGCTTAATGATCACTTGCCACTTGTCACATTTTGTAATTGTTTCCCCTTTTTTTGTTAAAATATGTCACAAAAGGTTTCAAAAAAATGTAATGATTATCTTAATTGTTGTTATCTTTTGTCTTTTGTAATGAATCATTATGTAACCTTTGTAAGCCTGAAGCTTGTTGCAACTCAAGTGATATAAATATGAGTTCCCAAGGCTTAGAAATGGTCTGATCTATTAGATTTTTATTTCAGATTAAGACTTAAGTATAATTTTCTTTAAGAGTAGATATTGTTCCAACTCTATGTATTTCAATTTTCCATTATGTTTTGTAGTCAGTAATTCTCTGTGATGTTATGGGCTTTGCACACATCTCTATTATCTCTTTTTTTATTATCAAACAACTAAATCAAGAGAAAGATACAAAAATAACATTGTGTCAACAATATGAATAGAGTAACAAGTAACAAAAATCTTGAACTCAAATCAAAAGAAAGGTAAAAAAAATAACATTATGTCAACAATAGAGTAACAAAAATCTTGAACTCAATTTTTGTAAATTGTAATTGCACTATGACTGAATAATGAAAATGGAAGAACTGAAGTAGACCTATAAATTCCTTAGAACTGAATGCTACATTACTAAATCACAATTCACTTCATTGACTTAATCTCAAATGTGAAACTGAAGTCTGACTTGTACTAATAGGTTCATCTTCATTCTGAATCGGGTATTCAAAATCTATAAAATCTTCATCTTCATTTTGACTTTGAGACCTAAATTCATCATTTATGTTGGAGTCAGCAGTAGAAGTAGAACCACCATCTTTTAAAGTGTTGCAAAGGCCTCATCTTTCACATGTGGAATTCAAAATGGCCAATGACCTATCATAAGGAAAATCTCTAACATTGTATTGAGTAATATACAACCTCAAACAAGTTTCCAAATTTTTGTCTAGTTTGTTTCTGACATTTGATTTCAAAAACCCCAATGCACTGAAAACTCTCTCATCTTCCATCAAACCTAATATCATTGTTTGACATAAATCAACAAGTTTGAAATATTCTGATATTGAAGTACGTAATACTTCACTTTGACTTATCCTTTTCCAGAGCCTTGTTATTGCACCAGGATCGAATGGATTCTCAAAGTTTTCCATCTGGTTTTTCATACACAATGCAAAAAGTTTACATTGATTTTTAAGATTATTTGAATCTAAGATTCCTTGTATTAGTTGTCCATTGCAATCTGTATGCTTTGAAAATTGTGTTACCAATTCGTCAAGTTTATTATGAAACAACTTTGCATCAGTTGGATTATGTCCAAAGTGTAACTTCCAAAATTGAGGATACACACAACTCATGGATTCAAGAATTTCTTCTCGAGGGAATCTTTCATGAATCTCACTTGAAAGTTGATAGGAAATAGACTTCACATTTTCACTAACAGATTTAACAATCTTGTCAAAATCATCCTTTCTAACTGGTAGTACTCTGCCTCTCTTGGTTGTTTTATATTGATGCATTGGTATTTGAAATCCTTTCATAAACAAACATAGCTCATTTTTCCCATTGAATTGTAAAAAATTCTCAGCATGATTCAAATCTGTAATTATCTCCCACCTTGAAAAAATTGGGCTATGACCTGAGAGATCTGAATACAAAGAATCCAGAGCCATGCATATCATTTTACGTAAATTAGAATACTCATGAATATACATAGTTCTATCTTGGGCTTTCTTAACAAGTTTGTTTGTTAAATCTAGCATGGGGAGAAGACTGGCTAAAGTTAATAGGTTCTCTATATCACTTAACTTATTTAACAAATTAGGAGCTCTGTCCACTGTAAGGCATTGCTCATATAGAACTCCAATCAAGGATTGATATTCTGCTAGAACTCATTCTGCTGGTCCATGCAAAGATATCCATCTAGTCTCAACATCCTTGAGAATCTTATTTCCTACTGTTACTCCCTCAAAAAAAATCTTAAATTCTGCAAAGCATTTAGGACTTCTGCAAAAGTACGAGTGGAGCTCACGGAATAGATCTTCAACTTTTGACACTGTAGGAAAAGTACTTACAATCTTATGTGCTAAATTCATTCAGTGGGCCATGCAGTGTATACCAAGCATATAAGGTGCAATACTAGTTTTTAATCTTGCACAAAGACCAATCCTTTGCCCTTGCATTACTGCAACTCCATCAGCTCCGACACACACTAACTTCTTTGCAATTGTCAAGTCATCCATACCAGCAATTTCATTCAAAGCTTTCTTAACTTCTAAATATAAATTTTTTGCAGTTGAATTGGCCCTCATTTTATGAACACAAAGTAGATTAGCTTGATAGACATGATCTTTTACAGTATATACATGCATACAGACCCAAGTAGTGTTATCTACCACAGTGACTTCATCTAAGGATAATGAAATGAACTTGGATTCTTTTACTCTCTCCTATACATTTTTATTTTCCACCTCAATAAGACAGCTTGCCATTTCCCATCTAGTGTATATTGACCAATGTGACATAGGATAGTGAGGAACTCTCAAAAAAGATAATAAATTACCATATTCTAAAAAGTCTCTCATAGGATGCCCTCTAGCTAGAATATGAAAAATAACACTCATCTGAATGGTCTTTGCCAAGTTTGCATTATTGGCTGCATGTTGAAGCCCATCCTTGATTGGATTGCCACTACTACCACTACCAGTTATCACTATTTTCTTGAAATGCTCTTCATATTCTATGGCATACTTAACATGAAGGCATTCTTCCTTTGATTTCCATCTCATTGCCGCTACTTCCTTTCCATCTATGATTTGTTTTTCATAAACCTTACCAATATGTTTTTCTATAGTGTTGAGCTTTAACTGCAACTTTTTCTCTCTTTTAGTTTTCCAGGTACAAATCGTACACTTGCATTCTATTGGTGGTTGATCATTGTTTGTGACTGGTTCAATAAACCAATACTTTGCTACCCAATCAACATAGAAAGTCCTTTTCATTTGCCACTCCCGCCCCATTTTTACATTCCTTTTTCTTTTCTTCCTACCAACATCAATATTATCTTCTGTTACAACATCTTTTGTTGTTTGAACATTGTTATCCTCATTTGATGCATTTTGATTTAGTTGAATAACAACCTGCTCTTCTAGTGGTGGTGAGGTATTGTGATTTCCTTCTGCACTTGTACTTGCCAAAGTTGGTGGACCAGAAACATTGTCAATTCCAAAGAAAGCCTTTATGGTAGTTTCTCTAAGTTTTCAGCATTTTGATGTAAGATTAATCCCTTCACTGCCCTTGGGGGTCTTACCCTTGTCACTTCCCTAAGACTGAGAAATATTAGTTACAGACTCACCCTCCACTAACATCTCAATCCACTGATAATCTATTTAAACTTTACTTCCTTGAGAATAAGCAGTATTACTTTCAGTATCCGTTTAAAACCAAAAAATATTTATACATTGGCGAACAAAAAATAATAATCATAGTAAAATTTTAATTTTTTGGGCGAATCATTTCATTGTATTCAAGGTTAAAAAAAACATACCATGGAAGGGCTAGGGAATTGGTACAAAGGAGTGGTATGATAGTTTTATCAGTTTGAAGTTGGCAACTTGGCAGTTGCAAAACTGTGAGAAAGGCTTTAACAAGTCTATCGCAATGTCACTGTCAAAGTGAAAGTTAATAGTTTGTGTGTTGCGAAACCGTGAGGAGGAAAAAGATCACATCATCACCAGTTGAAAAGATAAAGGAGATTGTGTTGCGAAATCATGAGGAGGGTAGAGATCACATCATTGCCAGTTTAAATGATGGTGAACTTTTATGTCACGAAGTCATGAAAAAGGGAGATCACACCATCAGATGTTCGCACTTCACAGTGGTTAAAGGGAAAGACTTCTAGTAGCTGTGAGACCATGATGGAAGGGATTTTGCATGTTCACAGTGGTTTAAAGGAAAGACTTCCAACAGACGTGAGACCACGATGGCAAGGATTTTGCATGTTTGCAGTAGTTAAAGGGAAAAGACTTCTAGCAGTTGCGAGACCGCGATGGCAAGGATTTTGCATGTTCGTAGCAGTTAAAGAGAAAAGAATTCGAGGGAATCTTTCATGAATCTCACTTGAAAGTTGGTAGGAAATAGACTTCACATTTTCACAAATCCATGCATGCAAGCTTTAAAAACCATTAACATCACCATCAACTTTCAACATTGCGTCCACTTTTTGAAAAATTTCTAATGAAAATGAGATAAGAAAGGAAATTGTAGATAAGCTTCTGATTAAATTTAACTACATAAGCTCAAGGAGAGTATTTTATAGCACAGCTGCACATACTAGTATACCACCACTTGTGGAAGCTATCTCTGGAGTTTGAGTCATGCCCGCGATGTGTCCTGTGCTGCCAAAAATTTGATGGAGTACCAACAGTATTTGGTGAATGTCTCATTGCTTGGGAAAATTTGGATTTATACATATTACAAATCAATACAATTACCAATTTACCATGTTGAACGAGCTGACTCCTCCATGACAAAATGAAAGAATGTTGGCAAAATGAGCCGACTCTTTGACTTCCCATAATGTGAAATGAGTTGACTCCTCCACGGTAAAATGAAACTAGGATGGCGAATTCTCCCATACTGCATGAAACAAAAACTTGAAACTTGGCGAACATTCCATGATAAATGTTACCTAGTTGGCTGCGTGAAAGGTGATACCGCCAAGGAAAAACTCAAATGTAACATTTGCCTTGGCGATTACAATCCTAGGCAACCAGGTAAACCCAACAAAGCTTGGCGACCAAGAAACCATGGAAGGGCTCAGAAATCACCAAAAATAACATTGGCAAAATGTCAAATTCCCCAAAATACAAAAATTTGCCACTATATTATACCCTACGTTGTGGTGCTAGTATTTGTGAATTTGTGTGGGAATTTTTGTAGTAATTGCAAATTTTTAAATAGCTAAAAGTTGTACCTAGGTTTTCATTAATTTTTCCCATGATATTTGAAAAAAAATTAGGGGTGTTCCTTTAGTGGCTAGGGTTGGTGATACAATTTTGATGATTGTTAGTTTGCTGACCAAAATTTGACCAATTTTGTTTAGGAATGCCTCTTTTTTTAATTTTGCAACAAATCCCATATTTGCAAATTTAGGGTTTTACACAATTATTTAGGGTTTAAAGTGTGTATAAATTTCCTACATAAGGTGGTCCTACATATTTGAATTCCTACATAAGAATAATTCTTCACTTTAATGCATTTAAAACTAAATGAACTCATATGATATCTATCTTTATCAAAGTAGTGGAACAAGTTAATGTGATTGTATCTTAATGTCATGCTTTCAATTATTTTTGTAATTCTTCTGTTGCTGTGGCTATTTTTTAAGTCTAGGTTGTGTTAAGCCATTAGCTGATAGAGGAAAGTTGGTATTCTACAATACAAATGATGTCTTCATTTCCACCCAACAATTGGTATTATTTGAAGTTGGACTATCCTGATATATGTTTCTAAAAGAAGTATCGATATTTTGTCATCCTTTATTGGTTTAAATATTTTTGGGTTGCAATGAAATCAGTTATTTAATTTTTTTTGCTCATATATTTGTTCATGTATGCTTAGCATGCCAATAAACAATGTGCTCTAGTAGCATTCAATTGATGGATCAAGGGTTTGTGTGATTTTCCTAAAACTAAGGTACATAGTTTTGGTGATCATGTGGTTCTTTTGTAGGATTTAGTTAACTTGCAAGACAACTCACATAGTGTGAAGTAAGTTCCTCAATGTATTTTTATATGTGAGGATTTCTCTTTTGTTGTTCTCAGAATTTAGAATATCTGAAGGACTTTTGTAAGACTGAAGTGCAACAATGCTTGTGATTTGATTAGAAATAACGGAGTTACAAAATTTAGTAGGGAAGCATAAGTGAATATTGTCTTGTTCCATGCTGCCCATCCATGATTGTGGTTTATTTATTATTTTGAAGTTCTTTCTCATCATTTCAGGGAATTTTCAATAATGAACCTGGTAGGAGGATAGAGAAGATTAATCCAGAAGCCAATTGATTATTTGTGGTGTGAGAGGACTTCATTATTTTTATGATTTTATTTTCATTGAGGGGATCACTTTGAATTGATGGTTGTACTTGTAAATGACTACTATATAAGTTTGGCTTTGATCCTTTCATCTACTAGATGGTTATTTGTTTTCTAGATTTATAAGTTAGATTTTGTATATAGGTCTTACTGTCCTTTAAAATAAAATGAGCTATTTTCCTTTTGACATGATTTTCTCTCTTATTACTATTAGTGGTAATGTTTTGCAGGAATATCACCAAGTATGAGGAACCTATACGGTAGTTGGTCACAACAGATCTTGATGAACTAGCTAAATGTAATAATGTAAATAATAATGTGTTGCAAGAAACATCAAATGAAAAATCAACTGAACTTGAAAAATTGTTAGCTTTGGAGGGAGAGAAAAGCCCATAAAATAATGTAGTTGAATGTTACAATGAAGAGAAATTGAAAAAAAATGTGAAGGAAGTTAATCATGATGGTGGCTTTGAACCTTCATCGCATACTGCTCTTCAAATAAGCTTCACCCTTCCCACTTCATGCTATGCAACAATGGCTATTCATGAACTACTGAAAACATCAACCTTGATATGTATTAGTAAAGTTATCATCCATTGATATGTTATTACTTTATTTTGGGAGATTTGTGTGCATAATGTTGATTTGGATGTCATTGGTTTCTAGAATTGACTAGTTGTCATGCTTTTTTTGCATTAATATGGGACTTTTGGTGGTAGGCGGCTTTTCAAAAGACCTTGAATGACTGAGTGGTTGATTGATATTTCAAACTAATACCATTTTCTATGGATATCAAGAGAAGAGCATTTGCAAACTATTCTGCTAGTGCACATGTCTACAAAACATTATTTAGATAAATTGGAACATTTGTTAACATGATTCATATAAGTGAAGCATGGACCTGGATTGTTAGTTGCCACTCATGATTAGCATCTATGAAGAGAAAATAGTTAGGGGCAATTCTTTTTGGGGATTGCCTCTCATCTTTGAGCTGGTTATTTACTCTAGTTTTACTTGTGCTTGTCAACATTAAAATGGTGTTGCAAGGAAAATATGTTCCAAACTCTAGCTTTTGGGCATGTCATTTACTTGACAATCTACAATACAATTTGGGCATTATATCATGACTCCCTTTGAGCAATTACCTCTTGCACAAGGATTCTCAGTACTATATATTGAGTAGATTATCAATTTAATTGAAATTTGATGCTCGCTACTTGCTTATATGTAGCCTAGGTTTGTGTTGAATTCAGATGCAACATTTTGTTTGATTACATTAATTTCCACATGTACATTTTTTGGCTGATCAAACTTATTTTACAATAACCAGAGTATTTTATTGAGCATGCACAACATAACCATTAAAGAGCCTTAAGAAAGTTTTTGCTAGGAAAAATTGTCATGAGCTTGGAGTTTGGATCTTGAGATTTGAACATTCTTTCTTAAAACTATAGGCCTGTGGACCATGGTAAGTTTGATTTCTAGATCTTCAAAGATTTTAATTTAGCCCTTGCTATACATTTAATGAAAAACATTTTTCCAACACCACTCAATGTAGGAGATTACAGTAGAATTAGAGCTGGTTGCTAGCCTGTCGGGTTGTGGACTCCTTTGCCATTATGAATCCAAAGTGATTGTGAAGAAAAAATGATCATAGATTCTTAAAAATTGGATTTAGAAATTTGTAACAGGTTCAACTTATATAGTTATGGGAAATATGTTTTGTTCAAAACTTCACATACATAGGCAGTTTGATCTAAAAGGCTCATCTCAAGGTCGATCAATAGGCATAGTTGAAATTGATGAAACTACAACTATCAAGGATCTAGATCTAGAGTTTATGTTTCAGCTTGAGCCAAAATGGCACCAAGCACTTCTAAAACAAGTTTCTTAAGCCCTTGCTATAATTCTCTTGGGATGAAATGCTTTTATATTTATTTGGCTATAGATTGCAATCATGAAAATAAATTAGTGTCAATTCAATGTACAAATTCCCACATTTCCTCATGCCAACCTATTACTAGCTTGTGAAACATATTGTATTTTAACTTAAAAATTGTTTTCCATGGATCAAAAACATATTCTCAAATTATGATACAAATCTTTCAAGACTAAAAATGTCAAGTAAGAGTTGGCTTGCATTCTTAGTTTAATGTAAAATTTTCCACAATCTTCTTCCACAAAAAATATGTTAATGAACAAGAATTTATTATAGCAGTACGCTCTGCCAAGTTTATAGCTTGGAAGCAGTTGGTTGTGGCTAGTTTAGATGACATGATGATTCATTTCTAAAATTATAACACCATGGACAAGGTAAAAGTATTTGAAGCACACATTGATTATATTAGGTGTGTGATAGTTCATCCAACCTTGCCCTATGTTCTTTGATCATCAGATGACATGCTAATCAAGCTTTAGGACTGGGATAAAGGTTGGCAATGCACACAAATATTTTAAGGTCATTCACATTATGTGATGCAAGTTTCCTTTAATCCCAAGGACACAAATACATTTGTGAGTGCCTCACTAGATCACACTATAAAGGTGGGAATCAGTGTTCTCTTACCAGTTCAAAAAATTAGAAATTGGGCTTGATTTGACAAGTTTCTTTGTACCTCTTGTATGCCAAAATTGGAATTATTTACTAGATATCATGTTTATTTGAACTAATTTTCCTAACTTGAATTTATCATCCAGATCTAGAGTCTTGGTTCACTATAGGAACCAAAATTTACCCTTGATGCCCATACAAAGGGTGTAAATTGTGTTGATTACTTTACAAGAGGTGACAGACTGTATCTGATTTCAAGTTTAGAAGATCATATAGCCAAGGTGCTCTTTACAAATTCCTTCCTAGTTTACATTTGTTACTTTTTGTATGGATCTTTTTGAATAATAGTCCATGGCTCATTTTCTTTGGTGTACTTGTATCAGGTGTGGGATTACCAAACAAAAAGTTCTATCCAAACTCTTGATGGACATACCCATAATGTATCAGTAGTTTGCTTTCATCCTGAATTTTCTATGATTATCACAGGTTCTAAAGATGATACTGTACGCATTTGGCATTCAACAACATATATACAAGTTTATTATATTAATTTTTTTACTAGATTTTGTAAACACACAATCTGTTTCTGGATGATAGTGCCACTTGCATTTGGCATTTATAGCACATCCAACTATGTATACTTGTTATTTTTAGTCCATTGCTGACAATATTGGATAAAATCATAAATATATGATCTCTTGTATATGGTGTACTTGTATGGTATCCTATTATTTTATTTGTTTATTTTATAAAATATAAATTTACCTTTTTACCTTTTTACTCATATTTAATTGTAGGAAAGAACTTCAAGTGATTGTTCATTGCTGATAGACATCTTCCCATATAGTAAATGGTTAATATTTCTTGGCATGTGTATTTGAAATAGGTTGTCTGTGGGCTCTTAAGTTAATCTTTACCAATTTGTTGATAAATGAGTGATTTGCAAACTCACAAGTTGTAACTTTCAAGACATGAAGGGTTGTGTGAGCTGAAATATTTTTGAATAATCTCAAACCTATAATATACTATCTTGAATACAATCAATGATTATACTTTTGTTTTGTTCATCTGTGTTCTATCTAGACCGCTTAAGCAAAAATCTATTCGCTAGCAATATTAAAGTGAACTATTGACACAATAATGCCATTCCACACTGTCTGCAATGATTTTGTTAGTTTGGCCTACTCCTTTTTATTATTTTGTGATATTTTGTCCAATATAGTATATTGCTTCAAATGAATGAGTGCTGGGAGGGTCTAGTTCTATTGATTATTGAGCCTAATTTTAGTTTAGCTGACCATGCCATAAATCAATTTCATAAATGTTTTCTTTTCTCAGTTGAAATTTGTTATTGGTTTGTGAGAAGGAAGATACCCATGTTTTGGGCCAATTCCTAATAGGCATTAGCTAAACAAGAGGATTTTGTGTAACAATTGTTAGTTTTTGTATAGTTAGATAGAAGCTTGCAATTATTTTTGTTACTTTATATATACTTATAAACAACTGTGAATATATAGGGTGGTGTTCAAAGGGTCCATCTCTTGGATGGTTAGTTACGATTTTAGGTTTTAATCATTTTTGCAATATTTATATGAAAATGGAGTTTTATATTAGATGAATGAATAAATTGTACATCAAGAAGAGCATTGCATCACAAGATTTTCTTTTCCATCCTAATCAATAAAAGAAGATGTTTATGGTATTAGAATATTTTATATGCTTTGCAAGTGTTGTGAGTACAATTGTCTTGCATATATGTTGCCATGGTTGTCAGCTAGAAATTAGAACTTTATAGGATAATATAAGATGAAAAAAGAAGTGATTCATCTTTGAGATTTTAACAATATTTTTGACAAACTACGACTAACTCTGGAAATCACCCACAAATTCTTGGAACATTTTAACATAACTTTTCAATTTTGTAGGAAATAGGGCCAAATATGTTGGACAATATTGGATTATAGAAACTAAATCATTAGAAGCAACTATAGAGGCAGTTGGGACAATCTGGTTTTCCATAGAAGCCAAACTTTCTCTTGGGCCACCAATACCAAGCCTTTGCCATCATTGTGACAATGATCATAATGCCCTAATGTGTTCTCTTGTATGCATTTTCAGATATTTGCAACATGTTAGTCATAAAAGAATGGAATTGGTCTTAAGAATTTCCATGTCACATCCTTTGTCAACTTAATATGTGTAATCATTTAGGCTTTGATCCATGGTCTATTAGACTGATTAGTCTCATGGATGTCATTAAAAATCTTCATTCATTCATTCATTTATCATTTTTTATCTACATCTGTAGCTTTTTACTAGAAATCTCTAATGTTTGCCACTTGAAGTCTCCATCATTTGTGGCAAATATAGTTCTAGTGTTTTTTTGATCATGTGTTAGAAGAAATTAGTATGACTTATGCAGCTATGATACATAGAGGTGATGATGATGTTGGTTGTGATTGCATGCATGCCCACCCTTCCTTATCTTTTTGCAAATGACTTCATTGAAGTCTTAAAGAAAAAACATGCTTCTGGCACATTTAAAGAAATGGTGAGGAAATACAACCACTTAAGAAATGTAGGACTATTCTTTTTTCTCTTACATTTTAATAAACTTACATTTTTCTCTTTTACAACTAGTAGTGGATAAGTTTGTATTACTATTGTCAATTTTATGATTATCCTACATAGGTTGGTCAATCACTCTGAAAACTAGCTGAGATATCTCTTAGGAGTTTTACATTTCTTTGATTTTGTCTCCATTTCTAGTTGATCTTATTACCTTGGATACAAGGTTGATTGGAAAATATCTATTTCTACTTTATGATTGAAAATGCATGTTGAAAACAATGTTATGTGTATGGTACTACACTAGATTCAGTAGCTAAGGTCAAGGGACTCGTAAATTTTGATCTTCAAGTAGAACTTGAGGCAAGATAGTTTTAAATTGAAGTTGGAGGCAATGTGCTAGGGGTTTTTTACTTTGGACCTGGAAGATTTGGTTTTGAGGCAATATTTATGCCTAGGGATTATGGGTTAGATTTGGAGGAGGACAATGGTTACTTGATCTATTTTGTTCATGATGAGAACACTGGGTATGGTTCTAGCTTACACTCAATTTTTTTGAGTCCTGAGTTGTCTTATATTTTTCTCTAGAGATGATAAGAAGAAACTTATATTTATGTGAAGGCTATTGTCTCTCAAATACATGATGAATAGGTTATCTAGTACATGCCACTATTTAGAGAGATATAGTCTTCAACAAAATGGCTTAGAATAATAACAATACCATAGCCAATACTAAAACTAGGATCAGGATAAATCATAGTATTTACCATTAATCACTATATTGGTGGGTGACATGTCAGGAAAAAATTGACCATGTTAGAGAAATCAGAAGTTATGAGATGATCAATCAAGAGGAAATAGTTGAGAGCTTAGAGTGACACAAGTTTCAGATGATCATATGAAATGAAATGGGTGTGCGAGTAGAAAGAAACTAGAAAGATATTGTGTATAGATGAAGGCATGAAATGGATGGTTTTAGAGCACTTAGCACAAACACTCAACATTCAATATCATCATTTGAGATCAAATGGGTGTGTGGGATTATATACACAGTGAACAATAAAGGAGGGAATTGAACCCTTCATGAGGCTTGCACTTGTTGAGGTCCACTTTAGCAATGGCCCTTCCTATGAAACTACTGTCTGCTCCTTTATTGTTCATTGTGCATATAATCCCACACACCCATTTGATCTCGAATGAAGTTATTGAATGTTGAGTGTCTGTGCTGAGTGCTCCAAAACCATCCATTTCATGCCTTCATCTGTACACAATGTCTTTCTAGTTTCTTTCTGCTTGTACACCCATTTCATTTCATATGATCATTTGAAAATTGTGTCACTCTAAGCTCTCAACTATTTCCTCTTGATTGATCATCTCATAACTTCTAATTTCTCAAAAAAAATTCGACCAAGCATTGGTGAAAATTTTGACCATGCCTGGCAATTTTCTACCAAGCATTGGTCAAAATTTTGACCAATGCCTAATAGTTTTCTACCAAGCATTGGTCAAAATTTTGACCAGTGCTATGCAATTTTCTACCAGCATTGGTCAAAATTTTGACCAATTCTTGGCAAAAATTGTGCCAATAATTTTGTGCAATTTTTGACTAGAAAAATTTTGACCAATGGGTTGGTAAAATTTGGTCAAAATTTTGACCAATAATGTTCGAAAAATGACCTCAAATGTACTAGTGAAGGAAGATAGAACAGATTGTTAATTTAGCAGTGCATAATATTGTTTTAAGATGTAATCTCTTATTATGATTGAATAGAATACAAAGTTCAAGTTTCCACCTTTAGTCTTGACCATATTTCTATTCACTCATCTAAGGGGCCCCACTTGGTGAGTGAACTAATTTGTTAGAATAGATTTTATCTCCTTGTTTGCTTCTTTGCAAATTAGACTTCTGCTATTCTTGCAACCATTGATAACAGAATCATTGAACTGTTCTTGCAACATAGGTGCATAAATAGATTTATTTTTTGTAGCATTACTCTAAGCTTTAAGATAAATATTGTTTCAGTTCCTAGCTTAGTTTCCTTCAACATTTCTTTCCTATTTAGTTGTAATGAATTAAAGAGGAATCAGAGCATATACTTTACAACCACCCTCTCAAGCTTATGCTCCTAGGTTGAAAAATAAAATGAAGTTAATATATTTTAGAATATGGTAAAAGGAAGCCTTGAAGGCACACAAAACCCTTTAGAAAAACTAAAGATAAACATTAAAGAATTACTAGGTTTTACAAGGACCTGAAACCTAAAACACATCAAAACTAGGTTTTATAGGGACCTGAAACCAAATGTTTAACAATAAAAGAGACTAGGTTTTATAAGGACCTGGAACCTATAGTTTTAAAACATACTAAAAAGTAGAAGAAAGAACCAAGAAAACCACCCAGACTAGCAACCAACACACCCACTCCATAGCCAACACCTACAACAACTCTTTTATAATGTTCACCACCTCTTTACCTACATTTATAGTACTTTGGATAATGCTAGCTAGAGAAGGAATAGGAGCCTCAAGAGCCTCAACAACCTTTTTCCTTATGCTATGGCTAGTTCTCTTACTAGGCATGCTTGGACTCTCCATCCCTGCATTACTAGGAGACATTATCTCCTCATTACTCTTCTTACCTAGACTAGCCACCACATCACATAGACTAGAGGTGACTTGTTCCATTTTTAAACCACTTTCCTTTATAAGGTGGCGAAGCTCCTATCCATACTCTTTAAGCTTATCAGGGATGTTACTAATTTGTACTTCCATCTGGGTTGTCTTTGCTCATTCAACATCCAATTCTTTCTACATAACCCCCATTTTCTTTTTGAGAACCATTAATTCATTATAAAACCAAGAATCACTCTAAAGAGAAGTCTCTTTTTTAAGCTTAGCAATGTGAAGGAAGGATATTTTAGCATCATGGGAGTCATCCCTCCTATCAACCACATTCCTAGGCTTAGAAGTGGTCATAGTATTGATCTAGGTATTAGTATTAATGTCCATATTCTCCATCCTTATCCTCATTTTCAACTTTACTCTAGCTATTATCCTTACCAATAGGGCCTTTAATTTCATTCTCCTTATCAGTTTCCTCCTCCATTTTCTCCTCACTGGCATTATGAGAAGGGTGATAACTTTTATTATTATCATCCTCCCTGAGTGCTTTTGACCCAACATTTGAGTCAATATTTCTATCTTTACTTCCCTCTACATTATCTTTACTAGAAGACACTCCTTTACTCCCAGAGAAGCCATCTAGGTTAGAACTAAGTTCCCCCATTTTCATTTTCTCATCATTTTCCAAATTCTTAGATTTAGTAATTTCCTCAACATGTTTCTTAGTCCTTTCCCATCTGAAAACCTTCTTTCTAGCACTAGCCCCTTCTTCCAAATTAATTCTCTTAGAATGGTTGTCACCTCCAGCCCCTTTCCTTTTCACAAGAACTAGACAGGGCTTTATATCTTTACTTTTAGAGTAGTTTGCAATTAGTAAAATTAAACCTTCATAAAGCATAGGACAAGACTCTTTCTTTCTATGTGCATAAAGGCTAAGAAGCAGAGAGTATTTCAAAAAAAATGGGAAAAAAATCCTATCTTTGTGCCTAAAAGTATTTAGGAAAAAAAAATGAAATTTATCGACTCTCTTAGCCCTACCATCAAGAATAAAATACTCATGGATACAAGGCAAAACATCCCTCTAGATAACTTTAATTTGATTTAGTTTTTAGAAATCCTCATTCATCTCCAAATTCTTCTCTTCAACTTTTGTCTTTCAAAATTTCTTGAAAGCCACATTGGAGATGCTAGTCTCCTTACTAAATTTGACCCCTTCCATAGGAAGCCCCGTAACCTCAACAATAAATTTTCCAATCAATTTCACCATGACCCCATGCAAAGTAACACTATCTCCAAACTACTTTTTGAAGAATGCTTTTGTAATGTGGGGTTTATACCCATGGAGTCTCTTAATGTAGGTTGTCATATTACCTTTCTACAAAATTTCCCACATAGAGGCCTTAGCCTTCCATGCCCTACAATGGCTTGACTCTTGCTTTATTGGTTCCCTACCCATCTCAAAAACCTAATAATATTTGCAAAACACCAGAGTAGCAAAAACCAGAAAAGGTAATAAAGTATTGAAGATTACTGAGGAACTAATAACTTTAGTTACATGCCAAATGCAAGTTATAAAAGCACAAAGGTACTTCCTAGGGAATTTCAAACTATCCTCCATAAACCGACCACTCTTCTTCATAAATTTTCCAATCTTAGGAAATTTGTCCTTCTCTAGCATGTGTCCTATCATTCTTAGCAATCACTATTAGCTCCACATGCTTGCATAGTTAGCATGCCACGTCAACTTGCTTTCTTGATAGACAACTTGGTTGGCAATCCAATTGGCAATAGAATTACCCTCTCAAAAAATATGGGAGAATATAACATTATCAAATTTGTTAATAAGGTTTTTGATTTCCTTAATACTTGCTTCAATAGTCCAAGTAACCAGATTCTTGTTATTGAGCATATTAATAGTGTTGAGTGAATCTCCTTCCATCTACAGATTTTGATAACTAGTTTCCATAGCCAGCCTCATAGTATATAGTGATGTCGTAGCTTTAGCTTTATGGCTAGTAGAAATCCTAATAGGGATAGCAATAACATCAAAAATTCTACAAATATGATCCCTCAAAACCCCTCCACAACCAACTTTGTCAAGATTTCCCTTAGTAACATCACCAAAGTTACCTTTAATCCAACCCATAGGAGGAGATTTCCATTTAACATTTTGCCTCTAATCAATTTTGATTCTATATCCTTTAATTTGCATAGGATTATTGATTAGGAAGTCATCACTAAATTTTCCATAAGACTTGAAGTTTTCCTTAATTTCTCTAATTATATTATGACCAAGAACCCACTCAGGAATTTTTTTATCTCTAAAAATTCTATTATTACTTTCTTTCCAAATTCCCCACTAGATATGGAGAAGAGTAATTTTCCACAGAAAACCAATGTTAGCCTCCTTAGACAGACATGTCCAACTCTGGAAGTATTGATCAATATTTCTTTGTTGTACCCAATCTAAATTCCAATGGTTAAGGATGTAACTCCACACTCTTTTACTATAATTTTAATTTAAGGAAAGATGATTTCTATCTTCATAGTCCTCTTTACATAGGTTACATCTGTTAACCATATTAAACCCTCTTTTTTGCAAATTGTCCAAAGTAAGAATTTTGTTTTGAAGCAAGATCCAGAAAAAAATGTTTGTTTTAGGAGTAAGACCTTTAATCCAAGATTTAGTCCACAAAAATCTACAACCTTTTTCCTTAGTTCTAAAAATAGAGGAGACTTTAAAACAACCACTTGATTCAAAACCCCAAACAATATTATCTTTAATATGAGGATAAAGGCTAAAGGCATTCAAGATTAACTAAATACTATAAAAAGCTTTATTACTTTCAACAAGGTTAACCCATTTTTCACTAACCGAATAATTCTCCACAAGAGTAGCAAAAGTGTGTTTACATCTATCAATAAGAGTTCTATCCTCATAATCCTCAATCAAAGGATGATCCAGAATCCAAACATCATCCCAGAACCTGATCTTTTGCCCATTACCCACTTTCTAAGAACAACCTTTGATTAAAATGTTTTTAGCTCCCTACACAGCCCCCCATATAGTAGAAGGGGACAAAACATTAGGATAAGAAAAAAAATTAGATAAGGAAGGAGCATTAGATGTGTATTTATGTTTCCAAATAGTACTCCATTCCTTATTTTCATGATAAACTCTCTAATCTTGCTTAGCAAGAAGAGCTTTATTCATTCTTCTAATAGACCTAATTCCTATACCACCATCCATTTTAGGCTTACAAATTTGATCCCAAGAAATTAAGGCCATTATCTTCCTATCCTCAGAACTAGACCAGAGGAAGGTCCTTTGGATTTTGTCAATAGAGTCAACATATTTAGTTGGAATACTAAAGAGACTCAAAACATACAGAGGGATACTTTGGAGACAAGACTTGAGAAGAATAATTTTACCAACTTGACTCAATAGATTACCTTGCCATTCTGCCAATTTCTTGTTGATTTTTTTTAACAAGATCATCCCAAAAAGGATTTGAGGGATTAGGCCCCTAGAGGGAGGCCTAGATAAATACAAGGAAAATATCCTATGGAGAAACCAAGAATTTTAGTAATTTTACTATGTTCAGAGACTAGAGTATTGATAAAATACAAGGAACTGCTATTCTAGTTGATCAATTGACCTGATGCAGAAGAATAGAGATTAAGGGCCTTCTTGAGATTCCTTACTTCCATAACCTCAACTTTTCCAAAAAAAATGTGTCATCCAAAAATTGGTTGTGGGAACAAATAAGAGGATGAGAAGAGGGCCACAATCCTTTGATTTCCCCTAGAGAAACCAATTTCCCAATATATCTGCCCAAACAATCAGCCATAATAGTGAAGATGACAGACGATAAAGGATCTCCCTATCTCAACCCCCTAGTAGGTTTAAAGAACTCTAAAGAATATCCATTAACTAGGACAACTATCGTAATAGTAGAGATCATCTGTAAAATTAGTTTCACCACATTGATACTGAAACCAAAAATAATAAGATCTTATGTAGAAAGGACCATTCAACTCTATCATAAGCTTTGTAAATATCAAATTTCATAATAAAGCCCTAATTATTAGAAAGAGATAAAGAGTGGATATTTTTATGGACAAATATAATAGAATTAAGGATTTTTCTACCAAGAACAAATCCATTATATTGCTTAGACATAAGAGAAGGTAGTAGAAGCAACAACCTCAAAGTCAAGACTTTCAAAATAATTTTATAAAAAGAATTGCATAGACTGATATTCTTGAATTGTTCTAGAGAGTCAACACCAACTTTTTTTTGGAATAATGCATAAGAAAGTAGAATTAATTTTCTTCAACATCCTTTTAGCTCCAAAAAATTATTTAATAGCATCACGCACATCTTTACCAACCAGATTATATTCCTTCTAAAAAACAACATAGGAAAACCATCCAACCTTAGGGATTTATCCCCTCCTAAAGAGAAAACTACCTTATAAATTTCCTCTTTCTTAGGGATAGAATTTAGCATTCTATTTTTCTCTTTAGTATCCAAAGAAGGAATACCATCTAACAACTCTACTTGATGAGTCAAGTCAATATTAGGATATGAAGTAATCAAAGAAGAGAAAAAGGATACCATTTCCTTTGAGATTTCCTTTTCCTTAGTTAACTTTGTGCTACCTTAATTAAGACTTGAAATATGAATCTTATCTCTATGTTTCAAAGTAGATAAATGAAAATTTTTAGTGTTTCTATCACCTTCATCTAGCCAAATAAATTTGGATCTCTGCCTCTCGTAAATTTCTTCTTTAATAACAATATCATGATACTCCACCATCTTCTCATTTCCTTCCATCATTAAATCCAAAGAGTACCTTTCCCTTTGAATCCCATCTTGGATCAATTGCAAATCCTCTTTGATTATAGATTTGTTATTAAAAAATGTTACCAAAAAAATCTTTTATTCCAAATTTTAACTTTCTTTTTGACATTTTGAGTCTAGAAGCCACCCAAAAAAGAACAGTTCCTTCAATATCAATGTTCCACCATTTAGCCAACTAGTCCTCAAATAGTGGATGCTAAAACTACATTTTCTCGAATCTAAAAGGAAAATTCTTTTTGTTATGAAAAGTCTCAGCAGTAAAAATCAAAGGAAACTGGTTCGAATCAATCTTCTGAATCTCCTTAAGATTAGACAAAAATATTTAGTCCAATCTAGAGAAATAAGCACTCTATCCAAGTAAGCTTGGATACATTCATCACCTATATATCCTTTTGTTACTCCAAGTGAATGAAATACCTTGAAGATCTAAATTCATTAAGCCTTCTTTGTCAATAAAATCCATAAAATCTAGCCCACCAACTAGTTGACTGGCATTTCCCCCTTCTTTTTCATGCTCATAAAGTGGAACATTAAAATCCCCCAAAAAAATTCCATCTACCATAGTAATTATTACTCTTTATGTTAGACAGAGTATCCCACAACTTTTTTCTTGTACTCTTGATGCTAGGTGCATACACATTGACCATATACCAATCCTTATTCTGGGTAATATTCTTATTCTTGATCACCATAAAATGTTTATTAACATTCAACAAGGTACCTAAGAACAAAGATCACTTCCACAAAATCATTTTTTCCCCAGATGCTCCTTCTGAACTTCTAGCCATAATGCAGTAATTATTAAAAGACTTTAGCTTTTTAGTCTTCTCCTTATCCGTTTTAGTTTCTTGAAGCATTAAATTATCTAGTTTATGATCTCTAACAAAATTTTGAACAATATTTAATTTATGAATACTATTCAACCTCATATTCCAAGTGATAATATTCATCATAATTTTTTAGGGGTAAAATCCAAAATAGTTGTCTATTTCCCATTAGCAATATTCTATAAACTTTTGCTTCCTCTAGTTTTTTAATATCTTTTCCTTCAAGGTTTCTCTGGAGTACCAGCATTTGGCTTCAGTTTTGGAAACAACTCCAATTTACTGCTTTGAGTCTCCACTCCTTTAGAAACAATATTACCTTTCTTTTTTGGTTTCTTTCTTTGAGTCTATTTTTGTTTAGGTTCCTTCTTTTTAGTTTTCCCATCCATTTCTTTGGATTCAAAGCCATTCTTAAAGGTATAACCTCTTTACACATGGGAGACTCTTAAAGTTGAAGTTCAACAATTTGTATTTCTTGTAATGCTAGAGATCGACTCCTTTCCTCTAGAATTTCACCTTCCTCTATCTCTTTTAATTCTTCTAAATCTTCCCATTGAAGTTCATTATTCTAATAGATAACCAACTAATTCATAGGATCAACAATATTCTATTTACTCTATTCAGGAGAGATCTTTTCTAGATCTATCTACTTTCTTCAATCCTGATTGTCAATAATATCTTTATCCTCAATCACCTTCTTAAGTATGACTTTAGGTTTCCATACCTTTTTCTGCATCTTTATTTCTTTCTTTTTCTCCGCATTGGCTAACTTAGGTTGATTGTTTCTTTTGTAAGGGAAATTTTTTTCCCAATGACCCTATTTTTTTACAAGCAAAACAAGCATTTGGAAGATCTTCAAAGATTATCTCTTGAATCCTTTTACCAAGTTTTAAAATCAATTCCACCTTCTTAGGAAGGTTCTTCAAATGAGAAATGTTCACATAGATTCTAATACACTGAAGTTTTTATTTTGAAGCTATGACATTATCAATAGCAAAAAGTTCACCAAAAGAGCCAGTTATACCTTTGAAAATATCTTCATGCTAGAACTCCAAGGGTAAACTAGGAAGTCTTACCTGTAAGGAAACTTGGCAATAAAGAATATAACCATTTCCACATAACCCATAATAGATCTGAAATAAATACGGAATTAAAATCCACATGCAAGAGAATAGATGACATACCCACAAAATTGTGACACAAGATATACCCTGGGAAACCCTCATTGAGGGAAAAACCCAGCCTCCAAAAGCATCCATCACCATGTATTATTCAGCAAAAAATACCATTGCCATACAACCATGGAAGCCTTCATAGCCATAGCCACAACCGAGCAAACTATGTGAACAAGCATGAATCCACACATCCCATGCCATGCTTTCAACCTTCACAAATGCTCCCTTGGCTAACCTGTCAAGCCTTGTCTCGCTCGACTTTTGCCTTTTTTTCCCTTCACACTCTTACTTTTCAACAACTACCCTTGTGGCTGCTTATATAGTAGCAAGTCCCACAAAACCACTAAGTGGTATTACATAAACCATGTGCTACCTAACCCATTGACCCCACATTTAATATTGGGCATTTAATTCTTTTCTCCAATATTAACTAATTACATAAAATATTATCACAATGTTACAATACAACTCATCAAGAATATTCCATGGGAATCTTTACATGTTGCACGTCCATCTAGGCACAACATTACATAACAAAATAACAATATTATGCAATGTGTGCAACACCCATTATCTCAACAATCTCCCACTTGTTGTATACATTGCATAGGGTCAATCCGTAGCCACATAAATGAACAAGGGAACAATCCCTCCTAGCACATCCACCATCATGGATCAAAATACACCAAGTGCTCCATCCTAGTACCCGCAACAAAATCAAAGTATCCAGCATCTCAAACATGAATGATCTCACCTCCTATTATGCCACTCCCACTGGACATACATAGAAGCCATCCAAAGAGAAAACCACCCAACCTGTCGCATTAGAAGATCATAACATCCTGTACCAACTAAAATTCCAAGCACAAATAACCTGATCCAAAGGTAATCACATGTACCCATAGTTGTCAAAATATCCATAGCTGAAATAGCACCCACAAAAAAGTGCCAAACCCATCCAACTATCCATACCTAAAAGGTATAACAAGTGAATCTCATATCACCGACATATCCAATCTGCAACCTGCAATCACAAGCCTCAAGAGCAATACCTGCCACATATATACCAAGAAGCTCCCACTGCAAAAGATAATGTCAAATCTATAACCAATCCACTCAACACATCTCAAAGAAGTGAATCCATGTAGTATCAAGGACATCCACAATACATAAACTAATATCCTGCAAGAATAACTCTCATTACAAGTCTCCAATGCTCTCCCAAGTTCACCACAACCAATAGAGGAAAGAGATAAAGGAATAACCATGTCATCTCTTACATGACATACATGAGCACAAACCAGTGATCACAATCTCTAACCAATCTCAAATCCAATGTAGGCAAAACTGAACATCCAAGACGATAACCAAGACTAGAGAAACCATGCAAATCATAACCTGTATCATGTCCTTCTACACACACCTCTAGATGTAAATTGTGCAAGTATGATCTCCTCCATAAAACCTCAATAAGAAGCCTCAACAACACCCAAACAATACCATATAACTCATCATGGATGTAAGCCTCTCACAAGAAGATCAAAATCAATAAACCCATTCCTAAACCAAGATATAACTATTCCTAATCCAAGGAAAATGCCCACTATAAAACCATCTCCCAAACTCAACCAACATAACAACATATGCACATGGAGATAACCAATGCTAAAACCATCTCTCAAATGAACCCTCCAGAACTAACTCATGTACCATAGCTCAAGATCCATATCCATGAAAGACAAGCATAAATATAATGCAACTGAGAGAAAATAATGGGCTATACCTCTCAAGTAGCAAACTGCCGAGTAGACCAAGAGTGGGGAATGAGAATGCTCATCAAGATACCCAAGTCTCCAACCAAGACTAATCTAAGAACAATCTCCTCTCAAGTCCATATCAGGTGACTGCCCCTCGGACTTCTTGTTGAAACCATCAACTGTCCCAACAAATACTTCTCTAATCCAAGAGAAATTAGTGTCACCACCGTCTCTAAGTATCTATGAGCACCTGTAACCAATCAATCCATGCCAACTCCAAATGAAACATAGCAATATCATGAAGTATCCAGCTTATGATCAGTGTACTCAATACCAAAAAACTAAACCAAGATCAATGTCAAAGTTCCAACCATGGCCTCAGGAACATAAACATGACAACATGATCTTACCATCTCAACCAAAGAGATAACATGCTCCACATGAACATACTATAACATGTCACAACTCTAAACGCGTATCAAGAGTATACCATGACATAATAATGAAACCATCCTCATACCAAGGATAACATGCCAAATAAAAGCATAAACCACACCTTTTCCAAGAACCCTGTGAGTCCTCAAGATGAAACCATCTCCACACACCATGAAGAAAAACCATCTCCACATACCATGAAGATAACCAAGAACTCCATGAGTCCTCAAGATCTAACCATCTTCAAACACCATGAAGATAACAAGTGCACCATGCAAATGTCAAAGACACTTCTGTAGCAACAGGATCTAAGACAAACCTCCAACATCTGTAAACACTCAATAAATATATCAATGCCAAGAACTCCCACTCAACTGTGGTACCAAGTCACCTATGGCATCATAAAATCCATCCTCTCCAAACCAAGAAGATATAAACCAAACCAGGAACTAATCTTGCACTGTCACCCCATCACTGTCACAAGCTCCCACTAAACTGTGTATCCAAGCTATCCATGACATATGATGAAAAAACCATCTTCTAACTATGAGAATCAACCAAGGCATCAAACTATCAAAGAACTCAAAGTGCACATCATGAGCTCCTCAAAAGAAACCAAATAACCATGATCCTCAACCAAGAAGATATACCACCATAACTGAATCAAAAATCCAAGCTAATGAACATCAAAGATGTACCTATATAGCCAATCATGTCATTGCAAAATCCATGACACCATGATCACATCCATGAACTGAGCATCTGGCTCTCAAAGTGTCCAACCTGTCATAATAAAATAGTCAACCACAATCTTCCACCATGACTGTCCCTGGTAACAACATCTCATCCTTTCTACATGAAGATAAAATCATGTGACTTAGGGCATAGACAACCCAAATCCAAGCCACCAATCTGAATATGCATCAATAATGAAAGATCAATGGGCAAAGACAACCCATAACCAAGCTATAAATGCAACCTGTAAGTATAGACCGCTTACAACACTGCACAACTTGTAGACCCAACAAGTCATCATGCATATCCAAACTAAATACTGATAACCATATCATCATGAGACCAATCTGAAATATGAACTGAGTATACAATGACATCAAAACTTAAATCTCCAATGCCATAAACTCACAATGTTACCATAGTCAAAATATACCTATAAACTGTTCAGATTAATATATCAACAAATAAATCATGCCAAACCTACACCAAATATAAACCAATGTGTAGAGCTCTCCAAGATCTTTCCGTTGACTACTCGAAGTCCAAAATTCGACTCTGTATGCCCAAGTTATGCCCCAATTTGTGCTCAAAATAAACAACATCTGACTTTAGGGCTCTTGAAACTTGACAAAATCTCAAAATCACATAACCAAACCTACACCATGTTGTAGTGCTCTGAATTAGCTTTCCAACGCCTATAAGAAATCTGAAATCCAATATTCTGAGAGAAAGTTATGGCTGTTTTACTAAGACAGTCTTTTTACCATTTTCAGTACGATTTTTCATTTTTTATTTTTTTCAGTGACGAAAATTTCGACGGGATTAAATTTGACGGCCATCATGGGCTGAAACCAAAAAACTCTTTCATTTTCTCTGAACATGGCAAAACTAGGGCATATTATATATCAAAATTTATGGAAATGTCAACCCGGATCCAATGGTAGGTCTATTTTTACCCAGGAGGTCATTTCTGCATGCTACCCCCCAAAACCCTCATTTAAATGAAACATCCGAAAAACTCTTTTGTTCAACAATTTCACATGCCCAAATATTTTAACATCCCATCATAACAGCAAATCCAAAACCCTTAGATCTGCAATAATTATTCATATATCTTGCCCCTTTTCTTTTATCCTCTCATGCATTCCCATGGATTCAATCTAGGGTTACAATAATAAAACCATAGCTCTGATACCACTTGTAAGGAAACTTGGCAATAAAGAATATAACCATTTCCACATAACCCATAATAGATCTGAAATAAATATAGAATTAAAATCCACATGCAAGAGAATAGATGACATACCCACAAAATTATGACACAAGATATACCCTGGGAAACCCTCATTGAGGGAGAAACCCAGCCTCCAAAAGCATCCATCACCATGTGTTATTCAGCAAAAAATACCATTGCCATACAACCATGGAAGCCTTCATAGCCATAGCCACAACCGAGCAAACTATGTGAACAAGCATGAATCCACACATCCCATGCCATGCTTTCAACCTTCACAAATGCTCCCTTGGCTAACCTGTCAAGCCTTGTCTCGCTCGAATTTTGCCTTTTTTTCCCTTCACACTCTTACTTTTCAACAACTACCCTTGTGGCTGCTTATATAGTAGCAAGTCCCACAAAACCACTAAGTGGTATTACATAAACCATGTGCTACCTAACCCACTGACCCCACATTTAATATTGGGCATTTAATTCTTTTCTCCAATATTAAATAATTACATAAAATATTATCACAATGTTACAATACAACTCATCAAGAATATTCCATGGGAATCTTTACATGTTGCACGTCCATCTAGGCACAACATTACATAACAAAATAATAATATTATGCAATGTGTGCAACACCCATTATCTCAACATTACCCATACATGAGTAGTAAGGAAGAAGGTGTCAGATAGATCCATATTTGGTTCCAATTTTTCAATAGTAAGAGTACTGTTACCAAATGACCAAGGTCCACCACAAAGTACCATATTCAAATCTTTGTTATAGTTAAAATCAAAGGAAAAAAAACCATTTATCATTGGTGCTACGTCAACTTGACCATGAATGACCCATTTTATTTTGATCATGTTTCTAAAAGCATCAATTTTAGGCTTAGCCCCCAAAAATTTCCCAACTAGAGTACAATCCATAGTCAAGACAGAGAAATCAACAATTGAATCTGGAATAAAGACTTGAAACTCACCTTTCTCCTAGCAAGATTTTGATGTGACCAGAGGGAAAGATGATTTTCCTCCAAGTTTTCTCCTAAACAAAGAAGACCATTTTTTTGATCATCTAGAAACTTCTCCTTCATTTGGACCTCTATCCTACCAATATTTTCAATCTCATCCACATTCTCTAAAAAATTCTTTTCTTGCATTGGGTCCCTTCTGAGCACATGACAAGCAAGTAGTTGAATAGAAAGAGCGTTCTCATCCCCATAGCTCATGGAGAAGGAATCCTTAAGTTTGTCTTTTTCTCCCAATGTTCCATTAGACCTTGAAGAACCTATCAAAATCCCTACCTTTTGATTGCCTACCCCTCCAGGATTAGTCCCTACCACTAAGTTTCCTCCTTCCAGTTTCTTGCCTAACAAAGCTCTGCCCATTTCAAAAACTGGCCTACATTAGTAAGTTAAACAAATTATTAACCCTTGGTTGTAATGAAGTTAATATGTTATTCTTAGGAAAATACATGATTCTACCTAATCATAGAGTTAATGTAGAAGGATGTCCAATCCTTTGTTACTAAGGTATTTAGTTGACCGACCATTTTTTGGCACCATTTTTAGGGAAGGTGTCAATCTAATTCAACCTTGAAGTCATTATGTTGGATTAGATTTAACATTATTTTGCATGTATAGAAGAAGAGACACCTTTGGGAGATTTATTCCTCGTAATATTCAGGAAGACTTTTTAAATCCTGAACCTAAAGTACCACACAATGAGAATGAAGAAGAACCTTTTGAAAATCCATTCGTTGTTTCTCAAGAATGAATACCCTCATCCTCTGATGAATCCTTGCATCTGAATGATCTCTTTATTGAACCTAAATATCAAGATAATCCACTTGCTCTTGTCATCTATCAAGCACCATTAATAGTACCTCCTCTAGGAATGGCTCAGCCTTAGCCTCAACCAACATTTCCTTTTCCTATCCCTCCTCAACAAGGTAACCAAAATTTGAAAACATACCTGCTGCTACACTTCCCAAGTTTTATGGCTTGATCACCGAAGGCCCTAAAACCTTTCTCTTTGAGTTTGACATACTATGTAGAAGTTATGACTATACAACTGATTCCCACAAATTTAAGTTATTTCCTTATACCCTCAAAGAAGTTGCTCTGAGATGGTTCATGGGGTTGGATGCCAATGCTATAGCAGATTGGCCTGCAATGAGCAATCTATTTGGGATCAATATTTAACAGGGGATGATATTTTCAAAATATCATGAAAGGATGGTAAAACCTTGGAGGATTATGTTTTCATGTTCATGTTCAACCCACAACATTTAACACACAACATCAATTAAACGAGGAATCAAAGAAAAATCTTTTTTCTGAGAGGTGTAAATGAAGGAAGCATTGAGGCTGTAGACCTTATTGAAGGAGGGGGTATTACTCAAAAGACTTGGACTGAGATACATAGTATATGCCTAAATTATTCTAGAGCCACTGTGAAGAAAGTTAGGGGGCTTAGAGATCTACCACATAAGTCCAATGGTAGTTTAGGAGTATCTAAGATGGAATTATCTAATTTGCAATCAGACTTCAAGCAAGACATCATTAACAATGCAACCACTTAGCTAGATACCATGCAAGCCTAAATAAAGAAAGATGAAGTTGATGTGATGTTGACTGAATACTATCCACATTGTAGAGAAAAGAAAAAGCATTATAGATGTAATTCTATTGCAAGTGTGGAGATACAACCAATGCCAACCAAGTTCAAAGCCATTGATGAAAATGGAGAGGTACTCTATGTCACTAAAAGAAGGCCATGGGCTCAAAGACAAGGTATGCCACAAGATCCTCTTCAAAGTTATAATAATAATAATCAATGGAAAAAATTTCAAAATACTGGTTTTAGTGGAAATCATAGTTGGCAACAACCCCAACAAGGTTGGCAATAACCCCAGTAGGGTTGGCAACAACCTCAAAACTGGAGTACCCAATCTAGTCAACCAACCCTATTACCACCAACTCAACAACAAGCTCTAATTCCTCCTCCTATAGCCACTAATGCTCCTTCAATGTAGACCCAACTACTAGATCTAACCCTATTCTAAATAATACTAAAAAACAAACTCAATAATAAAGCTATAACATCTTATTGAATGATATGCACTTAAGGTTAGGCACCACTCTTCCTACACCCCAAAAACCTATAATAAAAAAAGTTGAGGATCATCCAACTGAGCATACAGATCAGTCAAATCAGCATACCTCTCTTGTAACCAAAGAACCTCCATTTCCCCATAGGTTGATAGAACAAGGCCAGTCCACAGAGAACCATTTAGTCATTGATTTTCTTAATTAGTTGAAACATATGACAATAAAAATACCATTGCTAGATTCTATTAAGGAAGTCCTTGCCTATACTAAAGCTATTAAGGAAGAATATAGTAAGCAACTAGGAAGGAAGAAGAAATATCTAAAAACCATTCATGTCCTAGGACAATTGTCTAACTTAATGTTGGAAAAATTAACAATACCCAAATACTCAGACCTTGTGAGTCTTGTAGTTACAGTTACCATTCATGAGATCCAAGTTCAAAATGCTTTGGTTGACCTAGGAGCATCATTAATGTCATGAACAAAAAGGTATTGTCTCAGTTGCATATTGTTGGCCTTAGATAGACACCCACCATCCTTTAACTTGTTGACAACTCTACCATTAAACTAGATGGGATGATAGAAGATGTTATAGTCGCCCTATATCCCTAAGAATATCTAGTTGATTTTGTTTTTCTCTCCCTAAAGGCTAATATGGGAGGATATCCTTTAATCTTAGGGAACCATGGCTAGCCATTGCAGATGCTTATATAGCTTGTCAATCTAGGAATATGACAATATACAATGGTGTTCATAACAAGAACCTAATATTATACTCCCCTGCTCAACCACTATTACTAGATGACCAAGTAATCTGGCTAGGTTTGGGTGATGATGATTCAAAAGCCAATTCAATCCATCAATTAATGATTATAGGTAGAGAATCATTTATAACTACTTGAGAAGAAGATGAAATAATTTCATCCATTATTATGAATGAATATGGAATAGAATCTCCAATGTGTCCTCAAGTAGATTGTATCTTAGAAACCATTGTACCATGTTTGAATTCACTACATCATTCATAAGCTTCATAGTTTCTTCATTCATTATTACCTCATGAGATGGATTCTTCTCCTATTGCTCAATCATTCATGTCCAATAAGGTTATTAAAATGGAAATTGACCTAGGAAAGGAATTGAATGTAAACAATGCCTTATCACCCTTCCAAAAAGAAGCTATGTTGGAGTTACTATAGGAGAATCAAAGTGCATTTTCTTGGGATTACATGGACATGAAAGGATTAGATCCTATGCTCTACACTCACAAGATCTATATCAGCCCTAACTTCAAACCTGTTCAACAACCTCAGAGGAGAGTTAATCCCATCTTAAAAAATATTGTTAAAAATGAATTGCAATAAATATTAAGTGTTGGTTTTATATACCCCATCTTTGATAGTCAATGTGTCTCCCCCTTGGTCATAGTACCCAAGAAGGGAGGAAAATGGTGAGTTTTTGTAGATTATAAGTAGCTCAATTCAACCACTAAGAAGGATCATTTCTCATTTCCATTTATAGACCTAGTCCTTTGACAACCTAGTTGGTAAAAAAATATTTTTCTTTTCTAGATGGTTTTAATGGTTACAATAAAATTCAAATAGCCCTAGAAGATTTTAAAAAAAAAACTTTTACCTACCCATGGGGAATTCTTGCCTATTTAGTATTGCCTTTTGGCTTGTGCGATGCCCCAACCACATTTCAATGAGTTGTCATTAGTATTTTTTTAGATATTTATACTGTTTGTATAGAGATTTATATGGATGCTTTCATTGTTTATGGTGTTATTTTTGAAGAAGCAAAAGATAATTTAGAATTTGTACTTAAAAGATATCAGGACTATAACCCTTCTTTAAATAGTGAGAAATGTTTTATGATGATGGAGAAAGGAGTAGTCCTAGGTCATTTCATTTCATTTAAGGGTATCTAGGTGTATCCAACAAAGATTGAAGTCATCAATACCTTGCCTGCACCAAAGAAGCACAAGGATGTATGTGGTTTTTTGGGACATGCTGGATATTAAAGAAGATTTATTAAAAAATTTAGTCAACTTGCAACACCTCTCTACAACCTGCTTAAAAAGGATTCTGATTTTCTTAGGACTTTGACTGGGTAGCATCCTTCTTGTAGCTTAAGGAAGTTCTTACCACAACACCTATTTTGAGAGGACCCAATTGGGGCCTACCTTTTCACATTTATACATATGCCTCAAACTATGCTATTGGTGTTGTGATGGGATAGAAAATAGAATCTATTGAACATGCCATTTATTTCATCAATAAGAATTTGCAAGGTGCATAATTTAATTACACAGTCACTAAAAAGGAATTACGTGTAGTCATCTATGCTCTCAATAAGTTCAAGCATTACATTATTGGATATGAGATGTTCACATTGACCATTTTTCTATAAAATATTTGGTGAACAAACCTAGAATTTCAAGAAGATTGGCTTGATGGTTATTGCTCATGCAAGAATTTGACATCACCATAGTTGATAAACCTGGTAAGGCCAATGTGATAGCCAACTTTCTCTCTCAATTTCATGTCCCTAATTATCATGCAACCATTGATGATAGATTTCTAGATGAACACCTTTTTTTGTTGGCCAGACAAAACCCATGGCATTGTAGATATTTTTAACTACCTCACCACAAGAAAAATGCCAGTATACTTCTCTACCAAAGCCAGAAAACTATTAGCAAAAAAGAACTTTAATTATTCATGGATTGTTGGATTTATGTTCTATATTGGCCTTGATCAAGTCATGCATAGGTTTTTAAGAGAAGATGAAACATATGATGTCTTCAAGGCTTGTCATGATGAGCCCTATGGAGGTCACTTTGCAACCAAAAGAGTAATATTCAAAATCTTGACAATTGGGTATTATTGACCAAGCTTGCACAATGATACAACTATATATACAAAGAAATGTGACAAGTATCAATGAATGGGAGGACTCATTAAGTAGATGAAATGCCCCTACAACCTCAAGTAGTTGTCACACCCTTCAACAAATGGGGATTGATTTTGTAGGACCCATTGAACCTACTTCACAAGGAAAATCCTACATTCTAGTGTGCACTGGCTATGTCATCAAATGGGTGGAAGATAAACCCATGAAACACCTAAGGGATATAAAAGTGGAATTTTTTAAATTTATGAATCCATATTTACATGGTTTGGCATTCCTAGGAAATTGACATTTGATCAAGGGACTTAGTTTACATCAAATTTGATAATTGCTCTTATGAAGGAGTATAATATCAGACATGGTAAATCATCACCTTATCATTCTCAGGCTAATGATTAAGTAGAAGTTACTAATAGAGAAAAGGAATCTATTCTCACCAAAACTATAGCACTTCATAGGAAGGATTAAGCCACATACCTTCTTGAAGCTGTCTAGGCTTATGGAACCACCTAGAAGTTCACAACTAGTTTTACACACTTTGAGCTTGTTTATGGTAAGTCAGTAGTAATACCTATTGAATTTGAATATAAAACATTAAAGACTACCTTGGAGCTTGGGATAGAACTCAATATTATCCAACAAGACTAAATCTTGAGTTTAAAAGTCTTGATGAATGGAGAAAATCTGCATTGAACAATACTGAGCTCATTCAACACTAGAGGAAATAGTGGCATGACAGTTTATCAAATAGAAAATGTTTTTTGTAGGTGATTGGGAACTCCTTTATGACTCAAAGTAGCAACATAATCTAGGGAAGTTCCAAACATGTTGGTTAGGACCATATGATATTGTTTTCATATCTACAATTGACCATGTTCACTTTAAACTACTTGTCAATGGGCATCTTCTCAAGCAGTGAAGAGTTCCTGTAGAAATTCTAGTGCAATAAGGATATTGTCATTCCTATAGCCACTAAATCTAGGTCTTCTACCCTAACTCTTGCTAGTTCTTGACTCTAATCAAGACATTCATAATAAACACTTCCTTTTTGAAAGTACTTTCTTCACATCCAATCCACTTCAACTTTTCTCTCTTCCATCTTACCATTCCATCCCATCACTCTATCAATTTCGATGATCTTTCTAGAAAATCTTTCCTAAAGCAGTTGCCAAGTACCTCTCACATAACTTTGCATGCATTTTATTTTATTTTATTCATGCTTTGTTACGATTTGGTATTGTTATAATTGTTCACTCTTGCCTATCCTAGCCTGGTGGGACCCATTCCTTCATTTAGTTGGGGGGGAATATTAAATGTTTATTTTTAAAATTTCTTTCAAATCACATGTGCCTTCAAAGTGAATTGAGATGACTAGAAATAAGTGCATATTTAATATCGCATGTTGGTGACTTGTCCTTCTGTGATTGCATCATTATGTAATTAAGGACATTAAAAGTAGTTATTTAACTTTTAAGGATGATTTGCAACGTGTTTGGGTGACAAACCTATACATGAGGGAAAATCATGAAATTTTATGCAAGAAGGATATTATGAGATATGGTGCATTTTACTCCCCAAGTACATGCCAATTTTTGAAAAACTAGGACCTATGTTGTAATATTATAAACCTTGATCCACTAAGCTTTGCAATATCAGGTTTTTTTTTTTTTCACAATTCAACTAGAATTAATCATGGGTGGAGGTATATAGAGGAATGAGCCCATTGATTATCAAGTTCTTTTGGGAGATGTAGTCAGCTATGAAATGTTTAGGAGAAGGGGATGGTTGGATTATTTCCTTAGTTTGAATGGATTTGATGAAGAGGTAGCTCTTCAATTTATGACCACCTTAAGGGATGGCATTGCAGTGGTTAAAGATCTGAGAATCAAGTTCTTAGAGGAGGTGATAGCTGAGGTTACTAGGTTGTCCTAGGAAGGCAAAAATTGGGAGAAAGAGTTTGACTTGAAGATGGCTAGGGCACAATTTAATATACACCAGGACCTGCCATTGGACATTGATAAGAACCAAGGTACTTCAAGATTATCCTTGCTAATGGAGTTTATTCAACCTGCTACATTTATCATCTAGTATTTCACATGTGAGGGATGTTACAAATACCTACATGCCCTACATTTTAAAATCTTGGCTCACCTATGACATGATTATAAACAGGAAAATCTTCCCAATTTCTTGTTTAACATTATTAAGAAACAAACTTCTCTAGTGTAGTCAAGAAGTGACTAGTTTTTTTGTCACCATGGTTTAATAAAATTAATTGTAGAAAGAGAATTAAATAAGTAGAAAATTATGTCATGGGAGGAGTGCTTGCAATTTACCAGTTCAAACAAAGTTTAGATCAGAATGAAGTTCTCAAGAAAAGAATTGAGTAGATCACAGGATTGACTCTTGAGTTAATGGAATGTAGGTCACCATCACTAGTATATGCTATATTTCTTAAAGAACAATTTGCAAATTAAAAACTAACTAGAGTTGTGGAAGGTTTTAACCCCATTTTCTCTACCCCACATGAGTTTTATGATGCATTTTGATCTATTCCTATGGCCTTGAAAAATTTACTATGTGAATTGTACCTTCCCAATCTGGTAGTGCCTAATGACACTAAATGAAACATAGTCCTATATGTAGGATATGTGTTGTTAAGGGTAGTAAGGTCATGGATATAGAATGTAATAAGTAGAGAAAATCAAGTTACATGCTACAAGGAGAATGAGATGACCTCACCCTTGTTCATGAGGTCAAAAATCCAACATTCTAGATGAACATATCTGGATTGGATTTCTACTTTGGGCAATCCTGCAGGACATGGTAAGGTGAGTACAGTTAGAGAACATGCTTTTATAGACTAGGAACAACACTCATCTTAGAATATTGAAATAACAATATTTTCCTCAAGGCATCGATGGGTTAGAATGCCACATGATCTAAAAACAAGAGAACCCCACTCTCCACAAAATCCAACTCTTACTATAGTTGGATTCCTTGGTATATTGACTTGGGGAGAAATCTATACAAATGTTGGTTGCCATTAAGGTATCAACCCTCAATTTTCTTGCAGCTACTACTAACAATAAATGACAATGCAGAAGATTATGGCATGATTACTGAAGTTTAACACTGGAAGAGGCTGAAGCCAAATTATGGTTACTTTGATTATGTGAAGGATGAGCTAGGTGAAAGGACACTTAGTGATTGGAGAATGAAGGCCCAGATTAGGAACTTCATGATTGCTGGAGACTAGCAATAGATTAGTTTGGGGGAATGATGAGCCTCTAAAAGGCTATTAATTTGAGAATCTTTTATCTTTTTTTTAGACAATTATCTTGCAAGAAACATTTATGACTCTATGGTTTAAGCAAAAGAATTTATGTTTTTATGAATATACTATCTACATGTTAAGACATGAAGGTTGAAGTATAAATTGTTTAGATATGTTGTGTTTGCTTGAATCTATGGATTTCTATGGTTGAATGAAGGAATATTACATGCTAATAAATATTTCCTCATCTATGCTATATTTGGGTAGGTTCCTTCCTGTAGCCATAGGATTTGCAAGAGTGATAATTTGAACATTATACCTTTTCTAACATTGATGATGAAATGAATATATGTATGTAGAAGTTGTTGCATTTAATATTTTGTAGGTACTTTTCATGTCAACATTTCAACACCAAATCAAAGTCAACTAGGTGATTGATGAATCACCATGAAAGCATATTATTGTGTTGTTTCTATTATGATAGTGCACGAACATAGCTTCCTCAACCTACTATATTCTTGGAGTTAAAACATAGTTAATGATGTTTTTGTTGTAGACTTTATGATTTGTAATTGATCTTCATTGATGGAGTGATCATAGGAGTAGGAATTTGTTGTAGCTTTCCTTTAAATAATTTACATTATAACCTTGAAAGTAGATTTTTTTCCTGGTTTTGACCGGAAGGAAGATAGAATAGATTGTTTGTTCAACAGTGTGTAATCTTGTTTTTAGATGCAATCTCTTACTATGAATGAATAAAACACAAATTTCAAGGTTCCACCTTTAGTCTTGACTGTCTTTTTGTTCACTCATCCAAGGGTCCCCATTTGGTGAGTGAATTGCTTGGTTAGAATATATTTTATTTCCTTGTTTTTTTCTTTGCAAAGGAGAGTTGTGTTGTTCCTACAACCATTGATAATAGAATCATTGAATTGTTCTTGCAGCATACTTGCATAAATAGATTTATTGTTTGCACCATTACTCTAAGCTTTAAGATAAATGTTGTTTTAATTCCTACCTTAGTATCCTTCAACATTTATTTCCTTTTTTAGTTGTAATGACTTAAAGAGGAATCAAAGCATATACTTTTTAGCCACCTACTCAAGCTTATGCTCGTGGGTTAACAAATAAAATGAAGTCAATATGTTATTCTTAGGAAAATACATGATTTTGTCTAATCATAGAGTCAATGCTGAAGGATGTCCAATCCTTTGTTACTGAGGTATTTAGCTAACTAGCTAGGGGTTAAGACAATTATACTAAATTTACAAACTACATCATGAATTGACATGTTTAATTTTATTCCCACTCTTATAATAATTATGTTTTTAATTTTAATGATATTAATGGTTATATGATCTATTTAAAAGCTCATAAAATCCACATCCTCCTTTTCTATATGTTGCTTCACACTTAAAATACAAAGACAATTTAAGGTAAGTAAATTGATAACTTTCATTACATGGGTTCTTTTTAATAAATCTAAAATTAAACTTATGTTCTTCATTAGTTTTCTGCTACATAGTTTAAGGGTTTACAAATGCTATAATAGATTTCATTCTTTTTATTTTACTCAGTTATTCCTTCTATTCCAAAACATATTAAATAAATATGTTCTCCTCAACCATTTTTACATCTCACTATATCTTACCCCAAAAGCCACAACGTAATAGGTAGGAACTTTGATGTTTGTGTTCCTTGCCATGTCTAGGATTAGTTTCTAGTTATGCTTATATTAACAGTATAATATTATTGAATTATAATAGTATGATATAATTATGGTTAAGATTTCAATAGCGTTAAAATGAGTGTTTATGTATAACTAGGGTTACAATTCATGTTAAGTTAGGGTTGGGGTTAAAGTAGGATGAAATCTTTGAGTTAGGTTTACGGTAAGAGTTAGTTATTGAGGTAGCATTCAATAATTGTTAGGATTATAGTTTAAATATAATTAGGATTCTAATTAAATTTTAATTAGAATTGAAATTGATGTTAGAATTTTTTAAATATTACAAGTAGTAAGTTTTCCCAAAAGTAGGTGCAATGTTTAAGTTTATAGAATTATATATTATAAGTATGATATTAATCTACATAAACAAAACTCAATAAATAGTAAAAATCTTTTTTATTTTTTCCCCCATGCAAGTAAAGGAGTGTTTCTTTTTCAAATTTTATTTTGACTAGTCCACACTATCATGGGTAGTATTTATGTTTGATCACCCAGTGACATAGTAATTATCCATACAATTATGTGGCCATCTTGGTTCTATAGTGGCCCATGTAGTTATGAATCCTGACTACAATGCATGTAAAAAATTTGGTGGGTTAGAAAAAGGGGTGTAAACAATATGAATTATTTTTCCAAGAGCTCCATTTTCCATCCCTACTCGTGTCAATTTTTTTGTTATCAAAATGACCTTGGTCTTTACAAAGTAGGATTCACTAATTTTTTCATCACTCATTAATATTTTCTATTGAAATCCTAATTCTTATCACAATGGTTATTTTAATTGGGAAATTTAACATTTTCAACATCTTTCTATTGTGTAGTTTACCAAATCATTAGTAGAAAATGGATGCATTGAGTTATTGATTTATTCACTTCTATTTGGTGCAATAAATTTGTCTACGTATTTCATCAAGAGTGTATAATCTTCCTCCCTTGGTTTATCTTTTGATATGTTCCTTGACAAGTAATTAAATTATATATGTTTTGTACTTTTAGCTTTCTATTGAAACATAATCTTTAAGTTGGCTACTATCATGAATCATTCCTGCAATGTTCTTGTAGTTTAATGTTATGTGTAGATAGGAAAGTCTAATATAGGTGATAATTATACCAGGTCACTAACAAGGGTTATGGACACTCCTCCAAAGTCCATGTGTTAATTATGGGGAAATTCTTGTCTCAATATGCTATCAAATTTAAATAATAGTTTTGGCCTTATAAACCTTATTTCATCAATTAAAATATATCTTATGTCCTTTAAATTTATTCCTGAAATGATGTTAGTGCTTTCCTATCCAATGCTTTCATTTATTTAATGGGAATTTTGAGAACAAAATGTATAGTTGATTATTGTATGCTAAATGTAGATATCCCTATAGGACTAGTGTGATTGATTATATTTCCCCTCTTAACATCTCATTATTGAGTGCATTTCTTATGCAAGATATCAAGCAAGATTTTTTAAAACCTATATTTCCTTTGATGATCATGTTTAGTTGTCAAGAAAAGGGATTTACTATGGTTTTTAATTATTGTGAGTTATACTTCTTGCTCTATTGACATTGCATAATATGGAGTTTCAAAGCCATGCCAAGTGCTCCCATCTTTTCTGCCAATAAAATCATATTTATAAATTGTGTTTCAGTAGCATGTAAATCTTGGGGTATTTTAATTTCACATCATCTATTACTAATATCAAACTCATGTCTTACAAGCATATCAAGTACATCTAAGATAACATAATTGAGGGTCCTCTTTGAAAACATGTCTCATTCATCTAGCTTTATAGTTCTCGCATGTTTGTATCATTTTCACTCTCATATTTGGAGGTTTCTTCCTTTTGGTTAACACAATTGACATGACACATTTCATACCTTCCTACATTCATTTTATTCTATTTTGCAATTGTTTTATACTTATTAAGTTATATTTCAATCTTTATATTATGAAAATGTTTATATAGGGGTATCTCAATTCAAGAGAATAGTTGAAATTGGTCTAAGTCACCATCTAGATGTTAGAAATGTTTTAGAATAACTAAGCTGGGGGGTGAATTAGTTATTCAAGGTCCAAATGTCCTAATAAAACTTTTCACTAGGTAAAGTAAGCCCATTAAACTATTCATTCATCCAAGCTTAAACTTTTCTACTTAACAAGTTACTAAAAATCAACATGCAAGAATAACACATGAAAGATCAACACATAACACAGTGATTTATGTGGAAATCCAATTTGGAAAAAACCACCAGTAACATGCTGCTCAATTTTTACTCTTTTGAAGTGATGCCCTATGAAAGGCCTGCCTTGTTAAAGGCTACAACACACTGTTAAATGTGACTTGGTTAAAGGATTTAACCACCCTATTGGAAGTGGGCCTAGTTAGATGACTTTAGTACATTCACTTGGAATGCCACCTTGTTAAAAGATTTAGGTTGTTAAACCAACCTAAGTCCATAAGATTTTACCCTAGCTGACACAATTCTTAGAGAGCAACAACAAGGGCTTTGACCTAATACAATTCACAACTTATCTTGTAGATTTTGGATCCTAGTTTAGCTCTGTATAATTTTCCTAGCATTCAGTATCTGCAACTATAACATCTTGTTCTCCTTTCAAGCTTTGTCTCCTTGAGTCTCCATGCTTGATGTACTAGTGCAATCCTCTTTCTCTAACCACTTATCGAAGTAGAGTCTCTATGCTTTGTTCTTCCTTCTTCTTGATGCCTTTCCCTTGATACCCTTTCAACAAATTTGACCCAAAAACTCTTGCTTCTTGGTCTGTGACTCCCTAAATAGAAGTTTGGAAATGCTTTTCTAGCTTGATTCTTCCCTCCTTTAATTTCAATTCGAATGGATTAGGTAGAATTCAATGAATCTAACCCATATCCTGTTCCTTCTAGAAACATCATGAAAAATCCTCTTGAATTCACCTAAAAATAGTTTATCTAAATATCTATGTCTCCAGATCATCATCCTTATCCTCCATTAGGTTCACAAAATTTAAGGTAACAAAATTGTTGGCTTAGATTTGGTGAATCTTTAACTTTTCACATAATGCAACAGCTCAACACTATTGAAATTCTGGTGCTCGGCACATACTATGTTACTCTGCATCAACTACATTTTACTGATGCTCAAAACCTACTATAGATTCACTCGGCATCAACTAATTTTTTTTTATGCTCAACACTTGTTACTTTGCTCGGCATCTAAACATGCTTAGCTCCTTCTATATTACTTGACACACACTAGATTTTACATTTGCTCAGCACTAACTGAAAATTTTCTTGGCATGAACTAGCTTGCTCAACACTCACTAATGAACTTAGTCAAGCTTTGTAGATAGCCTTGTTACAACTTATACTTCTAATGTATCTAAGTGTGGCCAACCTTTGTATCTTCAAATACATCATTTTACCAAAGTCTTAATTGATCCTTATTCTTCATTACAAAACCTTAGGTGCTTTTGTTACATCTTGTTGATTAAATCCTTCTCATCAATAAACTAAGTGATAGTACTTGGATCTTATAAGCAATTTTCATTCTAACAAATAGCAAGTTTGACATCAATGAAAAAAAAATGATTGAAAACATTTTTCATCAACAATCTCCCTCTTTGCAATCAATCTTCTTCGTTCTTCAACAATGATCTTTTCAATCAGATTTCCAACAATCTCCCTCTTTGGCATTGATGGAAAACCAAATTGATCAACCAAGTTATCGAAATGCTAACTAGGTCAAAATAGTAAATCAAATACCAAAAAGAAAACTTCATTCAAAACTATTTATTCTATCAACAACATAAACTAGCTTATGACTCCCTTTGTTGATAAACTATCTTCTTCTTTTTCCTTTTTTTTGTTCTACTATTTCTCTGATTGATTCTTGACTACACTATTTTCTCCCTCTGAGTTGCTATTTCCTTTCTACTTTTTTTTTGCTATTTCTCCCTAAATACTCTTTTTATCCCACTATTCACTTTGATCTCCTCAACTACTATTTTTCCTTCTTACACTTTGTTTCTTGAAATGTGTTTGTGCCATTTCTCCCTCTGCACAGTATTTCTTCCTTTGCATTTTTGCTATTTCTTAGTTTCTACTATTTCTCTCTTTGTCCATTTGATTTTGTAGATTTGATCATTTCTCCCTCTATATGCATTGATCAATTTTGATTTGATCATTTCTCCCTCTATATGCATTGATGAGTTTCTGCTATTCCTCCCTCTATGACAACAATGTGAAAGACATACTATTTCAGCATCTTAACATGCAAGTGTAACATTTGCAGGAACTCTAATCTCTCCCTCTATCACCTTGCTTGTGACTAATTTGGAACTTCAACACTTTAGTTACTTTAGGAAAAATCCTAAAGTAAGTGTCCTATGCATCAATTTGTAACATTTCAACAATCAACCTATTTGATGCAAGGTAGTCTTGCTTTTTCTCAAACAACCTTGGATAGGGTTATCACCCCTAACTTACCTCTAAGATACTCAAATGCATCTTTTGGTAGTGCTTTTGTGAAGATGTCAGAAATTTGTTCCTTTGAACTGACATATTCCATCCTTACTTGCTTATCTTCCACCAATTCTCTTACATAGTGATACTTAATTGCAATATGCTTTGTTTTGGCATACATCATAGGATTCTTTGATATGTTGATGACACTTGTGTTATCACAATAGAGTATCATAGGTTCAGATACCTCTTCCTTTATACCTTGTAGTAGATGTTTGATCCATACAATATTAGTGCAGTTGATAGCAACATCAACATACTCATCTTCTGCTATGGATTGTGAGGTAGAACTTTGCTTTTTGCTGGTCCAAGTGACTAACTTTTTACCTAAGAAAGGTGCTCCTCCACTGGTGCTTTTTTGGTCATCAATATTACCTCCCTAGTCTACATCAGTGTAGGCTTTCAACTCAAACTATTTACTCCTCTTGTAATATAAGCCAAAGTCATCAGTTCATTTTAAGTATCATAGTATTCTCTTTACTGCCATCAGATGGTTTTCTCTTGGATTTGCAAAAAATCTTGCCACTATTCCAACAACTAATGCAATGTCTGGTCTATTATGCACAATGTATTGCAACTTTCTAATCATTGATCTGTACATTTTCTAATTTACTTTAGTTGATTCATCATTCTTGGATAACTTATGTCTTATTACCATTGGTGTACTGACTGATTTTGAGTCTTCTAAACCAAATTTCTTGAGTATCTCCTTGATGTATTTTGATTGAGTCACAAATAAGCCATGCTTTAGTTCATGTACTTGTAGTCCAATGAAGAATTTGATTTCTCCAAATATTGACATCTCAAACTCATATTTCATTTGATCAGCAAAATCTTTGCACAGGGCATCTTTTCCTCCAAATATTATATCATCAAAAAAAAATTTAGATATCAAAATGTCTTTACCTTTTTTTGCCTTGATATATAGGTTATTGTTGTCATCTATTCTCTCAAATCCTATCTTCACAAGATATTTGTGTAGTCTTTCATACCATGCTCTAGGTGCTTGCTTCAAACTATAAAGTGCTTTATGCAGTTTGCAAACCATATCCTTGTTGTTGTTGTCATCAACAAAACCCTTTGGTTGTTCTATGTAGACTTCCTCTTCCAATATTCCATTCAAAAAAGAATGCTTCACATCCATTTGATAGACTTTAAAACCTTTGTAGGTAGCATATGCAAGCAGTGTTCTCACTCCTTCCATCCTTGCAATAGGGGCAAATGTTTCCCCATAATTTATTCCTTCTTCTTGTGCATAACCTTTGTAGACTAGTCTAGCCTTATTTTTTGTTATCTCACCATTCTCATCAAGCTTGTTCCTAAAAACCCATTTGGTACCAATCACATTTTTATCAATTGGTCAAGGAACTAGAGTCTAGGTTGTGTTCTTCTCAATCCAATCTATCTCCTCTTCCATAGGTTTATGCCAATTATCTTCTTGTAGTGCATCTTTCACTATTTTGGGCTCAATCTTGCTCAATAGACATAATTCATTCTTAGTCTATTCCTTGTCAAAAATGATTTTTTGTATAGGGTGATGTCTTCTCACTATTTGGATAATCTTGGTTTTTTCCTTGTTTCCATGTTTGATCCCTTAGTGTTAGAGTCACTATGCACATCTCTTTCATGTGTATTGATTTTAGAATTAGAATATGCATTTTCTTCATTCTGCAACTTGACTTCTAAATGTAGCTTGACATTCATTAGATGTGGCTTTGCTGATACTAAAATTTGTTATTGATTTCCAACATGATTGATAGCTTCTTTTTCAATAGGCATTCCTTCATGAAAGTATACAAAAGATCTATAATCTTCTGATCTCTTGGATTCATCAACTTGGACTTCTACATGCTCATCAAAATTTACATTTGCACTCTCCAAAATCTTGTTAATGTTAGTATTCAAACACTTATATGGAGTATCCAAGGAATATGCCTTCATCACTTTTTGAGTCAAACTTTCCATTTCTATAATCTTTAAGAATATAACATTTACAACCAAATAGTTTGAAATGTTAGTTAATGTTTGCTTCTAGTGGAGTATCCAAGGAATATGCCTTCATCACTTTTTGAATCAAACTTGCCATTTCTAGAATCTTTAAGAATCTAACATTTACAACCAAATAGTTTGAAATGTTTTTCATTTGGTGAGTGACCATACCATAACTCAAAAGGTGTTTCATTTATACCTTTCTTGACTTGAACTTGATTCAGGGTGTAGACTGCTATACTTATAGCTTCTCTTTAGTACTTAAGAATAACATTTTTCTCCATAATTAATGTTTTGACATAATCTATCACTAATCTATTCCTTTTGTCTACAATCCCATTCTATGGAGAAGTTCTTGGTGGTGATGTTTGTCTTTTGATTCCTCTATCATTAGAAAATGTTTCAAATTCTTTTGATGTAAACTCTCCTCCTCTATCTGATCTTAAGAACTTCAAACTCTTTCCTATTTCCTTCTCAACCTTGGCCAAATACCATTTAAACATTTGAAATGTATCAAATTTCTTTTTAAGAACATGGTAGTCATCATCCTAGAGTAATCATCCACAAATGACATTATGCATATGTCTCTTTGGTAGCTTTGGACTTCTATTGGGCCACATAAGTTTGTATGGAATAACTCTAATAATTCTTTGGAAGTGTAAACTTTTCTTTTGAAACTTGACTTGGTCATCTTTCCTATTCGACTTTGTTTACACATGGTATTTTAAGGCTTCTTCAGCTTAGACAAACCTCTAACTTTCTTCTTTTCACTGATGCTAATTAGATTATCAAAGTTAACATGACATATCCATTTATGCCATAACCAAACATCATCAAATCTAATAATAAGATAGGTTGTATCTTTCATATCTAGGTAAAATAAATTAATCCTACTTTGTTCACCTTTTCCTATCAAATTTTCATCAGTGTCATAGATTTTGGCAGATTTGTTTCCAAATTCTACTTTGCAGCCTATATTGCCTAGTTGTGACACACTCAACAAATTGTAGTTTAATCCTTCAACATAGTATACATTATCACATGATATTTTCTTTGTAATTTTAATAGAACCTTTTCTTTTGATTTGACATGGAGCATCATTTCCAAATCTAACACTATTTCCTCATATTGGGTAAAGGTAACAAACTTACTTTTGCCTCCTATCATTTGATGTGAGCATCCACTGTCTATAATTCACCTATCATTTTTGTTCACACAAGTTACTAGTGTTTTTGCTTCATCTTCATTTGACTCATCCTTCATGGCCACATAGACTACTTCATCATCATTTTCATCAGAATCCCCTTCTTCAACAATGTAGCACTTTTTGCCTTTGTCTTTGTAATCTCTACTATCATCTTCTCTTCTATTCTTGTTCTTGTTGCCTTCTCTATAATTCTTCTTCTGTATGCATCTTGCTGCAATATGTCTTACTTCATTGTAATTAAAACAAATGATAGGAATCTTACCTTTAAATTTACCTCTGCCTCTATGAAATCTTTTGGCCAATAATGTTTCCAATTATTTCACATCTTCTTCATTTGTGCTGCTATCACTAGATGCATACCTTACCTTTTTCTTCTTTTTTAGTTTCACTTCCTTAGTGTCTTTCAATGATAGCTTGGCCTTGAAAGTAGATTCAAGATTCTTAGGTCTGTATTTATCAAAATTGGATAACTCAAACGCAACGAGTCTTCCTACTACTCCTTCAAAAGTTTGTGTGTTTCTTAGCACACATCTTAATTCTTGGATGGCTGAAACTCTAATAGTATAGCTAGGGAGTAAGGTTCTTAAGTATTTTTTATTGATAGTGTCATATTCCAAATGACCACCCAAGCTTCTTATTTCACTTACCACTTCTTTCATTCTAGAGACATATTGAGTAGCATTCTCACCTTCCTCCATTTTCATATCGTCAAAGTTTCCCCTAAGGCTTTCTCTTTTTGCTCTTTGAACATTCTGATCTTCTCCATAAATATCAGTCAAGGTTTTCCACATCTTGAATCTAGAGTCACATCCCTTGTTGTCATGAAATTTAGCATAGTTGAGAGTAGAGACAATCTCCAACATTGCTTGATTGTGCTCCTTCTTTTTCTTAACATGTTCTATAGTAGGTACAACTAGATCAACATGTTCTACTTCAATTGAGGTTTGTGCATGGTCACTTATTGATCCAAGATGTAGCTTCATCAACTTTTGCCATGCAGTGAAGTTATCTCTATTAAGCTTGGGAACTTCTCTCTTGGACATTTTGATCTTCCTACTTCTAGTACCTTTAAACTAAATAAGTAGATGGCTCTGATACCAATTGTTAGAAATGCTTTACAATAACTAAGAGGGGGGTTGAATTAGTTATTCAAGGTCCAAATGTCCTTATAAAACTTTTCACTAGGTAAAGTAAGCCCATTAAACTATTCATTCATCCAAGCTTAAACTTTTCTACTTAGCAAGTTACTAAAAATTAACATGCAAGAATAACACATGAAAGATCAACACATAACACAATGATTTACGTAGAAACCCAATTTGGGAAAACCACTAGTAACATGCTACTCAATTTTCACTCTTTTGAAGTGATGCCCTGTGAAAGGCCTGCCCTATTAAAGGCTATAACACACTGTTAAATGTGACCTGGTTAAAGGATTTAACCACCCTGTTAGAAGTGGGCCTGGTTAGAGGACTTTAGAACATTCACTTGGAATGCCACCCTGTTAAAGGATTTACAAATGGTTATTAAACCAACCTAAGTCCATAGGATTTTACCCTAGCTAATACAATTCTCAAAGAGCAACAACATGAGCTTTGACCTAACATAACTCACAACTTATCTTATAGATTTTAGATCTCAGTTCATCTCTTCATAATTTGCATGGCTTTTAGTCTCTGTAGCTTTAACAACTTGTTCTCCTTTCAAGCTTTGTCTCCTTGAGTCTCCATGCTCAATGTACTAGTGCAATCCTCTTTCTCTGACCACTTGTCAAAGCAGAGTCTTTGTGCTTTATTCTTCCTTCTTCTTGATGCCTTCCCCTTAACACTCTTTCAAAAACTTTGACCTAGCAACTCTTTCTTCTTGGCCTGTGACTCCCTAAATAAAAGTCTAGAAATGATTTTCCTACTTGATTCTTCCCTCCTTTAATTTTAGTTCGAATGGACAAGGTAGGATTCAATGAATCTAACCCATATCCTGTTCCTTCTAGAAACATCATGAAGAATCTTCTCGAATTCGCCTAAAAATAGTTTATCTAAAATTCTATGCCTCAAGATCATCATCCTTATCCTCCATTAGGTTCACAAAATTCAAGGTAACAACCTTGTTAGCTCAGATTTGGTGACAACAACTTAGCACTATTGAAACTCTGGTGCTTGACACCTACTATGTTACTCAGCACCAACTACATTTTATTGATGCTTGACACCTACTGTAGATTCACTTGGTGTCAACTAAGTTTGTTTGATGCTCAAAACCTATTACTTTGGTTGACATCTGAACATGCTTGGCTCCTTCTATATCACTCAACACACACTAGATTTTACATTTTCTTGGCACTAACTGAAAATTTTCTAGGCATGAACTAGCTTGCTCGGCACTCACTAATGAACTTAGTCAAGCTTTGCAGATAACCTTGTTACAACTTATACTTCTAATGTATTTAAGTGTGGCCAACCTTTGAATCTTTAAATACATCATTTTACCAAATTCTTAACTGATCCTTGTTCTTCATTACAAAACCATAATTCAACCTTTCCCTTAGGTGCTTTTGTTACATCTTGTTGATTAAATCCTCTTCATCAATCAACTAAGTGATAGTACTTGGATCTTATAAGAAATTTCCATTCCAGCAAATAGTAGCTTTGATATTAGTGACAAAACAATGATTGAAAACATTTTTTTATCAAAAATCTCCCTCTTTGCAATCGATCTTCTTTGTTCTTCAACAATGATCTTTTCAATCAGATTTCCAACACTAGAATATTGTAAAACTTTGGATAGACATTGATAATGACTTTTACCCACCTCTCTTTCCATTTGCATTATTTGTGATTTGAAAAGTAGGTGGTGTTGGCTCAAGCTCTAGAAGGTGTTCGTATAATTGAAAGAAGGTGAAGTGCATTTTTATTTTATCTATTATCTTGGTTATCCATTGGATAACATTTTTCCCAATATTTAAGATATGAAATGATGACTACAAACAACATGGGGTAGTTTTTAAATCATGTAGTGTGTCTTTTGTCCTCTTGTATAAAAAATTATAATTATATTTATTATGAATTTTCAATATGCTACACGGCTATCTTGCTTTGTTGTTGGATCATTAATATTGTTGTAAACATATTAGTGCAAGTCTCAAATTATTTCCCTACTTTTGATGTGTACTATGAAATGTACTTAAGAACAAGTTCTTATGAGATAATGAGTTAATAATATATGCTATCTTTCCATATCGATAACATGTCTCAACTAATTGTGTTCCACCTATCATCATTTCTTGTAGATTCATGTATTTTAATCATATAACTGTCACATGATAAGGTGGAGACATTTTTTTTATTTGAATGGAGCTTTGTATCGACATTCTATTATTTCCCCTTCTTCTACAAGCATATATCCTCTCAACATTTTGTGTTCTTCTATACATGGATAATGATTTCTTCATAGTCATGCATAAGATCTATAGAAAATATCTCAGATGTGGTCAACAAACATGGATCATTCAACAAAGATCTAAAAAATGTGTTCTTTCTTTATGTTACATCATGAGGGTTCCAAGTGCATACTCATTGAATTTTTTTTTACCCTTTAAAGCTATGCATCATTACTCAATCATGCTTATCCATATTTGGTGTAATTTGAATTCAAACAAATCTATGTACATGCACAATTCCTCTATGTTTCTACTCATATCTATACTAATAGTTTTTTGAAGTAAGGATATTTTCAATCACCTCTTAAAATATTATCGATTAAAATATAGAGTTTCTATGTAGGGCTTATTAATTATCTTTTCTTTTTTGCATTCTAATGGGTGTGCCACTTTGTATCTATTGCACTTGAAGTAAATAATAGAGTTGGAGAGCCTATTTTCTTTATCATGTTTCTTTTCTCTTCATAACACTTGTTTCAATACAATCTTGTGGCCTTGATTGAAAAAAGTGCATTAGTTCCTTAGCAAGTAGTTTGTCTAGAAGAGTTTTTAGGTGTGCATGAAGATTTTCAATGATGCCAAGAATATATTCCTTGTTGTTTATCTTGATGAATATAGTCACAAGGCTCTAGTTACCATGTCACATCATGAGTTATAAGATAAAATTCCAAAATCATATATGTTTTCAAAATATTTGGTCGCAGTATTGCATTAGGGGGTAAAAGTACAAACTTGTTCCATACATTTATAAAGGATAAGGTTAACAACACCAAAATTGTTTAGCTTCAATGACATAAAAGTAACAGTATGATTGAAAAATTTAGATCAATCAAATGGCTTTTCCACAAGTTGGAGGAGGTCAAAGAACAGATGAGACATATTGAGGCAACAAGGAATGGGATGGATGCTAACAGGAGGACGGATTCGACTGACAGGCTCAGTCTGGCAGAAAGAAGGATACACAACTTGGAGAACTACAATCACAACCTTGTGAATCAGATGTTCTCTTTGTTAAGCTCCATTAACAACAACATCATCTCTCTTATAGGCTAGATCAAAGACAGAGAAATGCAAGATGATGAGGAAGGAAAAGACAGGGATGAAGCCAGAATAGAGGATGACTTTGCAAAGGACAACACCATTCCTGATCAGGACTAGGGGGACCAAAGGGCACAATAGCTAGAAGCAAAGGAGAACCAACTGGCCTTTGAGGCTGCTTAGGTTATGCAAGAGCTAGAGCAAAAGAGCAAAGAATAAATCTTACCTGTTCTTTTGTTTTTCTCTGTCTTTTGGCTTTTGGTCTGGCTTTAGGCCGTGGTTTTAGTTGTCTTTTTTCCTAGTCTTTTCTTAGAACTCAACTTTTTGTCTGGGCTATATGCTTATTATTAGCCTCTGAACTTATACTTTTTTGGCTGGGCTTTCACACTTATTATCAGCCTTATATGTTTTAACTATTGGGTTTCAAGATCCCTGTAAAACTTGTTTATCTAATCAAAAACATTTGTTTTTGGAATTGAATATGATGTAAAATAACTAAATGATTAAAACTTGATGATGTTTATGCCTACTATTTTTCAAAAAGGAAAACAAGATGTTTTTAAAAAATTTTAAAGTCTATTGTTCAAATTCTAAAAATAATGGGGTATAGTTCCTGCCAAAAACAAACACGCAAATATTTTTTTCCCCTCTAGTTTGAAAACACATTTTAGTTAACATATACAACAAGTGTAGAAAAAATAAAGCATTATTTCAGATGTATATTTATTTTCTCAACTAAAACTATTCGAAGTTAAATTTTCTTGAAATCAATAATTTTTGTCTCCTGCCTAATTTTCCTCATCAAATCTACACCATTGAAAAACAATTATATATGTTCTTGAAGAGGTATCTTTCCTCTAGTGTTAAACTTAATTTTTAAGTTTTTTAGACACGCTTTACTATTTCTTTCCTTTTTTGAACCAACATTTTATCAAATTATAATACTATAGAAGTTGATGAAAGATCAACCCAATAGCTCCCAAGAATCAATGCATGCAAACCACTATCACACAAAGAGAGGAGAAAGGCTATGGAGGATGAAATTTACAGATCCACCAAGGAGACATTCTTGATGAGAAAAATGATAAATTGTCATTAATAAAAATGTGAATGAATGAATTATAAAGAGAGATCATCCTTATAAAGTTGATCAAAACCTTAAAAGGTAAAACCTAGGTTTCATAATGATAATTAATAAAAGAATTAATAATTATATGCCTAAATTTTAGCTTAAGTAGAATAGAGTTAATAAGAAAACACCTTATTACATTAATATCGCCCCCCAAAATAAAATTGGGGAGTAGCTAAAAACCTATAAAATACTATTAAAAGTTAATTTAGATCCCAACAAAAAATTCTAATGAGGTACCCAAGCATAACCAAATCTCTATAAAGAGGAGAAATAAAGAAAACCACATGGGAAAAACCTACTCCAAGAATAGATGAAAAGAATATTGAAAGACTAGCTAAGGACTATAGAATCCTCCAAACTAAAGAATGCCCTAGAATATGGGAAGAAAAGAATGGTCATGAAGAGCACCATTGAAGCATGTAGAAGCTGCAAAGCTCTGTCAAAAGTAACTTCTGATTTGAAGAACCTCCATTGAAATAGAACTTGACTAGGTAGAGAAGATTATAATCTACATGAGTGCTCTTAGAAGACACTACTTGAATCAAGAGCCATACAAAGGGAAAAAATGAACTCATGGATACAAATGACATTAAACACCAAACCTTAAAGAGCTGATCAATAAAACATGGAAGGATACAATAGTGTAGGAACACAAAGAAGTATCTATATGGTAAATGATCAAATTCACTGAAATGCATAGGTACCCAACCACTGCATCCAACTAGTACATAGGAAAAATACTAAATATATAGCTCACTTCATCAAACCAAGGAAGTATTAGAACCAAGAAAAAAACCCCCTAATGTAGACAAGGGTGAGGTGACAAGCAACTAAAAAAGTGAGCCAATAGAACTGGATATCAAGGAACCATGATCAAGATGCACAAGAAATACATATGTGTGTACTAAGGTGATCAATCTTAGACATGTCATGAGGCTAATATCATGGAAATAATACTCAATAACAAAAGAAGATGAAAAAAAGGCATAACATCAACCCCTCATGACACTTTAATTAGAGTAGTGCATGTACAATAAGGCACAAGATATGATGAATGCCAAAAATAAAATAATTCACATGAGTGTCCTTAGATGACTACTTAAATTAGGAGGCATACAAAGGAAAACAACTAAACTTGAAGATACAAAATTAAAAAAACACCAAAACTTGAAGAGTTGATCAATCAAACATGGAAGACTACATCCAAAATAGGAATGGAAAGAAGAGTGCCTATATGGTAAATGAGCCATCTCACCAAAATGCATAGGTACCTAGTCATTGAATCCACCTAGTACATAGGAATGAATACTAAATAAATAAAACACTCTATGGAACCAAGGAAGCATTAGAACTAATAGAAGAACCCCCCCTAAATGCATGCAAGGGTGAGGTGACATGTAATTGAAAAAGTGAGCCATAGAACTACATATCAAGGAAGTACAATCAAGATGCACAAAAGAATACATATGCATGCACTAAGGTGATCAATATTAGACACGTCATGTGTCTAATGTCATCGAAGGAATACCCACTAACAAAGGAATATGGAAACAAAGACAAAACATAAACCCCCCATGACACTTTAATCAAAGTAGAGCATGTAGAATAAGGCACAAGATATGGTGAGTCCCAAGAATATAGTAATATGTATGAGTGTTTTTAGATGACACTACTCAAATTATAAGACAAAACAAAGAAAAATAACAAAAACAAAAATAGATGTAATATGTCACTTTATCTTTGTGTGTTTGCAAAAATACATAAAATAGATGTCTACAAAGACTAGAAGAGAAACAAGCTAATACAAAAGACAATACAATCCATGACGAATCATATGAAGCAAAGAAATTGATTCCCAGACTTGAAATAACCAAGATATCCACTAGAATGCAAAAATGCAAAAAACTTAATAGAATGCGCTAGGAGTAGAATCTAGAAAAATAACTAGCATCAATGGAAAGAGTATGGAAAGATCTTTCCAACGATGCAAAGAATTTTTAATTCAAAGATTAGATTCCAAAGATGTCTCCTAGAGTACAAAAAATAACTAATTTTGATAGAAAAAAGTCTTTAAAAACATCAAATCTAAAAAACACCTATTCTACTATGATGGGCTTGGAACTAGCTTCTTGTGATATCTTGTTTGTAGAAAATATAGTCTATACACACGAGATTAAAGAAAAACAAGAGGTAGGTCCAAAGAGAGCTAGAAGGGCAACTAGGTGTGCTAATGTAGTGACCTCAACAAGTGAGAAGCCCAAATTTGATGGTCAAACAACTGTCATGGAAAAAAAATGCCAAAAAAAATCCTCCTTTAGCAGAAAAAATCAATATGTCAGTAAATAGAAAGGGTCAGTGCTGGAAAAAAATTGTGGGTGCCAAAAATAATGGCATGTGCTGAAAAGGAAATCCTCCTATTGCCAAAAAAGTACAATAAAAGACAAAAACTACCCATGAATGTCACAAAAATACTAAGGTAGTGGGAAAAACACTATCCAATAGCCAAAACCATAAAAAGATTCCAAAAAATATTGAACAAATAAAATTTGAAAATTGCCTCAACAAAGTGTATTTCCACATGGAAATGATGTTGGCATGGAACTCAGAGCTATCGGCATGAATGCCAAGAAAATATGCCAATAGTGGAAAATACTCATAATCACACTGCAAAAGGCCTTGCATGGCCAAAAAACCACCATGCAAAAAAGGCTAAAAATACCCCACAGTACCAAGAAAATTGCCTATGAATAAATTCGAAAACAAATATCCACAAAAAATAAATAAGGAAGGCACTCACAAAAAAATTGTCCATGACCAGCGAATGAGGTTGCAAAAAAAAAAAAGCATTGATGTGACATAGTGTGAGGGTGCATGTCCATGCACAAGCCTATGCATGAACCAAAAGGGGGTGACAACTCTTGGAAATAACCACCCATCCATTCTAAATGCCATTAACTTTGAAGAGTGTTAACATGAGGCCCAAGCACATCCAAAGAACAAACTTGGGTCCAATCACACCCTTAAACGATAGAGGAAAGCACATATAGAGGAAAAATAATGGGTGTATGTCACTAGCTTGGGTCTAATCACGAGCTGAAGTCCAATCACAATCTTAGCACTCATCATGACTCACCCAAGGTGCTTCCAATTAACTCCACAAAATACACATAGGATCCAAAAAAAGGGAGGAGTTGTAGGGACTCGTGTGGGATGTAACTAGGCAAGTACAAATTGCGTAGGCATGAGTTGACCAATGCAAGAGTGTAAAAATTGGATGAGCAAGATAGGTACAATGTTTCTCCAAAGAACACACTTTTCTATGCACTTCTCCAAAACATGGCATGGGTAGTGGGCCCCCAAAAAATTATTCCTCACCTTTTTAAAAGTGTGCTACCAAAACTTTTGTAAAAGGCATGCACCATTTTACATGTAAATGATTTTGGTTTTTAAAATAAATAAACAATTTTTTTTTCCTCCAACTTATTCTTTTGGAGAAATAAAGTAATCATCACCTCAATTTGTGTGCTTAGGACCTATGACCTACATGCAAATGTTTTTTGCCCCAAAGTGTAGCTTTGTCCAAAATAGACAAATTTAATATGGAAATGGGGGTTTTTGGACACTCTAAGCTCAATGGTGATGTTTGTTTGGGCTCAAAGTGACAAAAAAAAAGGACCCTAGATCCAATACAAAATCTTTTGAAAAAAAATAGATTTGAAATCACTGCCAATCTCCTATGAAGAGAACATGTGCATGCAAGTCTAGAGCTTTGATACCATGTATAAATTGATGAAAGATCAATCCCACATCTCCCAAGAATCACTACATGAAAACACCCTTTACATAAAGAGAGGAGCAAAGATATGAAGGATGGAATTCATAGATCCATAGAGGGGACATCCTCGATGAGAAAATAGAGAAATTGCTATTAATCAAAAAGTGAATGAATGAATTACAAAGAAATATCATCCTTATAAAGGAGATCAAAACCTTAAAAGGTAAAACCTAGGTTTCGTGATAATTATTATGTTGGAAATGTAAATGGGAAAGTTCGTTCTAAGAGGATGGGGGAGAGGGGGGTGAATCAGCACTTAAAACTTTTACCACTAAAATAATTTTCCATACATCAATCTCATAAATTAAAATGTAAATTAAAATAAGTAACCATGCATCATATCCAAATAATAATGTAAATCAACACATAACACATAAGATTTTGGTTACCCAAAAAACCTCAAAGGAGAAGGTAAAATTGGGGTGGAGATAACACCCACAGATATTCACTTTTGTAGTTGTAAAGTATGCCCTATTATGGCTAAATTTTTTTGATAATAAAATGTGATCTACCCAGTGAGGGGTCTACCCTATTAAAGGCTTAAAAGAATGTTAGGTATCATCTTGACTAAAGGATTTCAAACTCACAATTAAGTAAGCACTCTATTAGAAGATTTACAAAAGTCTGTTAGGAATACTCTGTTAAGAGATTTAATCTGTATCACCTATGAAAATGATTTAACACCTAATCCTTTAGTTATAACCTTTTTACTTGATGTCATATCTTTTCCTTACTGATTATCTTTTGATCCTCTTGATAAGATCTATCTTCTCTAACCTTTCATTGCTTAACTATATTCTACTCAAACTAATTCTACATTGTAGCTCCATAACTTAGCCATTATTTACTCCATGAATTCCCTTTATACTCTTAAATTTTTTCTCCTTCATGCATGAAACTCATCCTTAGATATTAAGTCTCTTAAATATGCATTTGTGGAGATGGGCTAGGTCATAATCAATGACTATGGTTAATCCTTATTGCCACCTAATGCTTCCCTTAATCTAATTGGATGTATGCATTGCATATGAATGCATAATATGACTAGATCCCAATCTCATAATATCAAAAATTAATGTTTATGTCAACCAAACATGGTTTAGATAGGAGTTTGTGCCATAAGAAACATCTATGCCAAAGACTAGAAACTCAACATCAATAGACTCTGATGCTCAACCTTCACTGTGCTCTTTATGCTGATACTCGAATCCTATATAACTTGATACTTACTATTACATGACACTAAATCACTTGAAATGTATTGACTGCTTGATATTGGAGTGACTTGAAACATACTAACTACTCGACACTAATTGGTCATATTACTTAGCATGTATTATCTAGGGGCTTATGCTCTACATATACTATGCACTCGTCTTGCACTGTTCTTTGCTAGATAATGACCAAGTGTTTTGTCACTACCTTGTCAAAACCAAAATGAGATTAACAATATCCCCCTTTGAAATGAGTGGAAAAAAAACTTTTTCATGGCATATATATACTTATCTCATGCAAAATCTCTACTTGGCTTCAATACAAAATTTCAAAATCTTCAAAATTTGCAAAAAAAGTTTTCATTACCTTAACATGTTACTCCCTCTAAGTAAATACTTCATGTCATTTATGTAACTCCCCTTGAATAGATATTTTCTTTGACACTTATGTCATTTGGGTGGTAAACTTATAATATGTTTGTCCAAAAATGACCTATGCACTTGCATTATGATTCCCAATGCATAATCCCAACTGTCTCTTGTTGCATCTAGTGTTTAAATATGTATTTCTAGTCTAGTAGCCATATCAACTAAGCTTTCATGAGTAGAAAGATGTGGATATTTCTTAATCAATGCTTCTACTTAGGCTAGTACCTTTTGTAAAACTTCCATGTGTGGGGTCAACATGGACTATATGTTGATAAGAGTGGATATGATATTTGCATCTTTTTCTTGCAGCTCGATAAACCTACTCTGTGTGAGCATCAATCTCTAAAAAAGTAATTTGCTAGTTCCATGAGATATCTGTAATAAATTTCTAGTTGATTTCAACTCTCCTTGAAACTTGTGAATTGATTGTCGAGTCTCTTGGGTAAAGATATCAACATCACATAGTTTTGTGTAGAGAGAATAAATGTTCCCTAAAAATGTCTTCACACCCTCTATCTTAGTTACTAAATAAACTTGACTAAGTGCAATAGAACTAGATATCTTATCCATAACTTTGGTGTGAAACCTCTTTTTAGAGCATTCAAGAAATTTTACATTGGTCTCTATATCTTCATCTTTTATTTTGTCAAATATAATTACAAATTGCTCAATAATAGGTTTAATTGTAAAAGAATTTAAAATATCAAATACATCAACAAAAATATCTTTAATATCATGAAAAGCCTTTTTTTTTGTGCTCTCTTCTCAAAATTTCTTTCCTCAACTTCCTTTGAAGTTCCTCTTGAAGAACTTCCATTTCTCCAAGTGTGATTGTTGTGGGATCAAATTGTGGAAAAAAAATCACCTCATCTAAAATTGCATCATCATAATATGTTGTCTCAGCACTCTTTGGTGTGATTGAACTTGGCCTTCAAATCTGTAATTGAGTAGCTTGTGTACTCGATCTATGAAGAGTTTGGTTTTTAGGAGGAGGTGTAGTGACTGGTAAAGTAACTAGTGGTTGAATTGCTACTTGTTCCTCACTCTCAATAGTCATCTTATCCTCTTCCTTCTGTTCATTCCTCTATTTTTCTTCACTAGGTTTCAGTGGGGCTACAGTAGGTTTTTCTTCCTTATCATTTCTCTTTTCATTTCCCTCTTCATCAACGTCTACAATAGTTGGCAATCTTGAACTTGATAGACTTGGCAATGATGTGGTAGGTGGTACCGCCTCCTTCTCTTTCATCTTAATGACAATTATTTTCATTAAAGATGGTGCTTGATTGAGCTCTTCTTTCTATTCAAGAGTTACACTTTGATCTAAAGTCTTTTCTTGTGGCTCATTTTATTTCTCCTCAGCAACACTTGATGGCACTAATGATGTATCTTTATGTTGCTCATTTTTAGTGGATGTAACCTCAACCTTTTGATATTTATCAATCCTTACCAATATAGGATTTGTGCATGGGATTGTAATATTGGGAGATTCTTGTTGAAATTTCTATATGTCCTCCTCACATAGTGGATTAACATTTTGTGTAGAATTATCAAGTATGTCTTCAATGGTTACAGACTCTTGTTGACTCTCTTGCTTTTTATGTGGGGGATTGGTGCTCGACACTTGAGCATCTTGTGCATCTTCCTCAGCCATGTCATTCTTTTCTTTAGCTATCTCCTCCTTGGTTGTTTCATCTTTTTCTTGTTCACATTTCTATTCCATAACTTTGGTAGATAACCCATAGATAACTTTCCATAGTAACTTTCTTTGGCTTACCACCTCTTCTGCTTTATTCCTCAAAATTTTAAGTGCTCGGTACTTGGGAGAAAATCTCCTTTTGTGTTTCTCTACAAGCTTTGTAATCATTCTTTTGTAAAGTTTAGGCATAAATATGGCTAAAGTAGCCTCTCTGATTTTTTTTATAGTCTCCAAACTAAACTTCCACTTTTTCTCAACTCTCTCATATAGGCTTTTAGGAACAGAGTTAGAAATTTATAATAGAGTAGTGTTAAATGTGGCCATCATATCATAAATAGCCTATTTAATATTATTTTTATCCTCACTCAATAACTTATCAAAATCAATATGTGAAAAGCTAGATAAATCTGCATTGGTCTTTAAATTTTCACATCGTTGAGATAATGGGTGCTGTACACATTGCATAATATTGTTATAATGTATTATTTTATTTTATTATGTAATGTTGCACCTAGATGAAAGTGCAACATGTAAAGATTCCCATAGGATATACTTGATGAGTTTTATTGTAACACTATGATAATATTATCATGTAATTATTTAACATTGGGGAAAAGAATTAAATTTCTAATATTAAATGTGGGGTCAATGGGTTAGGTAGCACATGGTTTTAGCACATGGTTTATGTAATACAACTTGGTGGTTTTGTGGGACTTGCTACTATATAAGTAGCCAGAAGGGTAGTTGTTGATGTGAGAAAGACAAAAGGAAAAAAGGGAAAGAGTCGAGCAGGACAAGGCTTGACAAGTTAGCCAAGGGAGCATTTGTGAAGGTTGGAAGCATGGCATGGGATGTGTGGATTGATGCTTGTTCACATGAATTTCTTGGTTGTGGCTATGGGTTTGTAAGATTCCATGGTTGTATTGCAATGGTATTTTTACAAAATAATACATGGTAATGGATGCTTTTGGAGGCTAGGTTTTTCTCTCAATGAGGGTTTCCTAGGATATATCTTGTGTCACATTTTTATGGGTATGTTGTCTATTCTCTTGCATGTGGATTTTAATTGCATATTTATTTCAAATCTATTATGGGTTATGTGGAAACAATTTATTACTTTGTTGCAAGTTTCCTTACACACATAAATTGTCAATGTCTAATGAGAGATTGTGGCTTACCACTTTGAATTGACTTAAGTCATCAATTTTTTTCTTCTCATCATCTGAGTCACCTCGTGGTTTGTACTTTCTCCTTGGATTCTTAGCAAGTGGGCTCAGCTCTATTGTGGCACTCTCTCTTTTTCATTTTTTCTTTTTCTCTTTGGCTTTTGTAGTGGTAAGCCTTGTTCTTGAGCTCCTCAAGGGTGCAATTGGCTTCTTTTTAGTTTACTTTGCTATTTTCTTTGGTTTTTGCATTGCCTTTTGTTGTACTTTCCTCTTCTTTCTAGTTTATTTTGTTTCCTACTCGACACCTCTTCACCATCATCTTTTTCCTTACCTAGTCCTTGAGTCAGTTCCAATGGTGCTTGGTGTTCTTCTTATTCTTCTCTTTCACCAAATTTTTCTTTAAACTTCTTCACCATCTTGTTCTCCTTTCTAATGACTTTGGTGGTTTGTAAGTTAATGGTGATCCTTAATTTTTCTTTCTCACAGTTCCTAAAGGATGTAACATCCTTATCAATCTCTTCTTCCAATAGTGCAGTAATAGCTGTTGAAGCTCCATCAACATTGATTTCATATGGTAAAGGTCTTAACCATCTTACCCTTGGAATTATTTCTTGTACATAAGTGTAGTTAGAATCAACTAGAAAACATACATCATTTTAATGTTTCTCCACTAGTGACACATGAATTCTTGATCTATGCTTTATAAAATTCTTAAATTCAAAATAACTAGTCATTACTGATTCAAAATTATCACCTAATTGTTCAATGAACTCTCCTATTTGTTGAGCAACATATTTTTTTGTCTTCCATGCAACCTTGCCAAATATAGGAAATGTATTTTGCACATAAAATAATATGAAAATGATAAGTGAACCAAACTTACACGAGGCACTTTTTTCTTTCCTAATAGCATCCAAATTTTTTGATAGTTTTTGAAGCTATAGCTCAACTAAGTCATAGGTGTGATCTCTCTTCACAATCTTATAACCTAGGCCAATGACAATGCATGCCACACTATTGATTTAGGTTGATTGGTAGAATCTATTTGCAATCAATCTAACTACAAATGCTATAATAGGGTCAGTGATGGTGTTAATTGACATTCCATATTTGTTCCACATAGCTTTAGTATTATTCTCCATAATCTATTTTGCATCACTCTTTAATGTCTTCGATTGGTCTAGGGTTGGATACCCTATTACTCTATGAATAATTCTCTTAGATATTCTGATTGGTCCACCTTCCAACCATATCTGATTTTCATGAATTTGGCTCAACTCTATCTTTATCCATTCAATTTTGAAAACTTGGGGAAAATCTAGGGCACACATTAACCCTTTTCTTTCTATAAGCTTGTTTTCTTCCCTCATCACACCATTCTCACACAACCTCTGATTGGCATCTCTAATTTCTAAATCTTGAAGCTCACCTACCTTGTAGGTATAAAAACATTGTACATCCTAGATCATTAAAAACTTTGGTGGTATCATTGATAGTGCACAAGATGGATCTCCTTTATACACGATCTTAGGAATGACACGAAATGGAGGTTGTCTCACATCATTGCTAATCAATTGGACATTAAAAAATTCCTTCCCCTCTTTCCTAGGTAATGCTAACTAGATTTCTACCATCTTGACTCTCTAGGGTTTTAAAACATGAAATAATGTAACTCGACACAAGTTAAATACCTTTCAAATTCATTGTATGATGTCAAGTTGCAATAGAATCTAGTTTGAAAATCCTTGAATCTCCTTTCTCAAATTGCTTGCATGCTCTTCAAACTCTAGTAAGTGAAAATGACTTGAAAAATTGAGTATATAGCCTTCAAAACCTTGCATTTAATGCTTAGTGCATATACTATTGTTCACTCGGTCACCATAGGGTTTTCCAATATGCTTGGCTATCATAGTGAGCTTGACTATCACTACCACACCTTTATTACTCAGCACTAACTACAAAAATTTCAATACTTGGCAGAAACAAAGAAAGTAACAAAATGATAGATTTTCCCTTTATTCTAACCACTTTATTGCATATTAATACATGTTGATAGATCCTTTTCATTTCTTAAATATTTAGAACTGATGTAAAATATATAATTTTAGATGTCAGCTCCACACTTACCATTGATTGCCTAGTTGGGGGGGGGGAGATGTGATCATATGATGCATTGGATAAAGTGACCTCATCTAGACTTGATGTACTACAATCTTCTTTCTTTCTCCATATCTTGCTCATATACATGTTTACCTTCTCAAAATCTAACTTTTTTTTTACCTTTGCTAAATTTATTGCTTGGTGTAGGTGACCGAGTTAGATAGTTTCTGGTGACTGAGTTGGGTAGTTTCTACTTACATGACTAGTCTTAAGACAACTAAAGAATACAATCTCATTCAACCACCTATTGTAATTTCCTCTGAAGTGTTTCCTAATGCAATTTTCAAGGATATGACCATATTCTTGGAAACATTGACAACTATACCTTTTTTTGTAATCCCAATCGTTAGAATTTCTATTATGGTAAACCTTTGTCTACTTGTTTGGTGTCCATCTAGGCTTAGATTTGAACTCATATGCCTTGTGTCCATACTTCTAATAGTTGTAAAAATAACCTTCAAATCTCTGAGTGTTGGTGGTCTAGGTCCTGCATTCATGTGCTTGATGTCCTTGCTTCTTGTAGTTATGACAATGTCCCTTGAATTTTTACTTAGGGTTTTGATTTCTAGTGTTGCTCCTACAAGTATTTTCTATGTGAGCCAATTTTCTACAGTGACAACAAGTGTGCTTTATGTTCTTTCCCTTATTGTTTCTTTGTTCACCATTCCTAAATGATTATCCTTTCTCAATAGTTGAATAGCCCAAACCAATAGTGTCATTGTTGGATCTTAGTGATTCCATCAAATTTTCAAAATACTTTATGGCTTCACTAGGCTTGTTAAGCTTTTCCTTCTCAGTCTTCAATTCATTCTGTAGTAGAGTATTTTGTGTTTCCAAAGTTGTAATCTCAATGTCTTTTCTATTAAGTTCTTGATTCACAATCATCAGTTGATTCATCATATCTAATTGAATGCTTGAAAATCTTTGCACATCTAATGTAATTCCTATCCCTAGTTTTCTTTTATGCCAATTTGATGGTTATGTCTTATGATTATCAATACTTGGTTACTAGATTTGATTAAGTGTTATTTCATACTCAGTTGATTTATGTGATGAGTTACTTAGTTATTTCATGTGTTCAAGATTATTTCTATGATGATACATGTGTATTGATATAGTGATTTCAATTATCTCATGATGATAGTTAGATAAATGATTTATATGTAGTGCTATGGTTACTTACCCCATACTTGCATGTGTATGGTGTATTTGTATGTTTTATTGTATGATTGACATTTCTGATGTGATTGAGAGAGGGAGTTGTAGTCACGTACTAGTCAGGATCTACATGATGCACCAATTCTAGGTGCCATTGCATGTTTAGTTTGGATTATACGAGTATGTACATGTGTGGATTTTATATAGATTATAGGTACTAGGCGTCGACTTCCCTGAATTGCCAAGATGAGTATACCTTATCGCAATATCTCAATGGTAAAAGTGGGGAAATAATTCTTGAGTCTAAATTCTAATCTAAGCCAATTGTCCTAGAAAGCAGGACAAGTATCTGAGTTGTTTACCCATCTGAATTTTTCAGGTGATTTGAATTCATGATTTTGACCCTGGAGTTTGACTTTGTGCTTTGTCTTTCAATTGAGCTTTTAGATTTAGTTTTGTGGGTATGTGGTGATTTTTCAATTATAATTAAATAAAATTAAAAGATAATTTAATGATTTAATTTAAATGTAAATTTTATAATTTAGTTATGTTTAATTAATTGAGAAATTAATTAAATAGAAGTATTAAATTTAAAGATATAGTTAAAGTTTTAATTTCAACGTAATCATATTTATTTAATTTAATGATAAAATATTTAGGAATTTCATTTTTAAAATAATCTCTAAATATTATTATTAGTTAAATTAATAAATATTTTATTAAAAATATCTCATGAATTAATTAAAGAGAGAGAAATTGATTTTTTAAAGATATTTTAATTAAATTAAATAAAGGTTGCACATGAAAATTAAAATATAATAAAGTAATTAAGAAAAATGGAGTTTTTGCATGATTGCACAATCAAATCCCTAAATTGGGGAATAACTTTTTATTAGAAAATTAGAGTTCATTTCTTGATACTGAGATTTAGAGGAGCCAATTACTGAGAAGAGGGTTTTCAAAAGAAAGGGAAATTACTTGCGAGCTTCGTGCATTCGTTGTTTAGCATCCGATCTAGGTAGGATCTCATGAGTATTGCAAAATAGTTTCCTTTGTGAATTTATTTTGTCTTCTTCATGATTGATGGATCTATTTTCAGAATTTCATTTGGGTTGAAACCCTTGTTTGAGAAAATTGATTTCTTTTATTGAATTGTCTGTGATTTAATCCAAAACCCTTGTTGTTATTCTATTATTTCTTGCTTTCAAAAATAGCTGTAAACAATTTAAGATTGAAACACTTATTCAATGAATTTTGGCAATTTTGGTTGAACTTAGGATAAGAGTTTTGACAATAAAACCAATTTTATATTACTAAATTTAATTATTTAAATTTCATTGCTCTATTAGAGCTAGATTGGAAAATTAACAAAAAAATATATATATCTAAATAATTACCACAGTAATTTATAATTTCTATGATGATAAAAATAATATAATATTTTTTTTTTGATTGAGGTATTTCATTTTTATAGGGGGCATGAATTTGTTTCAATAAAAAATATTTAAATTTTTATAAGGTTTTGGGTGGGCAAGGCCACCACCTTCCCACCCCCCCCTTCTCCTTTCTCCTCCTTAACTCCAATAGGAGTTCCTTTGGGTTGTGCGTAGTAGTATTGCTACAATAGTAGTAGGTACTACTGATGCAGTACCTTGCTGTTGTGATAGCTATGTGCATAGGCCGATGGGCATTTAAAAATGTTTATTTGATTTATGATTTTTTTATAGTTTTTATAAATTAATTTAAAGTTAATAAAATATTGTAATTTAAAATTTTTTTAATGTAGTTTTTTAATTGTTATTAATTAATTACTATGGTTCTATTTATTATTAATTAATATTAAATGTTGTTATTAAATTTAAATTAATATTTATTATATTATTAATAAATAATTAGGGTTATTAATCAACTTGTATGACTTTATTAATAATTTGATAATTATTATTATTTATTAATAATAAGTATTTAAGTTGTTTTACAATATTTAATAAAAGTTTTAGTTTTATAAGTTAGTAGTGAATTGTGTATTCAGATTTTTAACAAGGAAAATGGGTTCAGTTATATGGGAAAATTAAAAAATTTATTAGACCAAAAACTTATAATGAAACATAAACTTGAAGCTTACTGTTAAATCAAAATTGTATGCTTTCAAAGCCAAACAAACTCTATGAAACTACACTATGAGTTCTATGATTTCTTTTGTGTTGGGTTTGGGGTTGACTTAGAGTGTTGACTAGTTTTGGATGTTTACCAGAGGTCACGAGTTACTATTTTGGTGTTGTCAGTGATGTCATGATGATTTTTTGTATATGATCTTTATACCTAACCATGGTGATGTGTCACATGTTTTTTATGATGAGATTTGATCTATTGTTTGTTAATGCTGTCCAGTTTCTTGTATAGAACTGAGGTGAATGGTGTGACTTCTCTGGTGTGACCTTTGAATCTTTGATCAATTATATTTTGATGCTTTCTAGTTGCTTATATAGGATTGAAGTGATTATTGTGTTTTATCTTTTGGTGTTTTCCAATTGCTTGTATAGGACTAAGGTGATAATCAGGATTGGCCTTTAGGTACTTTCCAGTTGCTTGTATAGGACTAAGGCGAATACTATTTTTTTTCTATAGGTGATTTCTAGTCACTTGTAAAGGGCTGAGGTGAAAACTATGATTTTATGATTTGTACTTTTATGAGCCTAGGGTAGGTAATTTATGTGTATGTTGGAAAGTGGCTTGCAATGAAGGTTGGAGCCCGAAGTGGATGCTTGGGTAAGCTATTGTAAATTGTTTTAATAAGTGATAATATTTCATAAAATGAGAGTAAAATGAATTAATAAGAGTCTTTTTTTTTCCTTTCCCATGGCTTGAGTGCTAATACAAGCTAGGATGGGAGTAGAGAGGATGCTTGGTTGTGACCTTGCTTCATTTGTATGCCTTAGTTGTACAAAAGGATACTGAAGCCACATAGAGACACTAGGGGGCCAAAGTCTAGAGTTCCTACCAAGGTAACCATAGAGTTTTCTCATGTGATGACACTTTCCCACTTGCATAGTAGATTTCCTACATGTCATTGTTGCCTCTAGGATTAGATGACACTTATGTCTTGGTATCCTTTGAGATAGTTTTCTTTCAGGTGTTTCCTTGACTTAGATGTTGGTTATGACTTATATTTTATATCCATATGGGACTTGAGTTTATCTCCTTAGTGTAGTAGGAGTGGGCCATTTAGGTTCCACGAGGTCGGGTGGTAGTGCATTTTTTTTGTACCATTAAGATCTGACAGATGGATGTGTTTGTGCAGATGTTCCTTTCTATTTGATCTTGTGTTTTTGTTTGATGGTTATAGCTTGTTGTATTGTATCTTGATTATCAGAGATCTAATGTGATGATGTATTTTATTGATGATGTATATTCTTTGAGGTTTTCATACATGTGACTTGTACAATGGATGATTATGCATTTTGATTATGCCAAGTGGCATCTTGTAATTGCATATTATTTAAAACTAGTTTTCACTTATGATTATTCTTTGATGTGGATTTGTTATATATTAGATTTAGTATTTAATTAAACTTAAATGTGATTCAACATCATTGGACCCTTAAGAGATGCAATCTATTTTGATGGTTATATGTATGTCAGCTAATGGTTTTGCTATATTTTATCTATTATTATTTAATTATTTATTACTTAAAAAAATATTTGATAGACTTAGTACAACTTTAGGTTAATTTCTTTTGGGTTCCTTGGTGGGGCATTACATCTAGTATCAAAGCTTGAATTTCTACATTGGGAGCTCTTGATATATTGGAACACCGCTAGTTGTCAACTAGTTGAACTGAAACAAAAATTAAACTATTATATGTATCTATTACAAACTTGAACACTTGAACTAATTGAATTGAAATGAAACTTAAATAGTGTTATGTATCCTTTGTAACTTGAACATTTGAAAACTTGAACACTTGGAAACTTTAAACTTGATACTTGAAACATAGAAAAAAGGAAAAACTTGAAATGGTCTTGAGATTTGATTTTAGACATATTTCTTATGATTTCACTTTAAGGTGGTATACCTTTGTTGACTTTGTGAACATTTTTTTTTCTTGATTGGGTGTTGGAAGATGGTGTCTAAGACTAGATCAACTGTTAGAGGTCATAGTGCAGGCAAAAGTAGAGGTCATGGAAGAGGTGGACATGATAGTCTTCCTCCCACTCATGCAGAGAGTCCTATTCAGGAGGAAAATAGGGGAGAGAGCCATAAAGAAGATCATGTTGACTCATAGAGGACTAATTTGAGATAGATGATGATAAATATTATGAAGCACCTACCTCCTCCCATGGGTGCTTGTTAGTAAACAATTTTGTCCTTCAGATAGAAATGCAAAAAATGACTCAATATGTTTCAAAACAAGAAAAAAATATACTAAAAATTGGATAGATTATCATTTCATTGATAATCTTCCTTTGAATTGAGATGTACAACTCCCTTGTTTATAGATTTGCAATGAATTTAAATGATAATATTTACTTTTAACCTAAAGGTACTTAAGGTTTTCTGACATTCATCCATAGACATGAAATGAATGTGATTTCAAGATTTATAATTTGAATAGAAAGAGAAAGATGAATAAGCAACCACAAGACTACCTAGACAATCTTTCAAATTACAGAAAGGAGAGAGAGGAAGCTAAAAATATGTTTATTAAAAAATGTGAGTACATAATTGCAAGATTACATACATCACATTCAATATAGTAATATAGGATTGCATCTAAAATAGAAATAAAAGGACTCACCATCCTTCCAAATTAGAAATATAAATGTACAGATCACAAGACTAAGCACATGTATATTCCTCTTTATTTTAGAAACATGATAAAACAATAATAGTGTTGTCCCATCCCTCTATTACAATCAATATGCATAAAATAAAACTCCTTCCCCTATTACAAAATAGAATTGTCTTCTCCCTAAAGCAGTTGTAGAACTTGTTGACCAGAAAAGAAGAACCCCTTTTACAAATGATTTGCCCCCATTAAATAATTTTCCAACCACCATAACTTCTTACCCAAATTCTTTTTTCTTCTCGATCACATTATTATAATAATTAATTCTTATTAAATAGTAATTATTTTTTACATTCTTTTTCAGTTTAACTTATTTCCAAGAATCTCTTCCTATACAAGTTTTTCATAAATGTCTCATCTCATAATAATAATTAATTCTTTTGAATTCTTTTTTCACTTTTATCTTACCTCCCTTATCTCTTTTCCCAATACAATAATAATTAATCCGTATTGAATTAATTATTATTTAAATTCATTTGGTATTTGATTATTTTTCATTTGAATATTTAATTCTTTAAAGAATTAAATATTATACAATGAAAAATAATAAATAAATTATCTTTAAAAGCTTACCTTTTATATTTTTTTACATATTTGAATGGGAGGGAAATATCTAGGGTTTCTAGTCCCTAGGCAATAATGGCTCTAATTGGGGGTTACATTCTGTGCCAGGATGCAGAGAACTCTAGAATATTTGGTATGCTTCAGTGCTTCATTCCTTGGGTTGTAGAGTCATTTATCAAAATGAACCTGAACCTATACCCTTTCAATGAATATTACAATAAAATTCTTATCAATATCTCTAGCTTCTTCTTTCCAATAGGTGTTGCCACATCTCTACAATCTTGACTCTTCAATTAATGTTGTGAGCCTCCCATGTTTGAAGAACTTGTATACCTTCAAAAAAACCACCATAGTCTCTTGACATTTAGGCACCATGTGGCCCATGCTTTGGAACCAGGTATTATGACCTAGACTTAGCAATAAGAGATGTTAAAAACATTTTTCTCAATTACATCTACATAGGCAAATATTCCAGGTGTCTTGAATTTTTGTAGATGTGGGTTTTGTAGTATCAAGTCGGACAACTAATTCCAAGAAAATCTTACATGGAAGCATTCTCTAAATCAACTCTCAACTTGGAACTTACATTTCTCAACATGATAGTATTCAAGGCTGACATCAAAAAAGGCCTTCATAAGTTCCATTCTTTGGTTATTAATCAATCTATTCTTCCTTTACTAATTTCTCTATCTTTGTAGGTACCTGTTCACTCTCATCAACATTCACAACAAGATACAAAGTATGCCAATCAAAAAATTTCAGCATGAATGACCATTTCAAATCTTAAGGAAACATCACAGGTGTGAGAATATGTCCAGCTAATACATAACAAAACTATGAGAGCTTTTCCTTAACATTTTCTTCCAACTCCTTTGCACTATGGAATACTAGAAGATGAGGTGTCAAACCTAATTCTCAAAATTCCTAGACATTATGTTGTATTGGCTTTGTTTTTTGTTTTTTGTTTTATTCTCTAGCAATACTTAAAATAGGTACAAGGTTGATATGAGCCAAAAAAAGGTTTCCAAGGCCAACACAATGAGAAAAATCATGCAAAGACCCAACAACTAGCATTGGTCCAATGTCTTAATCCGATCCCCACAGCTCAAAAATACTTACGTTACTCATTTGTGTTCTCCTAGCCACATGAATGAGAGATGCATGCTCAATCCTTTCTACCATCCTTTAACGCAAACTCTTCTTCATGCTTAAATGGAGACATGGTCTCTACAGTCATATTCAAATAAGGAGCTATCTTGAAAGAAGTTACATGATGTCCGCATTCCTTCAAAACCATCCCGATGCTACTAGAAATCACTTGATAGGCTACATTTGCGGATGATGCATTGTCATATGATTCATTCACTAAACTTGATTTTGAATTCACCAATCCCAAATTCTTAATGCACCCACCACTTTCTCCCATTATCATAACTTTCAATTCCAATTGTTAGGAGAATGATGATGTTGACAGTTATAATGCATTATAAACTTTTCCAACATTTTGAGTCAATGATTCAATATAGGCTCGATTGAGATTCTTGTCAATGGTTATGTCTACTCTCTTAGAGTCAGGAATTAGATCACTCAATGCTCATAGGTGATGACTAACCAAAAGATGGGATTGTCATAGTCTTCAACTAATCTTCCTAGAGAGATATACACGAGGGCAATCATGAGTAGCATCACAATTATGAAGACAAGGAAATATTGATACAAAAATACCATGGTTAAACCATCCTTATCACCACGAGTTTATTTATATTTATTTTTATATCATGGTAAGGAGAAAACAAAATGTCCCTCTTTGATACTTTGGTCTCATTTCAACTATTCTTCCAATCTGCAAACAAAAATTCTTATCTTCTCCTCGATAGCTACCTTCTGTTGCTTATCCATTAGAAATTTTAACTACTAAACTTCATCATGCATGGCATCCACAAATATTTTAGAAGACTTTATGCTTCTTTCAAAAGAAAACTCCTTTTGATCTCCACAAGCAGAGGATCCTTCAAATGTCATCAACTCATGACTTTAGTCCACAACATCATCAACTGTAGAATGGCATCTTCCTAACTTGCATGCCTGCTGAGGTTTCTTGGCATTTGGAGTGATCACTGGTTCCACAAGCTCTAATTTAGCACCATCTATTGATGTAAAAAATCATGTCTAAACAAGATAGTAAGTTCCATCATCCACTACTTCCCCAAAACACCATCCACAGGCATCATGATGTTGCATATTTTTTTGCAGCCAATTGTGATAATCATGTAGGAGTTATTCATGTTTTGTGTCCCTACCATCGCCTCAAAAAATGTCATATTAAAATAGACAATTTGACAAATAAGTTGCTAACCCTAGAATTATTTGGGTTCAACAAAACTAATTCATTTATCACTGCACTTTCTAAGCTTTTTCCATAGTTTATTTTAAATTTGGTTTGATGCTTCCAACAAATGTGCAGTGGTCCCAATCTCATTCCCATTGTTGTAAAATGAAGTGATACACATTATTATTTGAAAATCTACCTTGATAAAAATAACTCATTTTCAAGAAGAACTATCATATCTGACCAGATTTTTTTTTGAGTTCCTATTAAATCACTTGTTAAAACCCATTCTTAAAATCAAACTCTACCTTAATTTAAGACTCCACCTATCACTTGACACCTTTGAATCAATGAAGAGGGTACCTTTTTTTTATTTTTGAAATTTTTTAGAAAATGAATTGACTCAAGGGAAGGGAAGGACTAAAAGATGATGCAACTTTATTTGAGGGGAACAACAACCCAAACAAAAACAAAAACAAACTCAAGCCAAAATTTGTTAAAAAGGGGTGCTTATTTACAATGGAGAGGGGAAAACCCTAAAAACTAAATATGACCATTTATAGGCTGGAAAAAGTATGAGCCCTTCTTAACTAGCTTTGGATATAATGGAACTAGATTTTTCATAAGGTAAACTAAAAACAACCAAAGTGTAAGGTTTTTCCCATTAACAAGGCAAGGTAGGGGTGGAAAAATAAACACAGATTTAAAAGTGTTCTCATCAATATCATGAATTTCTTCATAGTGAAATATGGAACTAATGTCTTGCATAGAATTTTTCATCACTATATTTGAAATTCCAACAAACTCTTCCATACCTTGATCTTTTGACTATTGCATTGATTCCTCCAAAGGTGACATTGAGGAGAGAACTACAGAGTTCAGTAAAACAAATTGATTCTTTTCCACTTCTTGGCTATCATTTGGTTCTCTTTTAATATCCTTTTCTTGCATCAATCCCATTCCACCAATCTCTTTTTCTTCAAACATTTTTTCCTCCTTTTCTAGCTCTTTCACGGGAGATTTTTTTTGCATAGGGACAACACCATAGAGAGGCTTTAGGAATGCTACCATTTTTGTCAAATCCCTTGTGACTTTAGCTTCCTTAAGACCCTTTGGTGCTTTGGACTATACCAATACTTCATTAGTCTCCAAGAGATCAATAGGAATAATTTATAATCAACTTCATGCTCATAGGAAGAGCCATCCAAGCATGTTGGTAGACATTGCATTATGTGATCAACTATACTTTTAGAAGAGTATTGATCATCAATCTTTCCTTGTGTATGTTGATCCTTCATACCTTCTTGAATAATATTAATTAGTGAAATAGCATCATAAGTCTCAAATATAAAAAAGAATCAAATTTTGAAGTCGAAAAATATCCTAATAAGTTTTCATTTGATCTTTCACCCTCTAAGCTTTGTTCAATAGGAGATATATCAAGGTTAGTCATTGAGTCAGTTGACTATGAATCATATTCATCATCATAATCAAAATGTAGATGGTAGGCTCTAGCTACACTATAGGGAGTGCTTTCAGTCATAGGAGGGATTAATAGATCTTCATCATTGAACACTATTAGACTTTGACAAAAAGAGGCAGGGGGTGCTGATTTAACTACTTCGAGAATGAGCCTTTTCTATTTAGACTTTTCCTTAGGATAATTCACCTCATCATTTCCTAAATATTTCCCTCCCATTCAAATATGTGAAAAAATATAAAGGGTAAGCTTTTAAAAATAATTTATTTATTATTGTGCATTATATAATATTTAATTTTTTTAAGAATTAAATATATTAAAATATTCAAATGTAAAATAATCAAATACCAAATGAATTTAAATAATAATTAATTCAATAAGGATTAATTATCATTGTATTGGGAAAAGAGATAAGGGAGGTAAGACAAAAGTGAAAAAATAATTCAAAAGAATTAATTCTTTAAAAGAATTAATTATTATTATGAGATGAGGCATTTATGAAAAACTTGTACAAGAAGAGATTCTTGAAAATAAGTTAAATTGAAAAAGAATGTAAAAAAAAAAATTCTTTAATAAGAATTAATTATTATAGTAACATGCCGAAGAAGACAAAAGAAGTTGGATAAGAAGTTATGGTGGTTGATAAATTATTTAATGGGGACAAATCATTTGTAAAAGGGGTTCTTCTTTTCTAGTCTGCAAGTTCTACAGCTACTTAAGGGAGAAGACAATTCTATTTTGTAATAGGGGAAGGAGTTTTATTTTATGCATATTGATTGTAATAGAGGGATGGGACAATACTATTGTTGTTTTATCATGTTTCTGAAATAAAGAGGAATATACATGTGCTTAGTCTTGTGATCTGTACATTTATATTTATGATTTGGAAGGATATTGAGTCCTTTTATTTCTATTTTAGATGTAGTCCTATATTACTACATTGAATGTGATGTATGTAATCTTGCAATTATGTACTCATGTTTTTGCATAAACATATTTTTAGCTTCCTCTCTCTCCTTCTTGTAATTTGAAAGATTGGTTAGGTAGTCCTATGGTTGCTTATTCATCTTTCTCTTTCTATTCAGTTTATAAATCTTGAAATTGCATTCATTTCATGTCTATGGATGAATATTAGAAAACCTAAAGTACCTTAAGGTTAAAGGTACATCTTATCATTAAAATTCATTGCAAATCTATAAACAAGGGAGTTGTACCTCTTAATTCAGAGGAAAATTATCAATGAAATGATAATCTATCCAATTGTTAGTATATTTTGTTCTTCTTTTGAAACATATTGAGTCATTTTTTGCATTTCTATCCAAAGGACAAAACTGTTTACTAACAGTGCTAATAAAGAGGGATCACATCATGCAAGGAATAAGGAGAGGTGTAGGTCCAAGAATCCTTGGAGAGACCTTCATAGTGATAAACAAAGGTTAGTTAAGGCCTCTTAGATGAAGGACCTATAGAGCTCCAAGATCAAACCCTTCAATGGGTTAGGTATAGGTTAAATGGATGAGCAGTGGCTAATTTCTTTAGATAGATGTTTTTCTATACAATTTTTTGACTCTAAAGTCAAAGTTAGGTTTTCTATCACAAACCTAGAGCTCTTTGGGGCTGCATGGTGGAACACTGAAGAGAAGAAACTGGGTGTGAACATGAACATTGTTACTTGGGAGTTATTCATTGAGAACTTCTGTGAATGCTTCTTACTAGAGGAATGACACCAACTAAGGGTCAATGAATTTCACAATATGATACAATATACTATATCTGTGGTAGTCTATGAACAAATATTTTATGAGCTCATGCCTTATGTAGGGACTAGTGAGAGTTCACTACTAATGGTTCAACACTTCATTTGAGGTCTAAACAATTATCTTATTGGGGGTGTAAAAGTTTTCCAAGCTAAAGCTCTCAAGGATGTTATACATCAAGATATCCTTTGTAGAGAAAAGTGTCACCTTGGGACATGGTGGTTTTGTGGGAACACCTACAACATTAGGGTCCATCTTCAAGATCTTACCTCCAAAGCTGTCAAACTTTCTTATCTAGAGAACAAAGCTCTGATACCAATTATTGGAAATGTAGATAGGAAAATAAGTTATAAGAGGTGGTGGGGGGGAGTGAATCAACATTTAAAACTTTTACCACTAAAATAATTCACCATACATCAATCTCATAACTTAACATGTAAACTAAATAAGTAACCCTGCATCACATCCAAAGCGTAATGTAAATCAACACATAACAAATAAGATTTTGCTTACCCAGAAACCCTCTAAGGAGAAAGTAAAATTGGGGCAGGGATGACACCCAGAAATCTTCACTATTACAATTGCAAAGTGTGGCCTATTATGGCTAAATATTTTTGATCATAAGCTATGATCTACATTGTCAAGGATCTGCCCTATTAAAAGCTTATAAGACTATTAGGTCTCACCTTGACTAAAAGATTTCAAACTCACAATTAAGCACTCTATTAAGATATTTACAAAATTTTGTTAGGAATACTCTATTAAGAGATTTACTTTGTATCACCTGTCAAAATGATTCAACGCCTAATCCTTTGATTAGCACCTTTTTTCTTAATGTTAGATCTCCTCTTTACTAGTTATCTTTTGATCCTCCTAATAAGGTCTATCTTCTGTAACCTTTAACAACTCACTCTATTTTTCTCAAACTAATTTTGCATTGTAGCTCCATAACTTAGCCATCATTTCCACCACGAACACCCATTATACTCTTAGCATTCATCTCCTTTGTGCATGGTACTCCTTCTTAGGGTTTACCTCTCTTAAATAGGCATTTGCAGAGATGGGCTAGGTCATAATCAATAACTGTGTTTGATCCTTATTTCCACCTAATTCTTTCCTTAATCTAATTGGATGTATGCATTGCAAGGGATGTGTAATATGACTAGATCCTAATTTTTGATAACAATTATTCAATTATATATTATCTTTGATGTTATACAAAATGTCAAGTCTTTACCAGTTAGTGGCTGCCAATCTCACTTGGGTAATGAAGATAGTTTTTAGTGTATGTTGAGCATTCTAGAGATAACCAAGATTAGAGTTAGTGTCTATTGAGATTACTCGAGCATTGAAGGAAAGTTGGCATGGAACCAGTGTTAACCAAGCTCACTTGATTACCTAAAAGAAGTTAGTAGAGGTTCAGTGTTAATTGAGCTTACTTAGTGAACAAAGGAAAGTTGGCATGGAACAAGTGTTAACCAAGTTCACTCAATTGATGAGCTTAAGGGGCTTTATAATGAATGGTTCATAAGGCACAACACTTGGTGAAGGTTTTGCAAATGGGGTTGCAAGCTTTGGGTTTAACTAAGGAGGAAACTCCGTAGTTAAGCGCGCTCAGGCTGGAGTAGTACTGGGATGGGTGACCTCCCGGGAAGTCCCGGTGCTTCACCCCTGTGAGCATCACCTAGATCCAATGAGTGCTAAGTGTTCCATTTATTCTCATGAGAGATGGATTCATGTTGAATCACTACTCATGAAATATGGGTCATCGAGTTTGACTCAAAATCACACAGTTAAATCCTGATATTCATATCACAATTTGACTAGCTGTGGAAATTATCTCCTACTTATCAATTGATGAGCTTAAGGGGCTTTCTAATGAATGGTTCATAAGGCACAACACTTGGTGAAGGTTTTGCAAATGGGGTTGCAAGCTTTGGGTTTAACTAAGGAGGAAACTCCGTAGTTAAGCGCGCTCAGGCTGGAGTAGTACTGGGATGGGTGACCTCCCGGGAAGTCCCGGTGCTTCACCCCTGTGAGCATCACCTAGATCCAATGAGTGCTAAGTGTTCCATTTATTCTCATGAGAGATGGATTCATGTTGAATCACTACTCATGAAATATGGGTCATCGAGTTTGACTCAAAATCACACAGTTAAATCCTGATATTCATATCACAAGTTCACTCAGTTAATAAAGGAAATTCATTGGGTGAGTTAATAAAGGATTTTTTTGTATCAAAATATTAAATCTATTGGATTAATTTGTTTGTTCTAGCTGACTCAAGGGTTAATTATTGATTTATTTTAAGTGTTTTTTAGCCAACTTGATAAGGTAATTCATATAAGTATAAGGTCAAGTTGAGGATTTAATGAGAGAATGAGTGGAATAGAAGCAAACAAATAGATGAAGTGAATTGGAAGGATAAGCATACTATCCTAGATAACTATGCTGCAAAGAGCATTCTGATCAAGGAGGATCAAGCAATCAAGCCAAAACATATATTTGAAATCAACTAGACAATTACATCAACAATTAGGTCAAGTCATTGTTACTCTCTAATAAATTTAGTAGTGAATCAAATCACCTAACAGAGTTAGCTTAACAACTATTTTCCAAATCTTTTAACAAGGCGACATTTCTAGATTGAAGTGTCTGAAGGCCACTCTTAACAAGGTGATCTAAATCCTTTAACAAGGTCACACCTAATAGTGTATTTTGTAACCTTTATTAGGGTTTGTTCCTAATAGGGCTTACTTTACAAGAGTGAAAAATAGTAAGTAGTTGCAATTGGTGGTTTTCCCAATTTGGGTTTCCATGTCAAATCTTGGTGTCTCATTTGTTCATGTTATTTGCTTTATATTTTTGCAACTAAGTTAATTAAGGTTAATCACACTTAATATCGTAAGATCTATATGTTTAGTATTAACCAAGTAATATTGAATATATTTAGTATTAATTGAGTGTTTATCGAGTAACAATCATTTTTAGTGTAAATTAAGTTATTGTGTTAATTGTTTGATTCAATGCTAATCAAGTTACAACAGTATATTCAACGGAGTTTGGTTTGTTTTGTACTAACATCTTAAGGGTCTAGGATTTGTTCTTGTGGTGATTGATTCACCCCTCCCCTCTCAATTACTCCTCTTACATTTCCAACAATTGGTATTTAGAGCATTTGATGCTTGTAGATAAGGTTTCAAGGACCTAAGCTAAAGACCAAGATGTCTTACAAAAGAACAAAGATAACTTCCAAGCATGCCATGAACTCATAAAACTAAATTTGGAAACCATTGGAGACTTAGGCCTAAAATATCTAAACATGAAGTATGTGGCACCTATTAGAATTATGACTATGGAATAAATTATAGAAAAAAAGAATCATAACATAATGATGATTGGCATTGCCTCTACTCTCAATTATTCTAATTTTGATGAATTCAAAGATTGTGGTACTCCTTATGAGATGTGGATCAAGCTTAAATATATCTATGGAGGAAACTAAAATGTAAGGAAAGATAAGGAAAAATTATTAGAGGTCAATTTGATCAAATGAATATGAGAGAAGATGAAAATATGATAGAATATAGTGAAAGAATCAAATCCAGTGTGTGTGCAATCAAAGCCTCAGGAGGAAAGATAGATGATATGATAGTAGCAAGTAAGGTACTCATAACTCTTCCTCCTATTTATGCAATTAGAGTTTCAATAATTCAAGAGATGTGATGTGATCCCAAAAATGATATAGCTTTGGATGCACTAGTGGGAAGGTTGACAAACTTTAAGTTAGATAACTATGATAACTATGTTCCTAACTCTAGTAACATTGAGTCTTCATTTCATGCAAATATTTCACTAGCAGTTTGACAATGAAGATGAAGAAGATTCTAATGATGATCTTGAAACCGTTGAAGCATTTCTTGCAAGAAGATTTCCTAAAGGCAAAGGTAAAATACCCCTAATCTATTTTTCTTGTGAAGAAGTTGGTCACATTTTTGAAGATGTCCAAACAAAGAAGGCAAAGAAGAAAAGAAGTACACCAAGTAAAAAGGAAAGAAATATTTCAAAAGCTATAAGGATAACAAGGATAAAGGTAAGAAACCTTGTTACATGGCTAAAGACTCTAACAATAGTGATGAAGGTGAAATGGTTTATATTGCTATTAAAGATGAATTAGATGATAAAAATGATAATATGGCCCTCATTTCTCATCTTAGCAAGAATGACACATGGATCATAGATAGTGATTGTTCTCACCACATGACTGGTGAAAAATCTAAATTTGAGAACTTGGTACACTATGCTAGTGGAAGTGTCATATTTGGAAATGATGAACCATGTTATGCAAAAGGAAAAGGATGCATTGCATTGACCAATGAACTCATATATGATAATGCTTATTAGGTTGAAGGACTAAAACATAATCTACTTAGTTTGGCATAGTTGAACAACATTAGATTCAAGGTAGAATTAAGAATGGTAAGGCCAAGCTACTGGATGGGAAAGGAAATATAGTTGGGACTATCAATTAAACAAAATGTAATTTATTCTATCTTGATCTAACTGAAATTTCATGTTTCCTAGCTCAAGTAGAGGAAAGTTGGTTATGGCATAAAAGGTTATGTCATGTGAATTTTGATAACTTGGTCAACATAAGCAAGAACATAAGAGTGAGAGGCATTCATGTTGGAAATATAAGGTAGGCTAGATTACTAAGAGGGCAACGGTAAATCAATAATCGATAAAACTTTAACTTACTTCTCCCATTAATCCTTCATCTATTATTCTGATATAATTACATGCATGATAGAATGAAAGCAATAAAACATTCATAACACTTTGACACAAGATATGGTAACCCAGAAACCTTCCAAATTAGAAAGTAAAACTGGGGTGGGGATGATACCCACAAGCTTTAGTATTGTAGTATAAAGTTAACCTGTTAAAGCTTACAATTGACCACTTCTAGTGATTTTCCCTGTTAGGAGCAATAAGGACTATAAGGTCCACCTTGTTAGAGGATTTACAAACATACAATGAAGTATGCACTTGATTAGGACATTTAGCAAAGAACTATTAAGTCAACCTAGTTAAAGGATTTGACTGATACACCTATTAGAATTAATTAGTGGATGATCTTTGATCTGCAACATTGATTTGCTAAATGAGATTCCTTGAATTGTAATGATCCCTTGGCTATGATAGATAAATCTCTATTGTCCCTTATACTACTTGTAGCCTTCTTCAAGTTTCACTCATACACTTTATATTCCTCTTACATATATTTGGATATGATACAATGAGTTACAATTGACCGCTTCTAGTGATTTTCCCTATTAGGAGCAATAAGAACTATAAGATCCACTTTGTTAAGGGATTTACAAACATACAATGAAGTATGCACTCAGTTAGGAGATTTAGCAAAGAACTATTAAGTCCACTTGGTTAAAGGATTTGATTGATACTCTTGTTAGAATGAATCAGTGGCTGATCTCTAATCTGTAGATTTGATTTGTTGAATGAGATTCCTTGAATTGCAACGTTCACTTGGTTATGATAGATAAATCTCTATTTTCCCTTATATAGCTTGTGTCCTTCTCCAGTTTTCACTCATACACTTTATATTCCTTCTCACATATATTTGGATATGATACAATGAGTTACATATATATCAACCAAAATATCTAATCACAAGAATTAGCTACAATACCAAATTCATCATAATTCACAAAGTCAGTCCAAATTTTGTAAATCAAAATTTGAAAACAAGCTCGGTGATGTTCTGATACTCAAAAAACACTATCAATGCTCAAAAAACTTTGGCACTTAGTTGAAGTTGAAGCCCAGTCCATACTAATCACTTTCAAGTAGCTCGAACTCGGTCAACATTGTATGAATTAGTGAACACTAAGAAACTCAATAATTGCTAAATACTCAATTAACACTGCATGACTTACTCAACGCTAGATTCACATTTTTAACTCTGTGATCTCGGTAGACACTATATAACTTAGTTAACACTATAGAGCTCAATTAACACTAGAGTCTTCATTACTTCCATTGGATAGCTCAATAAACACTACTACACTCAGGCTACATTGAAAAACTGTCTCAACTTCTCAGTAAAAACTTTGTAGCTTGGCATGAATTGTAGACTAACTATTTAGCTCAGTAGAAACTAAAACACTTTTTTAACACTACAAAGCTTAGTTAACACTAGAGTCTTCATTACTTTTGCTAGATAACTTAGTAGACACTGTTGGGTAAATGATAAGCTCTGTAGCAACTATAGAACTTGATAGGAATGTAACCAACAAACTAAGTGTTGAGTTAATAATAGACAAATTGACCTTAATGTCAAAAATCTCCCCCTTTGGCATAGTGACAAAAACATTTATCAAACCAAAAATCTGAATAAGTCAAAAACTTCTTTTATCAACATTTTGTGTCTTTAACTCAGTTTTGACTTCATGTTACTATAGCTCAATAAATTACTATGTTTTTTTTTTCTGATTTTTCAAAAAAAAAAATTGTAAAACATATTTTCTACTTATCTATACATGTATCTACATATTAGTATGCTACTTCCCCATACATATATCTATCCTATATATGTATATCTGGAGTATAATATTATTCTTCCCCTTTATCAATAATATTCTATATAGATAATACTCTATCATATCTTCTCCCCTAAGCATACATACTTCTCCCCCTTTTTGACATAAATTCCAAAGGTCTATAATATCTACAAGTTAATATCAAAATGTGACAAGAAATTAGAATGTACCTTCAAGATTAGTGCCATAGTCTTGTCCCAATTTTCTTGCAATACCTTACTTGCATGCAAGGCTATCTATGCTTCTGTTGACAATTCCATCATGTGATCAGCTATGGAGAAGCTATTATCATGGATAAGAGTCTTTGCATGTGATATGTTCTTTTTTAGTGCATCCATGTTTGGAAGAATCATGCCCTAAATTTATGCAAGTGTGGCCTTAATTATAGCTTATTCCCTCAATAATTTTTCTTAGAGATTTATCAAATATCTAATCTTTGTGAAGTGTACATAACTACAACTTGGATCAAGTTTTAGTTGGGGCACACTTTCCTTCATATCCTCATATATCTTTGATAATTTATCTTTAATATCCTTTGTGAAGATAGACATGTCACTCAATTTGACAAATAAAGAAATAACATTATTGACATATTTTTCAAGTGTAGCAAGAGTGTTAGACGATTCTACTTGATCTATAGCAATCTTTAGTGCTACTTGCTCCAACACTTTATTTTCAAATTTCCTTTCAGTTCTATGGAATGATTTTTCCTATCTATTCAAATCTTCATTGTACTTGTGGACAATATTAGCTAAGTGCTCCAAAATAGGTTGATTGCTATCAACCTCAATATTCAAAGTATCAACAAATATGCTCTTTATGTCCTCAAGGACTTGACTTTCCTTCTTCCTCTCTTCTCTAAGCTTCTATTTCTTAGCCCTTTTCTTTAGAAGTTCTCCCAGTGTATCCATTTGATTAGGAGTGAGGATAGAGATATCACAATTTAAGATAACAATGTCCTCATCCAAATTAATTTCTTCCTTTTTGTCATTTTCCTTTGAAATTATTGATGAAAACATTTATTTTACTTTATTGATAACTTTAATACTTGGTAGAATTGAGTCTCAAATGTCATTGCACTAGATTTGGATACACTTGATATTGAAATAATAGTAGAAACATATGCAATAGTAATGAATGTAATGACACATGGGATACTTGTTGTACTTGGATATTACTTGGTAGAACTTGATGTTGGAGGGACTAGCTACTCGATAGATGAAGTGCTGGGCACTTCAGTCAATGAAAAACTCTATAGTATAAATCTAGAGATTGGTTGGGTGCAAGGTAGTCTAGTGGTAACAACAACCAACTTGGTAGAAGCCTTCTTTGAGCCTAATTGCACTAAGGATTTTCTTGGAGAATAAAGAAAGGAAGTCATAATTTGTGTTGCAATCTTTTCTACATTAGATTCTTCAATACTCTATATTTCTAAAAGGTTTCCTCTAGTGGCTTCCTATTCTTCCTCCTCATCATCAAGATTAACATCATCTATCTCAAAATCCTTGATTTCTACTTCTTCTACGTCCTCATCTTCACCATCTTTTTCATCAATATGCACAAAAAATTCACTGAGTTTTTGCAACCCATAGATGTTTTTCCATGTGGTAGTAGTAGATTGCACCACATATTTAATGTCTTTAAGAAGTATCAGACATGTATTGAATTTTAGAGTGAGCTTCTTCTCATTCTTCTTCAAATATTCCTTCACCTTTTTCTCACTAAGACTCAACATAAGTTGTCTCAAGGTTTGTTCACAGATGTCCTTAGCAATCTTCATTACATTTTCCCATCTAGGTTTAACCACTTTCAAAGTTCATCAGGAATTTTCTATGATAGCTCATAAGGTGAGTATTTACACTTGCCCAAAATCTCCATAAGGGTATCTTCAATTTATTTTTTCTCTTCTTCATTCCTAGTCTCATATTTAAGAGGCTTAAAACATGCCATTCCTGCTCCTTCCATCTTCTTCAATTTTTCTTAATGGTAGGTTCAAGCCTCTTAAAGATAATTTTTTTAGCTTTATCTTCAACCAACTTTAGCTTCTTCTTGGATTTTTCTATTCTTCTTGAAAATACTATAGGGGAGGACTTAGTAGGTTTGGTTATTATAACCTTGCTCTTCTTCTTGGGAGGTTTCTCTTCCTCAAATTTAGTTTCCTCTGCTTTATTCTCTTCACCTTCATCTTCTACATCATCTCCTTTAACCTTGGTAATCATGAGAGGATAACTTGATGACTTGGTATTCTTGATTATTTTCTCTATCCTCTTCCTTCCTCTATTTACTACTTGAGGTAGCTTGATCTCAAGCTCAATTCTAGCCTTAGCCTCATCATATGTTCCAAAATGAGTTTCCTTAGGATCCACAAGATCATTTAGTAGAGCCTCAATAATATCTTTATTGTCATCTATGTTAACCCATATTTTAGAGGCTAAAAGCATACAAATCTAGGTCTAACTACCAAAATGTAAGCCTTGTCACAATCAACCATAAAACATATATCTTGCTCATGATCTTCTACATTCTTCTTAGGAATCCTAAATTTTCTATACATTTTCTCCTTAAATGTATCAAAATTGTTGTCCATAATGCTATCAAAGTTTTCTCTCATCTCTGGTATGAATTCATTCATTTGTTATAGCACCAAAGTATCTTTCTTCCATACTATAGATCCTTTAGAAGGGAAAAAATTCTAAACATAAAAGAATAAACATGTCAAGAGAGAGCCTAACTTACATAGATTTTTCTTTAACACTAATATTCTCTCCATATTCTTATTGAATTTATTCAGCAACAACTCGACCAGGTCGAAAGACAAATTTTTCTTCACAACCTTGTATGCCAAGTCAACCACTTCACACAACACATTATTCAATTGGGTTGAGTTGTAGATTTTGTGAGTAATTACATGGATGTCAAACTTCAATTCTATGTCAATCACACCACTTAGCTTCATGTCTCTTCCTTCCCACTTGACAATAGTTCACTTTGTCAATTCTACCTAACCTAGAGTTTTACTGGTCTTTGCTATATTCAACATGGGTAATCCAATTATCTTATGTATCCTATTCTTAGTTATTGAAATGGGATGATCTAACCATAATTGTCCATTGTGAACACAACTCAAGATAAATCTGATCCATTTCACTTGAAAATCCTTTGGCATATACAAAATATGTGTTAAACCCTTTGTCTCCAAATGTTTGTGCTCTAGTTTTAAAATGCCATGCACACATAATTAATTGAATGCTTCATTCATCTCTAGGGTTCCAAGATCCTAAATAGAACAATGATAGAATGAACAAATGTCATGGACAAGAAGTGCCTTCAGTGAAATTTGTGATTACACTCCATGGGGTCTAGTGTCTCAGCGATTTCTAGACTCAGTTTGAATGTGGGAGCCTTGCAATCCAATCCATGAACCAACATTTCTAAACCTTTCTTGAATTTTATTCTTGAAGATTCCATTGCTCAGTCAATTTTTGAATATGGGAGAATCTTCAACAACGAATACTTAAATTGTTTGGAGGCTTTGAATTCACTCTTCAGTCTATGCTCTTAAAATTCATGGTGAAACAATACAATTGATTTATTTCATTTAACAAATTTCTTCTTTTCAATCACCATTAATGCTTCATAAGAATACTCACATTGTGATAAGCTGTCCTCCACTTAGTTTGGTCTTTAATGCTTGGAAGAAATCTTCAACTTGATAAGGTCTCCTAACCCACTAGGAACTACCAACTCAGAGAACTTTGAACTCAGTAAGATTACCACAATTAGGTTTGAAATTGGTACATGGTAGAGTTACCAACTCAACGTCTGCATCCTAAAAAGATATGCAACTTGACCTTACAAAGTAAGGTCTTGTGACTCTACCTTTCTTAGTAAGGTCTTGAGTTTCTATCATCACTTGGTGATCCTTGTGCATCTTGAATGCTAATATGGATATTTCTACTTGCTAGTTGGAACTGATGTTAGATGACTTCTTATGAATCATAGTTCTAGTGATCTACATAGGAAACTAAGTTCAAATGTTTGGGCCACCCAATTCATTGATTAGGATGTCAACAATTTTAGGACTTTGGCTTGCATTCACTACAAATTTTTGTACCCATTGCTACCTCATTTGTTTTTTGATATTGTCAGCTTTGGCCTTCTTTTCATCTTCAATTCTTCTTAGGTTCATATAGTTCTTGGCAAGGTGTTCAGGTTCTATACAAATACAACAATTCTTTGTACTATCTCTTTTCCTCATGTGATGTTTCACATAGTTTTCTCCAATGTGCCCAAACTCACCATAGTAGTGACATCTACACCATGTGTTGTAATCCCATCCAAATATTGCTTTCACAATTTACTTTTTTGGGTTCCACTTTTTGGTCTTGCACTCTGAAGATTTGTGTCCTTTTTTATTGCAATTTTGACACTTTCCTTCAAACTTAGGTTTCTCTATGCATTCACTTGCTCTATGTCAATGCTTGTTGCAACTATAATACTTTCCATTGAATTTTTCTTTACCATTGCTCCAACATTTGTTTTATGTATGACCTATCTTTCCATAATGATTGCAAGTAGGTCTTTTCTTCTTTTGAAATCCTTCCTGAGATGATTCACCTTCTTATGTATATCCTATTCCAACTTTTCCTTTATGTCTATACTAATTTTTCTCATTGATCAATTGATTCATTCTTTCTTGAGATTTCATCATTCTCTCATTGGTTTTCTTTTCAATATTGAGATCATTCTGCAGTCTCTCATTCTTTGTCCTTAGATTGATAAGCTCTTGATTTGCATCATTGATTTGATCAAAAAAGTCTACTTATTGGAGGGATAGTTGCTGAATTTCATTGTCCTTTTCTTCTATTGCTTCTTTGGCTTTGTCTTTTTCTTTGACGACTTCACATAATCTAACTGATTGGATTTCTTGCTCTCTTTTTAGATTTCTAACTTCTTATTGAAGATTGGAATTCTTCTCTAATAGGTCTTTCATTGCTACATCAACTTCATCTAAATTTCTTTCTAGACATAAATCTTCAATTCTTTCTTCAATGTAGACATTGTCATCCATTTGTGATGTAAGATAATTCCTTCTTTTCAATTATTAAAAGAGTTACTCCTTTTCCTTCTTGAGTTTTCTAATGGCCAATTCCAAATCCAACTTTTCATTCCCAATAGCCTTATCTAGCCTATATACCTCTATTGCTTTTGATCTTATCTCAAGCTATTAAACTTCTTCTATGAGAACCAAAAGCTCTGATACCAATTGTTGGGAACATAAGGTAGGCTAGGTCACTGAGAGGGGAGGGGTGAATCAGAATCCAATAAAACTTTAACTTACCTCTCTAATTAATCCTTCATATATTATTCTAATCTAATTGCATGCATGAAAGAATGAAAGCAATAAAACATTCATAACACTTTGACACAAGATATGGTCACCTAGAAACCTTCCAATTAGAAATTAAAATTGGGGTGGGGATGATACCCACAAGATTTAGTACTATAATATAAATTTAACCTGTTAAGGCTTATAATTGACCACTTCTAGTGATCTTTCCTATTAGAAAAAATAAGGACTATAAGGTCCACCTTGTTAAAGTACAAGCATACATGAAGTATATACTCAATTAGAAGATTTAGAAAAGAACTGTTATGTCCACCCAATTAAAGGGTTTGACTAATACACCTATTAGAATGAATCAATGGTTGATCGCTGATCTACAACTTTGATTTGCTGAATGACATTCCTTGAATTGCAATGATCACTTGGATGTGATAGATAAATCTCTATTGTCCTTTATACTACTTGTAGACTTCTTCAATTCACACTCATACACTTTATATTCCTTCTCACATATATTTGGATGTGATACAATGAGTTATATATATATATCCAAATAACTAATCACTAGAGTAAGCTGCAATACCAAATTCATCATAATTCACAAAGTTAGCCCAACTATTGTAAGTCAGGTTTTGAAGAAAAGCTTGATGATGTTCTAATACTTGGAAAACACTATCAACACTCAACAAACTCTGGCACTTGGTTAAAGTTGAATCTCAGTCCATACTAATCACTTTCAAGTAGCTCGAACTTGGTGAACACTAAGAAACTTGGTAACTATTTAATCACTCGATTAATACTGCAAAATTTGTAAACACTATAGAATTTGGTTAAAACTATAGATCTTGGTTAACACTAGTCTTCATTACTTCCACTAGATAACTCAGTAGACACTGCTATGTTTGGGATATAATACAAAACTATCTCAACTACTTAGTAAACATTGTGTAGCTCTACATGAATTATAAATTGATTTTTTAGCTTAGTACCAATTGAAACACTTGGTTAACACTAACCCACCTCACAATAGGTATATAATAATCATGCTCTAGGCCATGCGTAGGAATAATGTATTCAATCTAAGGATTATTTTCCCACTATGAGGTGCATTTAATCTTGTCAACCTAGGGATGTATACTTAAAATGGTCGGCACAAAATGTGCACCAGGTCTCTTAATTAGTCACTATGCTTATGCTACAGGAAAGTAAAATGCAAGGAAAAGATGTTACACTATTGCTATAGGAAAATAACACACTTAACTCTATGAATACTAGAAATATAATGAAAGACTAACATAAATTCCAACTCATTTCATCCACTATAACTATTCTCAGAGATGCTATAGGAACATTCATGTAGTTTGATGCTACAGGAAGGAACTTACAACTTCTACTTGCAAGACTAAAAATTCTTGTAAACAAATCTATACTATCCTAATCTAATCCACCTCCCAGGTGGCCCCCCTTGGTTGGCTTCAACTAAAATACTAACATAGGATAGAAGCCAAAAACTATTTCATTACATTTCAAAAATTCATTACATGGAAACAATACATAGAACTATAAAAACATAACTCACTGCAAAAGTTAATAGTTTGTTCTAATAAAATTTCTTCTTTTAACTAATTAAACTAACACACTTGGTTCAATTCTTATATATAGGAGATTGATGCTTATTCCAAAATAGAAAAGTAAACAACCTAGCTATAAATCCATAGGAGAGAAAGAAGGAAAATAACAACTCAAGATAGGAAGAAGAGATAACAACATAAGGCAAGAATAATAAAGTCTAAACAACCGCTAGCTATAATAATAAATGCAAAGAATGTAGTAAGTCTTCATAGCTCCTCCATACTCGCTACCATGTCCTTTGGAACTGTTATGACTTTTCTCCACCATGGTTACATCTCAACATTATTTTCTCCTTGAAAACTGTTGGTTTTCTTCAACATTCATCTTTGAATTCTTCCAATGATCTTCAGCTTCATTGCTAACAAGTTAGTTATAATGCAGAGACAATTGCAAACAAGCATTTTCAAATAAAATTCAAATATAAGAACACACATTTTGATAATTATATGAAATACAAAATCATATATATGATATTGGAAAAAGATGACATACTATCTACCCATAGGTTAATCATTGGTTTAGGTAAACATAAGTTCACAAATGTCTTGATGAAAATGAAACAAAGTATTAACAAAGTGTTCAAAACTATCATGAAATAGAGGCAATATTTAGCCTCATCATCTGCCCCCTGGTAAATCAATGCTTGTCCTCAAGCATGACATTTCCTAGTTAGTGACCTAAATTCCCCCACTTCTACCCTTCCTTTTCTACTACTCTTGAAGGTATAATAGAATCCTCATGTTCTTTCCCAAACTTCCCTTCTATTGTCATCTTGCAACTTGTCAAGTTTATTAGCAATAATGTCATATAAAGGCCACATGAGCATTGGAGGCTACATAGTGAGTGGGCACCATAATTTAGGTATAGCCTATTTTCCTAGCTCTAGATACTTTGGAGCTTCGTGAAGGGAAACTTCTAAGTTTATGGGACTATGTGTCTTTGACCTTTTAAGTGACTTAGGTAATTTGGCCCATCTACTTCTAGCACCAGCCATAGCTCTCTAGAAAGAAAAGTAGAGCAAGTTCTCATAATTAGCATAGGCATTGGCTCAAGCAATGAAGATTCTATTTGTTACTCGCTTGTTCTTATCCCCATAAGTTAACTTGAACCAATCCCTAAGAACTTCTAGTTTGCTACTCTCTACTCTTAATGGCAGGGGATCTGTCCTTTCCTCGTTTATATAATTATTTAGCTACCTATCATAGTTTGCTTCATTAGACATCCAGGACATCAAAGCTATTAAATTTATATCCCCTATATAAAGTAAAGGGTTCCATTGGGTTTCTAAAGGGATAACAAAATTATGCACATATAATTCACAGAGAAAATTTTTCTGCCAAGATGGCACAGTCTGATATAAACCATAGAATTCTCGGATCGATTTAATTTTCTACATTTACATTCTTAAGGGTTAGCATGAGTTGGAATAAGAGAAATTATTCTTTTAAAAAAAGAGCATAAATTCGTGGTGGTGGTCTATAGGCAAGTGCTTGATTAGCCAATTTGAGGGCATGGCCTATCCTTTGTTTTTTATTCACCAATTGCTCTTTCATATCTATAATTTTTGCACTCAGAGACACTATATCTTTCTTCATTCTTTTCCTCTCCTCTTCCCATAGGGCCTTATCAAACATATGTTGTCCAAACAACTGAAAAAGGAGTTTTTGTAGGGTAACGAAACCATTGTCTTCTTCATGATTTTTTCCCCTTTTTCTCTATTCCCTCCATAATTGTTCTACAATATCAATAAACCATGTTGATTTATAGGAAACTAGGGTAGTGTTTGGATCAACTTGCTCAAGAATTATTTCATCTTTATTTCTTGAAGTACTTGTTTAGCCTACTGGGGTATCATTTTGGATTTTCATTACCCTCAACCCTACATTCCTCTTTAGGGTTTTCAAGAATGTTTTTAGTTTCAATGTAAGTAGGAGAGTGATCATGAACAATTTATATAGGGGATTCTTTAATAGATGGCTTGGATGAGGGGGATTCTTTGGAAATTTGCCCTCTCATTCTAGGACTTCTTCTTATAGGGGTTTCTTCTAGTATCATAGACTTCTACCTACCTCTTCCTTTTGGTGTCTCTGCTACAAGAGTAACTATTGCAGGACCCTTCATAGTTCTCTTTTGCCTCACAATTGTATGCTTTGGCTCTTCTTTTACTAGAATAGAGATTTCTTCTTGCAATTTTCATTTTCTCTTTGCTTGGCTAGAGGTAGGTTTTTGGGTTTCTTGAACAGGTGAAGACACAGTCTCTTGTACATTTTCTTGCACATTTTCTTGTACATTACCTTGCACATTTTCAGCTTCATCCTCTTGAGTGCTTTTCTTAGTAGGTTCATTAGTGGTGACTACATTCTCCTCACTAGGCTATTTATGACGGGTAGCCTAGGGTTGTAAGGTTTTAGCTTGGGAAAATTCTGCCCATGATAGGGGAGAAACATCCCTAAGTAACCTTTTTATGAGTAATTTAATTAGGGCATGATGGGTGACAGAATTATCTTTTTTCTTTTGAGTTTCTTTTGTACTAATACATGACATATTGTACAAGAAATTGGAAACATTAACTGGATGATTATGCCTTATACAATTGAGTAATTTAAAATGATGTGCATGTAAATATGTAAATCTACCTTTGCATGTGAGATACTTGACAATGTGAATGGCCAGTTCATTGTATGGAAGCAAAAGAGACATTCTTAATCTTTTTTGGTAATATCCATCTGAGGGTCAATTGGTATGATAAATTGAGCTCTAGATGATCTCACATCATGAGTGTTGGGATAATGTTCTCCTATCAAAAAAAACCCAATAACTTCTTCTATACATTCCTCTATAGCAACTAGTGTTAAGCCCCATACAGAAGCTTCCCCTTCATTAAATGTCCTTGTAAATTCTGTGGCTACTTCTTCATCGTATGCAGTCAAACTTTAAAAGTACCCTAACCAACCATATGCATTAAATCTCCTCACAACTTCTACATCTAAGAGCAAAATAGTATGCTCCACTAGTTCTCACCTCTACAATTGTCTACCCATTCTACTTAAACACTTTCACTGTCTACACTGCTTGCACTATTTACCCCTTACAAATTTAGGCTTCTTTTGTTGTTTTACAGACCATTTTCACATTTCAATTAACATGTAATTAATGTCATAATGATTTTTTATGAGGCAATAATATGGCTCTAATGAGAGTAAATCATGAAAGTGTGTGAAGATCGTTCAAAAATGGGTTTAGATTACTTAAAATTTAAACACAAGTCACATCATAGCCTGACAATAAAATCATTCAAAAATAAGGGGTATAATGCCTAGACACTTGTGTACTTAAGGAAATATGAAGATTTGGAAAGATCTTTATGAATAAATGTAGTCATTGGGTTTTAGCGACCTTCCCTGCCCCCTACAAAATAAGGACAAGTGTCCACACTTGTTAGACTTAGTATGGGGTATGAAAACTGGCATAACACCACCATAATATAAAGAATGTAGTATTAAATATAATCAACAAAATCTGCAGACTATAACTAAATTATAATTTGAAAACCTTATAGCTATTACTTGATTTTTGCATATACCAAAAGGTGGTGGAAGTGATATCAGCAGTGACAACATCCATGAGCATCTTGCAGGGTTTATTGAAAGCATTAGAAAATGATGAGGTGGAAAGTGGGTGGATGGAAGGTAAAGAAATGAGATGAGGTGGATGATGAGGTGGATGGGTGGAAGGTAAAGAAATGAGATGGAATGAGAAAGTGATTTGAGAAATTTGGAACTTTATGTGGGCATAAAGTTTTTATTATAAGCATGCACAAAGAAATTAGTGTTGAAGAGTGGCAGGCAGAAGGTTAACACCTTCGACTGTAGGAAAAGTTACCTAGTTTGTATTTGAATTTGGCCACTAGAAATATTGTAGGAAGTCCTCTTTGGTTTGGGGTCATTTATATAACTTGAGTCTATGACCATTGACTAATAATTAAAAGGCACTGGACTAATGGTAGTTTATTGAATAGTTCCATTATCAAAGACATGACTAATTTCATATGGACCCAACCATCTTGTCTGCAACTTTCCTGGCATCTCTTTAAATTTGGAATCATATAGTAGTGCCCAGTCACCAACTTGAAATTGTTTACTACTAAGATGAGAGTCATGCCATTGTTTCCTTTGTTTTTGTATAATTTTAGTACGTTCCAAAGCAGCTTTGTGCAGTTCATCCAAAGAGTTAAGATGCAAAAGATGTTCTCTTTGTGCTATAGGAAGTTCAATGTCTAACTCCTATGCAATTCTCAAATTTTTATGTTCAAATTCAATAGGGAGCATTGCTACCTTCCCATATAGGAGCTCAAATGGTGCGAATCCTATAGTAGTCTTCCATGTTGTTCTGTAGGCCTAAAAAACTTCTTGTAATTTGTTGGTCCAATCCCTATGGTGTAGATGAACTATTTTGTTAGGATGTTCTCCAGCTCATTATATGTGACCTCTACTTGTCCATTAGCTTGAGGGTGATAAGGATTGGGTTTTTGGTGCTTGATTTTATACTATTTCATTGGTTCTAAGATCAAATTAGAGATAAATTGGACACCTTGGTCAGTGACTAGCTCTTTGGGTACACCATAGTGAGTAAAAATTTCTTCATATAGAAATTCAGCAACTTTTTCATCATGAACATGCTTCATAGCTTTAACTTCAACCCATTTTGTTAGGTAATCAATGCACACAAGAATATAGGATTTCCCATTAGATGGAGGATCAATTGGACCAATGAAGTCCATGCCCAATTTTTCAAATGGTGTTAATGTCATTTGTGTGTTAAGATACATTTCATCTCTTCTTGTTGGTTGTCCCATCCTTTGACATTTATCCTACTTCCATGTATAGTTGGGTGCATTTTTGTAAAGTGCAGCCAATAATAACCAGTTGTCAAGATTTTCAAGCCTGTTCTTTTTGCTAAAAAGTGTCCTCCACATGGTTCATTATGACATACATGTTGAATGTCATATGTCTCATCCTCTCACACACATCTTCTCATAACTTGATCAAGTCTTGTGCAAAACAAGAGATTATCTATCCAAGAGAAATGGAAACTCTTCTCTACAAGCAACTTCTTTTCCTTGTAAGAAAAATGTTCTGGTATTTTATTAGCTACAAAGTAATTAGCAATGTTTGAATACCATGGAGTTTGAATAGAAATATGAAATAAATGCTCATCTAGAAATGCATCATCTACCAAAGTAGTGTTAGTATCATCATGATGTATTCTTGACAAATAATTAGCTACAACATTGGCTCTTTCAGGCTTATCAACAATAGTTATATCAAATTTCTTGCAACAACAGTAACTATCTTGCTAACCTACCTATTATAGCAAGTTTGTTCATGAGATATTTAATTGCTACATGATCAATATCAAAAAATATGGAATAACTAGTTATGTAATGCTGACATTTGTTCTGGGCATAAACTACTACTAGCAATTCTTTTTCTGTCACTGTGTAGTTTAATTCTAGTCCATGAAGGCTCTTGCTAATATAATATATTGCATTTTCTAGATTTTGATATTGTTGTACTAAAATTGCACCTATGGCATAACCATAAGCATCTATATATATATGAAGAGGTAAATTCCAATTAGGGCCTTGTAAAACTAGGGCTATAGTCAGAAATTTCTTAAGCCACAGGAAGGCTTCATCACATTCGGATGTCCAACTAAATTCAGCTTCTTATGTGAGTAACTTATACAAGGGGCTAGCTATTTTTCTAAAATCTCTTATAAAATGTCTCTAATATCCAACATGACCTAGAAAAGGTCTTGCATCTTTCAATTTTGTAGGTATGGACAATGTTTGAATTACCTCTATCTTAGTTGGATCTACTAATTGTATTCTTGCAGCTGATATGAAATGACCAAGTACCACACCTTCCTACATGAGCATGGAACATTTTTCACTATTAAGTGCCAAATTATATTCTTGACACCTTACCAAAACCTTTTCAAGATTCATCATTGCTTCCTCAAAAGTTACTCCAAATGTTGTGAAATCATCCATATATATTTCCATACAATCATGTGATATATCAACAAAGATACTAATAAAAGCTCATTGGAATGTTGCAGGAGCATTACATAGACCAAATGGTAAAATAAAGTATACAAACGTAACCCATGGGCATGTAAATGTGGTTTTTTCTTGATCTTCAAGAACAATACTAATTTGATTATAACCACTATACCCATCTAGAAAAGAGAAATACTTCTTTCTAGCTAGAGTGTCTAGAACTTGGTCTATAAATGGTAAAGGAAAGTGATTCTTTTTGGTGGCCTTGTTCAATTCTCTATAATCTACACAAATTCTCCATTTTCCTCCCTTTTTGATCACTATGACCAGGGGTGACACCCATCTACTATTAGATATATGATAAATAAAACCAACATCAAGCAATTTTTGCAATTCAGTTTTAACTATTTCTCTAAGGCTTGGATTTATCCTTCTTTGGGGTTGATGAAGTGGTAGAAAACCTTCATTGATGTATATCCTATGGGTGCACAATGTAGGACTCAACCCTTTCATATCACTATAGTCCCATGCAAAGGCCTTTTCATGATTTTGAAGATACTTTGTTAACTGTTCCATCTATGTGGGTGTTAATTTGGTATTAACATGGAGATTATGACCTTTAGATAGTTCAGCAGTAGTGGTGGACTCTATCATAGCAGCTTCAAAGATTGGACTTGCTTCTAATTTATACAGTAAGAGTGTATGAAGAATGTCAGGTTCCTTGAGTAGAGTACATCTCTCATCACATTCTTCATATGTGATTAATTCCAACATAGAACTTTCAAATACATCTTTTTCTACAACACAACTATTAGTAAGGATACTATGAAGTACTAAATCTTCCTCTTACAGCTTTAGAAATGATTATCTATGCAACATCATGAGTTGTACTATAGAATTTTTCTATTCTTCTTCATCCCCTAAATTTGGCCAAATAGATGTGCTCAAATCTGGTAATGGTTGGGCTGGAGGATATAAATCAAATTTCTTTGTTGCTTGGCCATTGGATGTAGTCATATTCCCTAATCTACAACTTATATTTGCATCAGTTGTAGCTAACTATGGTTGACCTAGGATAACAAGGTAACCAAATAGATTAACTTTGGGGGATAGAATCATGAAGTCTATAGGATACTCTAGAGAATCTAAGGTTACAAATATGTTTTCTATCATCCCATCAAGGGTGACAGTAGAACTATTTGGAAGTTGTAGAATTGTTGGAGTAGCCCTTAATCCTTCTATTTTCAACTTCTTCATAGTGTCCTTGGTCATGACATTAATAGCAATTCCAAGACCTATTAAAGCATTTTTAATAAACTAACCATTTATACTAACATTCACTATTGGACTACCTAGATTAGAATATTTTGGTGTGATCAATTTTCCTAACATAATGTCAGCCAATTGTCCCACAACATGAACTGTAGTGGGATCCTTTTTCTTCCTTCCAAGCTTCTTCAGGCAAGCATCTCTAATGGAATTTCCATAGATTGGAACATCTTTAATGGCTTGGAATAGGGGCATTTAGACATGTATATTCTTCAATTGATCAACAATATCAAAAGGTTGTTCCTTTGCTTGTATAGGTTTTCTTTGTATAAACTTTTCTGAAAAAGGAGGTTCCATTGCTAGTTGAACTTGGGTTGACATAGTGACATTGGTTTGGTCAACCATTTCAGAAACTAAGGGTTTTGATGTTGTAGAATTTGATATTTCAATTATAAGGGGTAGTTTAGGCACTGGTAAAGTTGTACCAAATCTTAGATGTATATCTGCAACACTCAGAGCATAAGCAGGATATTGCTGAGCATCAACATTATACCTGGGCTACTATGGCTATTGGCTATTTGGATTTGGTTGAGGTTGTGTAGGTAGTTGTTTTTTCTTTTGAGGTCCAGGATTTGTAGGTGGTGGCATTAGAGCAGGTTGTTGAACTGGAGGTGGTAATTGTGGAGGACTAGTATTTTTGTTAGACCACTATTGAGATCCCCTCCATTGGTTCATAGGCTATCAATTCGCTTGGGGTGGTTGCCACTAGTTATACTAGTTTTTCCAGTAGTTTTGTTGGTTCTACCATTAGTTACTCTATTGTTTGGGCTAAGATGGTTAGCGATTCTGAGGCCATTAGAGTTGTTGCAGATTGTTTTGTCCAACATTATTCCAATTAGGTTGATTATATTTTTGCCATTGATTACCATATGAATTTGAATTTTGTAAAGAATCCTAAGGAATACCTTGACATTGGGCTTATGGCCGGCATTGAGCAACAAAAAATACTTGCTCATTATCTCCATCTATCTTGAGGTACTCAGTTGGAAGATGTTGGTTCTCCATGCTTGCAATCGATTTACATTGGCAATCCTTCTTTTGCTTCTGGCAATGAGGGCAGTATTCAGCTAGTTGTATCTTAGCTTCTACGTGCTTTTTCTTTTCAATCATTTTGTCAAGATGTGTAGAGACATCATTTATGATGTCCTGCTTGAAATTTGACAATAGATTAGATATCTCAAGCTTTGAAATACCTTGGGTGATTCCTTTAGTGACTATGGAACAAGGTCCTCAGCCTTTCTTCATTGTTGACCTTGAATAGTTCTGATAGATCTTCTTGAGGTCATCCCAGGAAGCTTGATATACATCACCACTAACCATCAGGTCCAATGCTTCTAGATAGTCATCATTCTCACCTGTTAGAAAGACTAGCTTTTGTGAATCTTCAAACAACACATGCTGGGGGTTCTTTTGCAGTGCATATAAGAAATGTGAAACATAGTCTTCTAATGTTTCTTCCTCATTCTGTGATATCCTAAAGGCATCATCTCCTCTTGAACTAGATGCTTTGTAATACTCTTTATATTTATCTAGAAATAAAGTTTGCATTTCATCCCAAGTTCTTGTTGCATTGGCTCCTAAGCCCATGAACCATTGTAGAGTTGATTCTTTCAATGGTTTTGGAAACAATTTGAGTTTATGGGCATCAATTTTGTATTTAAAACTACAACAAAGTATGTCAAATTTAGACAAGAAAGTATCAAGGTCTTCGGTTGCAAGTCCATAAAACTTTGGAAGAGTAGTTGGAGGTATGTTTTTTAGATTAACATTGGTTACAAGACTTGGAAGAGGGAATGGAAAAAGTAGGTTATTCCATTACTAGAGGTATTAGATTATGAGGTTTCTACTGAAAAGGAACATTAGGTACTAGGTTATTACCAACTACTGGATTTAAGGTAGTGCTATCAAGAAAATTGGCCAAAATTTTAGCAAAAGGTTGAAGACCACTTGTATCTATAGATTCTACTCTTAAAGATGATTTTGTAGGAAAAAAAAGGCTTGTGTCTTCAAAAGGCAACTCAACTTCTTCTTCTTTAATTTCATCATTCAAATTAACAGACTCTTATGGAAGAAATCTACCACATTCATCTCGTCGTCTTCCTCTTCGATGCATGTAATTGAACTCTTAAAATTGGTGAAGGAAGCTTCAAGAATAAAAATTCCTAAAAGAAAACTTTATATAAGAACTATGACTCAAAAATGCTCCTAGCTTGACACCATCCCCGACAACAGTGCCAAAAATGACTCGCCTCACAATAGATATATAATAATCATGCTCTAGGCAATGATTAGGAATAATGTATTCAATATAAGGATTATTTTTCCCATTATGAGGTGCATTTAATCTTGTCAAGCTAGGGATGTATACTTGAAATGGTTGACATAGTATGTACACTAGGTTTCTTAATGAGTCACTATGCTTATGCTACAGGAAAGTAAAATGCAAGGAAAAAAACTTATACTATTGCTGCAGGAAACTAACACACTTAACTCTATGAATATTAGAAATACAATAAAAGACTAACATAAATTCCAACTCAATTCATCCACCATAACTATTCTCATAGTAGGAACATTCATGTAGTATGATGCTATAGGAAGGAACTTACAACTTCTACTTGTGTGAGGCCTCGCCCCAACCCATCGTAGCATAGTGATACATTACTATTATTTTTTTATTCATGACTCGAGATGTCAAGACATTATCTGATGCTTAGAACATACTTTATTATTTCATGTTGTGTGATGTTACTTTCAGATATAATTGATGATTGTCATTTAATGTTTCATGTATATGTACGTTGATGAAATCAGTAAATGTAGGATTGAGATCTTGATTTAAGATATTTTAAATGGTTAAGAAGTATGTAGGATGAAGAAATCTTTATTGATGTATGTTTTAATTTATGTAAATTTCTAATACGTATACATTTATGTACATGTGATTTTACGGGACTACTGATGTGTGCAATGAGTGTGCAGATATTTAGTCGAGAAAACCCTACGGAGGAACATAACTGATCTCTATGTGCTAATTTTTGGAAACCTTGTTGTTCATAATTCACGTATTGTCTTGTGAGATATATGTATGTATCTTCCTTGTTTAGTGAATGTTTATGTTCGTAATTATGTTCTTTTAGTGTCGTTTGACACTCGTAAACTGGTTATGTTTCTTAGCATGCTACTTAGAGTTAATTGTTTAACCTTTGGACCAAGTTGGTTTAAGTTAGTGTAATTTTACTATTAGGTTCTTAATCAAGGTTAGTCATCCCTTAATCTGGATTAGTGTTTAATTTGCAAGTTAGAGTAGTTAGATGGATCTATTTTATTCTTAGATTTTTATTTAGCTCTAAACCTCCTTCCTAAGGCTTAAAACATGATATTATTCTAACCAAAGGGTATGGTATGGGTTAGGGGTCTTTTCCAACCCCTAAGCCCCTTTTATTGACTTTTGAGGTCACTCAAAAAGTCCCTTTTTGCCTTTGTGCGAAAATTGACCATGGATATCTTGTGTTACCTCACCTCATCTCCACTTAGGGTTTAACCATAGTGTAGGTTGGGTTAGGAGTTTCTAGAATTGCAAGTGGGTGCGGGTAGTTATTGAGCCCTTGGGTGGTTGAGTTGGAGGCCTATTTAGAGGCCCTTCTTGGTCTTGTAGAGGTTGTTACCCAATCTCTACATTTAGAGAGGAATTCTTGAAGGTTGAAGGAAGGAAAGGGGATACTCTACTCAAATTTGTTCATTGCCATTACCTCTTTGTGAAGGTAGGAAATTCCCATCTCCCTTATTCAGTTTTTATGTTTTGTTTCATGTTCATGCTACCTTGTTTTTGTTTCACTGTTTGTATGGTTGTGGTTATGTTGAAAAAATTTTAAAACTATGTTATTTTGGTTGTTTTCCTTTCATGTTTATGTTTGCAATTTTGAGATTTTCCTTGCATGGGTATTTTGGTATTACTCACCCTTGGAGAGGGTAGAAGTGACCAATTTAGGGAGTGGTCTATTTAGTTGGACTCCAACCAGTGTAGAGTCTCTTCTCAAGATGAGAAGAGGGATAAAGGGTAGGGTGTTATGGGCCCCTACCCGTCAGCACAAACCTGGTATGAATATGGCATGTTTAAATGGAAGAATGAAAGTTCTTGGTTATTAGCCCTGATTGGGCATTTGAATTGGTGTTGTGCTTGACTTCTCCTATTGGAAGAATCCACCTTTCCCTAGTATTGATTCATTGTGAATCCTATTGTGTAAACCATGTATGATTATGCATGTTTGATTTTCTTTTGGTTCTGCTTGGTTGTCACCCGATCAGATATTGGTTTCCTCCATGGTTCTTGAAATGAGATTCAGAAAACATTACAAACTCCTTGATTTTGATCATGAAAAAAATTTGATTTAATTGTTGAAATTTGGGATTTAGATCCCATTGTAAATTGTATTTTAAACCTTATTGTAAATGGCAACGAAGCTGGGTTTTCTTCCTGATTCTTTCCCGGCTGAGCCTTGAATCAAGTTTGCCAATAAAATTGGTGTTTTGAGCATAATTGCTTGTCATGTGATTAAATTTTGTAAACATTATTTTGGATGGATGCACATTAAAATAAGATGGAAATGGTGTGGATTTAGTTGGGAAAATTTCAAGCTTATTTTTATGATTGGAAACGAAAATTATATCATGGATGTAGATTTAGTTGGATTAAGCAAATTTTCTAGTTTCTTTATATGTTCCTTATATGTTCAAATGTCAACTATGTTCCGGAAAGAAAATAACATCTATAATTGATCTATTGCAAATTCAAGTTATATAGGAGATCATATTAAATATGGTGTTAATAGGCTTCAAATTATTGTATCCATGTGTTTAATTCTATTCAAATATATATATATATATATATATATATATATATATATATATATATATATATATATATATATATATACTTGTCTTGTAATTCTATACTTAGGAATTTTCAAAAAAAAAAGTGGCCCAAGAGAGTAAGAAAACTCTCTGCCTTTTATATGGGCTTGAAATTTAAAATTTTATGGAATAGAGAATATTCTTTTCAATATCCTCTTTTGAATCATTGTAAAATCTTGTAAATTACAATTAAAATAATTATGATAATAGAAATTGTGTAGAATATAATTTAAAACTTATATCCTTAATATCTTATCTCCACCTACAAAACCTTAGCCATAACTAGCCTAAAATATCCTAACCCAACAACAAAACTTTTTCATTAACTCAGGCTAGGAAGCAATGTTTTTAAAAAAAAAAAAAAACCCAAAATTTATAAATAATATTGTAAATCATCCCCAACCCCCTGTCAGCGAGTACAGGGGTTGAATCATGGTGGGGGGAAGAGCTGAGGTCAGCAAGCATTGTCATTTTCTATTAAAAACTACTATTTCCTTCCCCACTTTAATCTTACCTTACTCCTCCAACGTGACTTCCTTGACTACGATAGGGAGAAAGGAGGTAGGCCTGCATGCGCAGGCCTTCGAGCAGCGCGCGTCCATTGGGATGATGACCCCCCCCTGACACGCCACTTGGCATAGGGTGTAGGGGTGTAGGGGGGGTGTAGGGAGGTTGGATAGTGTTAGATTAAGCTAGGTTAGGATAGGATGTTAATTTTAGTGTTTAATTAGTTTTTTTTATTTAAGTTAGTTCTTCTTTTGTATATTGTTTTAAATTAGTCAAGTTTAGAGTTTGATATTTTAGGTAATGCTAGTTTTAAAGTTAATAAAGTTTTCCTTGTTGTTAGTTTAGAACTAAGTAAGTATCACATTAAAAATGTAATATAGTGTTAGATTTTAAATTAGTTAGCATTTTTTTTTTAAAAATATATATATATATATATATATTGCGATATAATTTAGTTGCAATCATAGTTGTAATTTAGTTAGTTAATTCTTAGATTTATTTAGTTGTTTTAATATTCATGTTAATTAGTCTTGGAATACGATTAGCTTCAATATAGATATATGTAAAATTGATTTTAGTATTTTATTTAAGATGAATTTGTTTAGATTTTAGAGATGTTAGTATTGAATAAAATCTTGTTAATTATGTTTTAATAAATTAATTTATTAAATTAACCTTGTTGAATATAGTTAGTATTAGATGTAAATATTAATGGGTTTAATTAAAGATGGTTAGTCCCATGCATCAGATCTTAGTAGACCAATTAATAATTTATTTAATTAATGATCGATATTTATCTTATCACAAAAGTTTTAATATCTTAACGGTGTAATCATCCTCATGTTATAATCTTAAGACATCTTGTAGAGAACCTGTACATAGAATGTTATCTCAATCATTTCATCTTTAAGCACTTTATTTAATAACTATACTTAGTAAAAATAATAATAATAATAATTTGTGTTTTTTTGCCTCGTAGTTTGGGCATGACATTTTGGTATCAGAGCCCGTGTTTCAAAACTAGGAACCTTAAACCATTATGCTTCCTAAACTTAACTCAAACTTTTAAATTTGTAGATGCTGCCTGTTACTCGTAGCCGGCGAGGTAGAGGTCGTAGGGCTTGGGGTGGTAGAGCAGGACAGGAGGATGGACCACCTCCACCACCATCACCTCCACCTCCACCACTACCGAACCTGAACCAGGACATTATAGATGCACTTCAGACTTTGATCGGTGTAGTTTAGCAGAGAGTAGTACCTATAGTTTAGCCAGTTCAGCAAATTCCAGTAGTGGAAGCAGAGGGACCTAGAGGAGGCGGGTCCAGAGTCAGAGAGAGGACTAGGAGTCCCCCACTGAGGTAGTTAGAGGGTTAGGGTGAACACGAGGAAGATTCCATACACCAGAGAGGACCCCCTTTTGATAGACCTCCTAGACATGTAGGAGATGACATTAGGGAATTGATTTGACTCAGACCACCATTGTTTACCGGTACCACTAAGGGTTTAGTAGCAGAGGCATGGTTGCAGAGCTTACAGTGGTGCTTTGGGTTACACCCTTATGGGAGTAATCTAAAAGCATGCCTAATAGTTCATCAGTTGAGAGGGGATGCCTCCAACTGGTGGCATCAGGAGGAGATCATTAGTGGAGTGAGGATGGACACCCTCACATGGGAATCTTTCTTAGAAAGATTTTGAGAGAGGTACTTGTCAGAGCATTTTTGGCAGAAATAGATAGAGTTTCATTCTCTTTATCAGAGAGGCCTTACAGTGGCTCAGTACGAGAGTAGGTTTCTCAAGCTCCTTCCTTATGTGGAATACATGAAGGAAGAGAAACTGCGGGTGCATCACTTTATCATGGGTCTGAATTTCTCTCTTCAGGACCCAGTTAAGATGGCCTTCCCTACCACCTTTAGACAGGCAGTGGAGATAGCACTAGTTTCTGAGGATACTCAAGGTAGGTAGGAGTCACAAGATTGGTCTCAAAACCGAAACTCCTCCCAATAGAAACCCCCTTGGAAAGGGAATCAGAACTATACAGCAGGGTCCTCTAGGGGCCAGCAGTCTTAGCAGCCAAAACCCCAACAGCAATAGCAGAAACCTTCTCAAGGTTATCAGGGCTCCAAGCCCAAGCAGTGGCAGTCATAGGGTCCTAGGCATGATCAAAAAGTATAGGCCCCATAGTCATAGTCAGTGAAGACTCAGCAGTCTTCTAGGGGTGGTTACAGTGGATCTAGCAGGACAGGAGGCCCATAGCAGTCTGGGTCATAGGGTGAACGATCTTATACTTGCGGATCATGTTACACTTGTGGTGGCATGGGTCATATCGCTAGGGAGTTTCCACAAGGATAGGCATCCAATGATCAGAGTAGAGTTTTTTCAGAGTTGATGGTTGGTGACTTGGGTAGATCCCATAGAGTTTTTGCAGCGGTTGACAACCACCAGGCTGAGCATTAGGCTGCAGTTATCGAGGCTACAGGTATTATACAGGGCCATATGGTTGCAGTTTTATTTGATTCTAGGGCTACTGACTCTTTTATATCTCCATTTGTGGTGGAGCATTTTGGGCTAGTGGCAGTTAGACAGGATGTTAGTTGGGAGGTAGATTTAGCCTCAGGAGCCAGAGTGTCAGTTAGTTCCATGGTGCGGAGTTGTCAGATGCAGATTGGAGACCTATCCACTAGGACTGACCTATGCATTACCCCTCTAGGTTCTTATGATGTTTTCCTTGGCATGGATTGGCTTTATGCCCAAAGTGCCAAGATGGATTGTCGACAGAAGAGGGTGGAATGTGTGGATGACAATGGTATCTCTATGGAGATCTTCGGAGTGAAGAGGCCAGTGTCCCTTCGTATGATTTCTGCTATGCAGCTTAGACGGTGCATGCGAAAGGGTTGTTAGTTGTTTGCTATCACTATTTAGTAACTGAGAGGAAGATTCAGAAAGGGAGCCATCCCTTGATGATTTCCCAATCCTTTAGGAGTTTGCAGATGTGTTTCCTTCAGAGCTTCCTGGTATGCCTCCACCTCGAGCAGTGGATTTTCACATAGACCTAGTGCCAAGAGCCGAGCCAGTTTTGAGAGCACCATACAGGATGACTACTCATGAGCTTAGTGAGCTAAAGGCTCAATTGGAGGAACTCTTAGAGAAGGGGCATATTCGACCTAGTGTGTCACCTTGGGGTGCACCGGTGATCTTTGTCAAGAAGAAGGATGGATCACTTAGGTTGTGTATTGATTATCGGAAATTGAACAAAGTAACCATCAAGAACCGATATCCTCTTCCCAGAATTGATGATCTCTTTGATCAGTTACAGGGTGCCCAAGTATTTTCAAAGGTTGACCTAAAGTCAGGTTACCATCAGTTGAGGATTGTGGATAGTGATATCCCCAAAATAGCTTTTCGTACTAGGTATGGCCACTATGAGTTCATTGTGGTACCTTTTGGCCTTACAAATGCTCCAGCTGTATTCATGAGCCTCATGAATGGAGTATTTTGTACTTTTTTGGATAAGTTTGTGGTTGTGTTTCTTGATGACATTCTGATTTATTCTCATGATGAGAGAGAGCATGAAGAGCACCTGAGATAGGTATTGCAGAGGCTGAGAGAGAATCAGTTGTTTGGTAGCTTGTCAAAGTGTGCATTCTTCAGACCTGAGATACATTATTTGGGTCATGTCATATCAGGTGATGGTGTCTTAGTAGACCCATCAAAGATTAGGGCTATCATGGATTGGCCAGCACCCACCAGTGTTACTGAAGTGAGGATCTTTATGGGGCTAGTAGGTTATTACCGACGCTTCATTTCAGGATTCTCTAGATTGGATCACCCCATCACTTCTCTTCAGAGAAAGGGGAAGAAGTACAAGTGGATAGAGAAGTGTGGTAGAGCTTTTGAAGAGCTCAAGAGAGCCCTCATGAGTGCATCGATTCTTGCAGTACCAGATCCTGTTGCAGATTTTGTGGTGTGCACCGATGCATCTTTAGATGGTTTAGAGGTAGTCCTTATGCAGGAAGGATGACCTATTTCTTTTGAGTCTAGGAAGTTGAGGACTCATGAACTCAATTATCCTACTCATGACCTAGAACTAGCGGCAGTGGTTCATGCCTTGGTGAGATGGCGACATTTCCTTCTGGGTCATAGATTTGAGCTTCATTCTGATCACCAGAGCTTGCAGTACATATTTTCTCAGCCAAACCTTAATGCTAGGCAAAGAAGGTGGATGGAGTTTCTATGCGAGTATGATTTTGATGTTCATTACATCAAGGGAAAGAAGAATTTGGTTGTAGATGCCTTAATAGAAGGTGCCATGAGCTTTCATCTGTGACTACTTGCACTGACTTGAGAGAGCGGATCTTGCAGCACTTACCAGCTGATGAGCTTTATGCAAAAGTTAGTCAGTTAGTACATTCTCAGAGACCCTTGGAAGGGAAGTTTGCAGAGTATTCCTTGGATTTCGATGGACTTTTGCATCATAGGGGATGTATGTATGTACCTTCTATTGGGGGTTTGCGCGAGCTCATTGTACTTGAGGCTCACAGAGCACCTTATACAACGCACCCTGGTGTTAAGAAGTTACATGTAGATTTGAGGCAGTTGTATCATTGGCCAGGCATGAGAGTGCAGATTGCTAGCTTAGTTGCAAGATGCCTTGAGTGCCAGAGGGTGAAGGCAGAGCACCATCATCCTGGTGGGCTTCTCCAGCCACATGAGATTGCAGTGTGTAAATGGGACACTATATCTATGGATTTTATTGTTGGTCTTCCTATGTCATCTCATCGCCATGATGCCATTCTAGTGATAGTTGACACATTGACCAAGGTTGCCCATTTCTCACTCGTGCGTACTACATTTACAGCACGAGACATAGCTCAGGTGTTCTTGTGGGACATTGTTAGACTTCATGGTATTCCTCGTAAGATCATCTCTGATAGAGAATCTTTGTTCACTTCTTCATTTTGGAGAGAGTTGCAGTCGGCTTTGGGCACCAGGCTCAATTTTAGTACTGTGTACCATCCTCAGACCGATGGCTAGACTGAGTGAGTAAATCAGGTTTTGGAGGACATGCTACGTATGTACGTGATGGATCATCAGGTCAAATGGGAGGAATACCTACATCTGGTCGAGTTTGCCTATAACAATGGGCATCATTCTTCCATAGGTATGCCACCTTATGAGGCCTTATACGGGAGACCGTGCAGGACACCCTTGAGTTGGGACAGGATCGAGGATCGAGTATCTATTGGTCCCCAGTTAGTAAAGGAGATGGAGCAGCAGGTGACCCTGATTAGACAACGCCTGAGAGAGGCACAGGATAGGCAGAAGAAGTATGCAGATGCGAAGAGGACAGATCGAGAGTATCAGGTTGGAGATAGAGTGTTCCTGAGGGTGCGACCACACAAGAGTCCGATTCATTTTGGAAAGGGCTCTAAGTTGGCACCCCAGTTTGTTGGGCCGTTCGAGATCCTTGAGAGGATAGGACCTATTGCATACCGTTTAGCTTTGCCACCTAGCCTGTCACGCATCCACGATGTGTTTCATATTTCAGTACTTAGAGGATACATTTATGATGAGTCTCATATTATAGATTGGGATTCTTTACAGGTGGAGTCAGATGGACAGCTAGCACTAGAGCCTATCTGCATTATTGTCCGACAGACCCTAGCACTTCGAGGCTGAGAGTTGGACCAGGTTAGGGTCCAATGGGATTGTTACGATGAGGTCACGACTTCATGGGAGGATGCAGTGCAGATACGATCTCAGTACCCGCACCTTTTTGATGAACTCCAGGAGGAAGTTCATGCCTAGTGGGGGAGGATGTGAGGCCTCACCCCAACCCATTGTAGCATAGTGATACATTACTATTATTTTTTTATTCATGACTCGAGATGTCGAGACATTATTTGATGCTTAGAACATACTTTATTATTTCATGTTGTGTGATGTTACTTTCAGATATAATTGATGATTTTCATTTAATGTTTCATGTATATGTATGTTGATGAAATCAGTAAATGTAGGATTGAGATCTTGATTTAAGATATTTTAAATGGTTAAGAAGTATGTAGGATGAAGAAATCTTTATTGATGTATGTTTTAATTTATGTAAATTTCTGATACGTATACATTTATGTACATGTGATTTTATGGGACTACTGATGTGTGCAATGAGTGTGCAAATATTTAGTCGAAAAAATCCTACGGAGGAACAGAACTGATCTCTATGTGCTAACTTTTGGAAACCTTGTTGTTCATAATTCACGTATTGTCTTGTGAGATATATGTATGTATCTTCCTCGTTTAGTGAATTTTTAAGTTCGTAATTATGTTCTTTTAGTGTCATTTGACACTCGTAAATTGGTTATGTTTCTTAGCATGCTGCTTAGGGTTAATTGTTTAACCTTTGGACCAAGTTGGTTTAAGTTAGTGTCAGTTTACTATTAGGTTCTTAATCAAGGTTAGTCATCCCTTACTCTGGATTAGTGTTTAATTTGCAAGTTAGAGTAGTTAGATGGATCTATTTTATTCTTAGATTTTTATTTAGCTCTAAACCTCCTTCCTAAGGCTTGAAACATGATATTATTCTAACCAAAGGGTATGGGTATGGGTTAGGGGTCTTTTCCAACCCCTAAGCCCCTTTTATTGACTTTTGAGGTCACTCAAAAAGTCCCTTTTTGCCTTTGTGCGAAAATTGACCACGGATATCTTGTGTTACCTCACCTCATCTCCACTTAGGGTTTAACCATAGTTTAGGTTGGGTTAGGAGTTTCTAGAATTGAAAGTGGGTGGGGGTAGTTATTGAGCCCTTGGGTGGTTGAGTTGGAGGCCTATTTAGAGGCCCTTCTTGGTCTTGTAGAGGTCGTTACCCAATCTCTACATTTAGAGAGGAATTCTTGAAGGTTGAAGGAAGGAAAGGGGGTACTCTACTCAAATTTGTTCATTGCCATTACCTCTTTGTGAAGGTAGGAAATTCCCATCTCCCTTATTCAGTTTTTATGTTTTGTTTCATGTTCATGCTACCTTGTTGTTGTTTCACTGTTTGTATGGTTGTGGGTATGTTGGGAAAATTTTAAAACTATGTTATTTTGGTTGTTTTCCTTTCATTTTTATGTTTGCAATTTTGAGTTTTTCCTTGCATGGGTATTTTGGTATTACTCACCCTTGGAGAGGGCAAAAGTGACCAATTTAGGGAGAGGTCTATTTAGTTGGACTCCAACCAGTGTAGAGTCTCTTCTCAAGATGAGAAGAGGGATAAAGGGTAGGGTTTTTTGGGCCCCTACCCGTCAGCACAAACCTGGTATGAATATGGAATGTTTAAATGGAAGAACAGAAGTTCTTGGTTATTAGCCGCGATTGGGCATCTGAATTGGTGTTGTTCTTGACTTCTCCTGTTGGAAGAATCCACCTTTCCCTAGTCTTGATTCATTGTGAATCCTATTGTGTAAACCATGTATGATTATGCATGTTTGATTTTCTTTTGGTTCTGCTTGGTTGTCACCCGATCAGATATTTGTTTCCTCCATGGTTCTTGAAATGAGATTCAGAAAACATTACAAACTCCTTGATTTTGATCATGAAAAAAATTTGATTTAATTGTTGAAATTTGGGATTTAGATCCCATTGTAAATTGTATTTTAAACCTTATTGTAAATGGCAACGAAGCCGGGTTTTCTTCCTGATTCTTTCCCGGCTGAGCCTTGAATCAAGTTTGCCAATAAAATTGGTGTTTTGAGCATAATTTCTTGTCATGTGATTAAATTTTGTAAACATTATTTTGGATGGATGCACATTAAAATAAGATGGAAATGGTGTGGATTTAGTTGGGAAAATTTCAAGCTTATTTTTATGATTGGAAACGAAAATTATATCATGGATGTAGATTTAGTTGGATTAAGCAAATTTTCTAGTTTCTTTATATGTTCCTTATATGTTCAAATGTCAACTATGTTCCGGAAAGAAAATAACATCTATAATTGATATATTGCAAATTCAAGTTATATAGGAGATCATATTAAAAATGGTGTTAATAGGCTTCAAACTATTGTATCCATGTGTTTAATTCTATTCAAAAAAAAATATATATATATATATATATATATACATACACTTGTCTTGTAATTCTATACTTAGGAATTTTCAAAAAAAAAAGTGGCCCAAGAGAGTAAGAAAACTCTCTGCCTTTTGTATGGGCTTGAAATTTAAAATTTTATGGAACAGAGAATATTCTTTTCAATATCCTCTTTTGAATCATTGTAAAATCTTGTAAATTACAATTAAAATAATTATGATAGTAAAAATTGTGTAGAATATAATTTAAAACTTATATCCTTAATATCTTATCTCCACCTACAAAACTTTAGCCATAACTAGCCTAAAATATCCTAACCCAACAACAAAACTTTTTCATTAACTCAGGCTAGGAAGCAAGGTTTTAACAAAAAAAAAAAAACCCAAAATTTATAAATAATATTTTAAATCATCCCCAACCCCTTGTCAGCGAGTACAGGGTTCGAATCATGGTGGGGGGAAGATCTGAGGTTAGCAAGCATTGTCATTTGCTATTAAAAACTACTATTTCCTTCCCCACTTTAATCTTACCTTACTCCTCCAACGTGACTTCCTTGACTACGATAGGGAGAAAGGAGGTAGGCCTGCGTGCACAGGCCTTTGGGCAGCGCGCGTCCATTGGGATGAGGACCCCCCCCTGACACGCCACTTGGCATAGGGTGTAGGGGTGTAGGGGGGGTGTAGGGAGGTTGGATAGTGTTAGATTAAGCTAGGTTAAGATAGGATGTTAGTTTTAGTGTTTAATTAGTTTTTTTTTATTTAAGTTAGTTCTTCTTTTGTATATTGTTTTAAATTAGTCAAGTTTAGAGTTTGATATTTTAGGTAATGCTAGTTTTAAAGTTAATAAAGTTTTCCTTGTTGTTAGTTTAGAACTAAGTAAGTATCACATTAAAAATGTAATATAGTGTTAGATTTTAAATTAGTTAGCATTTTAAATATATATATATATATATATATATATATATATATATATATATATATATATATATATATATATATATATATATATATATATATATATATATATATATATATATATATATATATATATATATATATATATATATATATATATTGCGATATAATTTAGTTGCAATCATAGTTGTAATTTAGTTAGTTAATTCTTAGATTTATTTAGTTGTTTTAATATTCATGTTAATTAGTCTTGGAATACGATTAGCTTCAATATAGATATATGTAAAATTGATTTTAGTATTTTATTTAAGATAAATTTGTTTAGATTTTAGAGATGTTAGTATTGAATAAAATCTTGTTAATTATGTTTTAATAAATTAATTTATTAAATTAACCTTGTTAAATATAGTTAGTATTAGATGTAAATATTAATGGGTTTAATTAAAGATGGTTAGTCCCATGCATCAGATCTTAGTAGACCAATTAATAATTTGTTTAATTAATGATCGATATCTATCTTATCACAAAAGTTTTAATATCTTAACGGTGTAATCATCCTCATGTTATAATCTAAAGACATCTTGTAGAGAACCTGTACGTAGAATGTTATCTCAATCATTTCATCTTTAAGCACTTTATTTAATAACTATACTTAGTAAAAATAATAATAATAATAATTTTTGTGTTTTTGCCTCGTAGCTTGGGCATGACAACTTGCAATGCTAAAAATTCTTGGAAACAAATCTATACTATCCTGATCTAATCCACCTCCCAAGTGGGCCCCCTTGGTTGGCTTCAACTAAACTACTAACACAAGATAGAAGCCAAAAACTATTTTATTACATTTCAATTATTCATTACATGGAAACAACACATAGAACTATAAAAACACAACTCACTCTAAAAATTAACAATCTATTCTCATAAACTTTTTTCTTCTTACTAACTAAACTAATAGACTTGGTTTGATTCCTATATATAGGAGATTGACATTTATTCAAAAATAGAAAAGTAAACAACCTAGCTATAAATCCATAGGAGAGAAAGAAAGAAAATAATAACTCAAGGTGGGAAGAAGAGATAATGGCTTAAGGTGTGAATAATAAAGTCTAAACAACCACTTGCCATAATAATAAATGTAGAGAATATAGTAAGTCTTCATAGCTCCTCCATACTCACTGCGATGTCCTTTGGAACCATTATGACTTTTCTCCACTATGGTTACATCTCAACATTCTTTTCTCCTTGAATGCTATTGGCTATCTTCAACATTCATCTTTGAATTCTTCCAATCATCTTCAGCTTCATTGCTAACAAGTTAGTTATAATTCAAAGATAATTGTAAATAAGCATTTTCAAATTAAATTCAAACATAAGAACACACATTTTGATAATTCTATGAAATACTACATCATATATATGATATTGGTAAAAGATGACATACTATCTACCCATAGGTTAATCATTGGTTTAGGTAAACATAAGTTCACAAATTTTTTGATGAAAATGAAAAAGAGTATTAACAAAGTATTTAAAACTATCATGAAATAGAGGTAATATTTAGCCTCATCAAACACTCCAGATCTCAATAAACACTAGAGTCTTCATTACTTCAACTGGGTAGCTTGGTAGATATTGTTGGATGAATGATAAGCTCAGTAGCCACCGTAGAACTTGGTAGAAATGTAACCAAGCGTTGAGTCACTGATAGACAAATTGACCTTAATGCCAACAATTCCAAGCCTTCAGAAACCTGACATGGGTATGTGCAAGAATTGTCAAATTAATGAGATGGGAAAGACAAGTTTGAAGAGTAAGAACTATCATTCTAAAGAAGTTCTAGAGCTGGTTCATACAGAACTTTGTGGACCTATTGGTATAGAAAGATACTGTGGAGATAAGTAGTTTATTTTATTTATTGATGATTATTATAGGATGATGACAATAATTTAATTTAAGGATAAATTAGAAACATTTCAAAAATTCAAGTGTTATCTAGCTAGAGTGGAGAAAGAAATAGGAAAGAAACTGAAATGTTTAAGATCAAACAGAGGACGATAATTCATCTCTAATGGATTCAATGAATTCTACAATGAGAGAGGAATCAAAAGATAGGTATAAACACCTAACACACCTCATCAAAATGACATAGTAGAGAGGAGGAATAGATCCATTATGAATTGTGCAAGGACATTGATGATAGAGAAAAATATTGTAATCAAATATTGGAAGGAAGAAATCAATACTATAGTTCATATCTTGAATTAAGTTCAATTGAAGATAGATTTAGAGCAAACACCTTATGAATTATGGTATGGCTATAAACCTAATGTCTATTATTTCAAAGTATTTGGAAGTAAATTTTATATCTTAAAAGAGACAAGGAAATGAAAATTTGATTTGAAAAGTGATGAAGCATATTTTTGGGATGCTCTAACAAAAACAAAACATATAAATGTATGAATCTAGCTACTTAGAATGTTATAGAAAGTGTACATGTAAAGATTGATGATTTTTCAAAAAAAGAGTGAAGAAAAAAGAAATAAGGAACCTTAAAACTATAGAAACTTTTTTTTACCATGAACTTGATACTTTACCTAATGCAATTGGGAATCAATAGTCTTCACCACCCGAGTCCCCAAAACCTCCATTTCAACATGAGTTACAGTTAGTGCAACCTAAGTCATGGTTAGAAGGACTCCAGTCTATGTTGGGATGACCTAAGTTTTAGCGAGTGGAAACTAAGTCATAGTCTAAAGGACCTAAGTTACAAATAATGAGACCTAAGAATGATTTAGAAGATCATTTTGAGCATCGTGAACCGAGTTAGTCAAGTCTTAAATCCAAAGAGAAGATACCTATGCTTGCTAGATATATTAGTAGGCATCATGCACCTAAAAAAATCATTAGAGATTAGTTAAAAGGCACAATGAAAAGGACCAAACTAAAAGGTACATGTTTGCTTATTGATTTTGAACCCAGAATTTGGATAATAAAAGTTGGATTGAGGCCATGAATGAAGAGATAAAACAAATTGAAAGAAATAAGACTTGGTCTCTTGTTCCTAGACCAAAGGATAAAATTTAATTGGCACAAAATGGGTATTCAAAAATAAGTTAAATGAAAATGGAGAAATATCAAGGAATAAGGCAAGGATAGTATGCAAGGGTTATACTGAAGAGGAAGGTATTGATTATGGAGAAACTTTTTCTCCTATTTAGAGACTAGAATGCATTAGAAACTACTTGCTTATGCTATACATAAAGGATTCAAAGTATAATAGATCAATGTAAAGTCAACTTTCTTGAATGGAATCCTAGAAGAAGAAGTCTACATTGAGCAACTTGAAGGTTTTATTGATCCTAGGAAAAGGAATATGGTTTACAAATTACATAAAGATTTGTATGGTCTTAAACAAGCCCTTAGAGCATGGTATGAGAGGTTGCATAGTTATTTGGTAAATATTGGTTTTCAAAGAACAAATGACAACAATCTATACATCAAAGAAGGACTAGAAAAGAAGATATTGTTGGTAGAAATGTTTGTAGATAATATATTGTTTACTAGAAATGATGACTTGTGAAAATATTATTATGATGAAATGAGTAAGGAATTTTAAATGTCAATGTTTGGAGAGATCAAATACTTTGTTGTCCTATAGATTCAACAAAATAAGGATGATATCTACATTACTCAATCAAAGTACACCAAGGAGATATTGAAGAAGTTTGGAATGGAGGGTTCTAGACCAGTTGGAAAACCTATGTCTATTGGACATAAGATTTCCAAAAATGATGATCCCAAAGAGGTAGATCAAACTGCATATAGATCAATATTTGGAAAACTTCAGTATGTAATGCATACATGACCTAGTATTGCTCTAGTAGTCGGTATGGTGGGAAGATTTATTCCTAATCCAAAAGAAAATAATACAATGGAAATAAAGAGAATCATGAGGTATCTAAAGGGTACTAAAGATTATGGATTATGGTATAAGAAAGGAGAAAAATTTGAATTGAAATCCTTTATTGATGCTGATTGGGTAGGAAGCACTGATGACAAGAAGAGCACTAATAGTGGAGCATTATTTCTTGGAAAGAGGTTAGTATCTTGGACAAGTAAGAAGAAAAATTTATTCTCTCAATCTACAACATAAGAAAAATATGTTGTAGCAACAATCAATTGTTCAAACAACTATTGTTAGGTACAAAGGAAGAAATCAATGACCCAATAATTGTTTTCTATGACAACACTAGTGCAATTAAAATTTTTAAGAATCCTGTGATGCATACCAAGACTAAACACATTGCAGTAAAATATCACTTTATAAGAGAATTGGTGCAAGACAAAGAGGTGAGATTGGAATATGTGAATAAAAAGGAACAAGTTGTAGACATATTCACCAAGTCATTTCCTAAGGATGAATTCTTGTACCTAAAAGGTAAGTGAGGGGTTATTCCCTTATCTAAAGCTCACTAAACAATGTTTAGTGATGAATCAATTGAGAATTTGAAGATCATTCAGGGTTGATACAATATTGTAAGAAAAAATTGCATATGAATCAGTATATCAGGTACATGGGAAGTCTATTGAATGCTATCTTTGGCATAAGATGTCAAAAAGAGAGAGTATGTTGTCAATATTAAGAAATTTTGTGATTGCTTATGCTTTTGGCATGAGATGTAAAAAAGGAAGAGTTTGTTGTTGTTGATAATGGGTGTTGCACACATTGCATAATATTGTTATTTTATTATTTTATTTTGTTATGTAATGTTGTGCCTAGATGGACGTGCAACATGTAAAGATTCCCATGGAATATTCTTGATGAGTTGTATTGTAACATTGTGATAATATTTTATGTAATTATTTAATATTGGAGAAAAAAGAATTAAATGCTCAATATTAAATGTGGGGTCAGTGGGTTAGGTAGCACATGGTTTTAGCACATGGTTTATGTAATACCACTTGGTGGTTTTGTGGGACTTGCTACTATATAAGCAGCCACAAGGGTAGTTGTTGTAGATAGAGTAAGAGTGACAAGGAGAAGACAAAAGGCAAGAGTTGAGTGGGACAAGGCTTGACAGGTTAGCCAAGGGAGCATTTGTGAAGGTTGAAAGCATGGCATGGGATGTGTGGATTCATGCTTGTTCACATAGTTTGCTCGGTTGTGGCTATGGCCATGAAGGCTTCCATGGTTGTATGGAAATGATATTTTTGTTGAATAATATATGGTGATGGATGCTTTTGGAGGCTGGGTTTTTCCCTCAATGAGGGTTTCCCAGGGTATATCTTGTGTCACAATCTTGTGGGTATGTCATCTATTCTCTTGCATGTGGATTTTAATTTCGTGTTTATTTTAGATCTATTATGGGTTATGTGGAAACGGTTATATTCTTTGTTGCCAAGTTTCCTTATAGTTGTTAAGTCAGATGAAGAGTAAAGAGGGAGATTTTATTGATAGATATAGAAACTACAATCAGAGTAATTAGAGAATCATTCTAGAGAGAGAGATTGATGTCAGAGGGAGCTCACACTGATAGAGGGGGTTCTCATGGATGAGAACCAAAATAAAACTAAGGATATTACTTTTATTTTTATTTTTCTCTAAAATTTAATTATATCATGGCATGTTGTGTTGCCATCAATGCCAAAGAGGGAGATTGTTGTAAATAATTATTCAATTATATATTGTCCTTGATGTTACACAAAATGTCAAGTCTTTACTAGTTGGTGTTTGCTGAGCTAACTCAAACAATGAAGACAGTTTCTAGTATATGCTGAGTGTTCCAAAAACAACCAAGTTTAGAGTAAGTATCTATTGAGCTCACTTGGGCATCAAAGGAAAGTTGGCATGAAACCAGTGTTAACCAAGCTCACTTGGTTACAAAAGAGAAGTTGGTAGAAGCTCAGTGTTAACTGAGCTTACTTGGTTAACAAAGGAAAGTTGGCATGGAACCATTATTAACTGAGCTCACTCGATTACTAAAGGAAATTTAGTTCAGGATGTAGTGTTAACCGGGTTCACTTGGTTAACAAAGTAAAGTATTTTCTGAGTTAGTGTTGACCAAGTTGGGCTGGCTAATGAAGTATTTTTCTGTAACAACATATTGAGTCTATTGGATTAATTTTTTTTTTTGTTTCAGCTGACTCAAGGGTTGATTATTAATTTATTTTAAGTGTGTTCAAGTCAACTTGACAAGGTAATTCATGTAAGTATAAGGTCAAGTTGAGGATTGAATGAGAGAATGAGTGAAATAGAAGAAAATGAATAAAAGGAAGTGAATTGGAAGGATAAATAGAGTATCCTAGATAACTGACCTACAAAGAGCATTCTGATCAAGGATGGTCAAGTAATCAAGCCATAATAGAGATTTGAAATTAGAAATATAGTTGCATAAAAAATTAGGTCAATTCATTGTTACTCTCTAATAATTGTAGTAGTGAATCAAATCTCCTAACAAAGTTAGCTTAACAACTATTTTTCAAATCCTCTAACAAGGTGCCATTTCTAGATTGAAGTGTCTAAAGACCTCTAACAAGGCCACTCCTACTAGGGTGATCTAAAACCTTTAACAAGGTCACACCTAACAACATGTTTTGTAAACTTTAACAAGGTTGGCTCCTAATAGGGCACACTTTAGAAAGTGAAAAAATAGTAACTAGTTGCAATTGGTGGTTTTCGCAAATTGGGTTTCCACGTTAAATCTTGGTGTCTCATGTGTTCATGTTACTTGCTTTATATTTCTGTAACTAAGTTAATTAAGGTTAATTACACTTAATATCATAAGGTTTTCATGTTCAGTGTTAACCAAGTAATAATTGATTCACCCCTCCCCTCTCAATTACTCCTCTTACATTTCCAACACTAATCTCTTAATATCAAAAATTCATGTTTATGTCAGCTAAAAATGGTTTAGATAGAATTTTTTTTGCCATAATAAAAATCTATGTCAAAGACTAGTAACTTCAACATCAATAGACTCTAATGCTTGACCTTCATTGTGCTCTTTATGCCGATACCTGGCTTTTGTATAGCTTGACACTTACTATTTCTTAACACTTGAATCACTTGGTATATATTGATTACTCAGCACTAGAGTGACTCGACACATACCAACTACTTGACACTAACTAGTGCTTGGCAATGACTAGTCATATTACTTGGCATGTATTTTCTGGGAGCTTATGCTCAACATATACTATGCACTCCGCTTGCACCATTCTTTGCTAGATAATGACTAAGTGTTTTGTCATTGGCTTGCCAAAACCAAAATGAGATTAAAAAATTAATACAAGAAAATTTTATTATATGCTTGAAGTTTAGCTCAAGTAGAATAGAGTTAATAAGAAAACACCTTATTACTCTAACAAATACCTATTTATAATATTTTAAAATTATAAATATTAGATGTAATCAAAAGACTATAAAACTTATATGACTACAATCTCAATTCTGAACTCTACAAAAGGATATTTTTAGTTTTTAATGAAGTTGATTTGTTGGGAAAAATTGATTGTAGAAGTGAGAATTTCATCAATTCCATAAATTTTACTTTTTTAGCTTCCACATAGGATGCACTTTTTATTATACATGGTGTGACCTAAACTTTTGGTCGAACCATGTTTGGCCAAGATTAGCGCAGACCAAACATGATCTCATGGATAAGTGCATGCCTATAGTTTCATTTATTAGAGACATTTTTGAATTAAAAAATCAAATAAAATGATTATTTGTGAATTAATAATTTTTAAAAAAAATAAAACCATTTTTTTTAGAGTTTTAAAGGCCTTTTTTGTACTCAAGGGAAACCACAAAGATAAATCATCAAGGAGGTTTATTTCTTCTAAGTTAATTTTATACTTTAATTTTTAATTTTTAATTTTTATTTTAATTAAATCATTTTTCCATTAATACTTGATTCATGAACTTATAAATTTTTTATTTTTATTTTGATTGGGTACATGATTTTTTTGTATGCATGTCAATTGAAGCTCTCAATTTGAACAATCTATGCAATGGGGAATAATAAGAATGAAACAAGAAAATATGAAAAAAGGGATAACAAAATGAAAGGTCATAAAAAATATAATAAAGATCAGCTTATTGAACTACGTGAAGAACCCATTGATATTAATATAAGATGCAATCTTTGAAGACAAACAAATTGGTAGTTCTCAAGGTGGAAATATATCTTTTGGCATGGGAAATTTGATGGAGATGAACAAGGATTCACTTTTGTGTCAAATTTAATCTAAACACATGTTATCTAAAAGTACATTAAATTACATTATATTTTTTGGGGGGATGAATATTTTGAAAATAAAAGTATGGTTGGAAGAGCATAATTATTTTTAGGTCATCCAAAAAAGAGAAATGACCCTTATTTTGAATTTTTCAGGTGTTGATAACAAGACAAACTCAAAAAACATTTTAAATTAATAAATAATTTTAAAAATTCCAAGATACATTGAATGACATTAACCCCTAAAGTTGAGGAACTTATTTAAGTATTTCACATAGAGAATTCATGAATACTTTATCTAGTAGGAGCCTGGCAATAAGAAAATAAGTACAAGAAATAAAATTTGGTGAATGTATCTAGAATAATTGTTCAAAGATATATTAGGAGAAGAAATATGTTAGGAAAAAATATTGAAAATAAATGTTGGAAATAACAATGGGAAAGTAACTTCAAGGGGAGGGGGGGCGCATGTGAATCAGTACTTAAATTTTTTTCCTCTAAAACATATCACCAACATCCATCTCATAACTTACCATGTAAAATTGAAATAACTTAACCATGTATCACATCCATAAAATAAATAACACATAACATAGTAAATTGGTTACCTAGAAACTATCCAATGAGAAGGTAAAATTGGGGTGGGGATGACACCCACAAATCTTCACTACTGCAGTTGTAAAGTATGACCAATTATGTTTACAAAGTGTTTGATCATAAACTATGATATACCTTGTCAAGGGTCTGCCCTGTCAAAGGCCTAAAAAGACTATTAGGTCTCGCCTTGCTAAAGGATTTTCACTCACAATTAAGTAAGCACTAGGTTATGAGATTTAAAAAAGCCTATTAGGACTACTCTATTAGGAGATTTACTCTATATTACATTTTAAAATGATTCACCACCATGATCCTTTGGTTAGCACTCTACTACTTAATGTCATATCTTCTCTTTGTTGTCTATATCTTGATCCTTCTAATTAGATCGATCTTTCCTTAACCTTTCATTGATTGTCTCTATTCCTTCTAGACTAATTCTACATTACTTAACTCTCCCATAGCCTTCATAGCTATCGTGAATGCTCTATTTTTGCACTTAGCATTCATCTCTTACACATACTTAAACTCTTTAGGGCTTGCATTCTTTAAATAAATATAGGTGGAATGGGCTAAATCAAAATCAATGACCATGGTTGATCCTATCACCTTAAACATCCCTTAATCTGATTGGTTGCATGTACTACATAGGGATTCATAATATGACTCAATCCTTATCTTTTACAATTAAAAAATAATGTTTATGTTAGCTAAAAATGGTTTATATAGTAGTTTGTGCCATTAAAAATTACTATGTCTTTGACTGGTTACTTGACATCCAAAGACTTTGATGCCTGACCTTCACTATGCTCTTAATGCTATAACTTGACTTCTAAATTGTTCAAAACTCACTATTTACTTGACACCTAACTCACTTGACATATATAGACTGCTCAACACTAGAGTGACTCAACACATATATCTACTCCACGTATACTGGTACTCGACACTAACTAGTCATATTGCTCATCATGTATTGTTTGGAAACTTATGCTCAACATTCTTTGATCACTTAGCTCACATTGATTTCTTGTCTCACTCTGATCACTTGGCATGCACTGTATTTTTGTTAGAGAATGACCACATCTTTTATCACTACTTTGCCAAAACCAAAATGATATCAACAATAATTGGGTAAATATATAATTCCTTGGAAAGAAATAATTTATAAAGATAAGGACAAGCCATTAAATATTGGACTACACACTTACGCATTTCTTTTAACAAAAGGAAGTAATATAGATAAAAGATGAAGATATTTGTATGAAAATTGCAAAACCAAAAATATAGAATAGGTACAAAACAAAGTAAAATTTTTGAAGCATTCAAGCAAGAATTTTTAAATCTAAAAATATGTCATGGAATGTTTGGAGAGGTGTTTCCTTTCTTTGTAAACACAAATAAGGCATGTGAAACTTATTATTGTCAATATCATGTTGAGTTTCATACATGCTTTTGATCATATAAAAAAGCTATGGTAGTACTTGTTCCAAATAGAAAAACTTTGATGTATAGTTTTATGTATGTTATTATGAATGCTTTCATGTTTCTATAGTTTTAATATATAATTATTTACACTTTGATGGTTTTAATTTATAGTTTTAAATGTTTTTATGTGTTTCAATATTTTTCATATACACCTTTTAGTAATTGTAACTTTAGATCTCCTTAAAACCTCCCCTTTAGTCATTGTATCTTTAGGATACTTTAGGACACTAATGGATATCCTTAGGACCTCCCCTTAAGATATCCTCTAAAAACCTCCCCTTAAGACATCCTCTTAAGACATCCCCTTAAAATCTCCCCTTAAGGCCTCCTCTTCAGACATTGCTGGGACCTCCCCTTAATACATCCCCTAAAGACCCCCTCTTAAGACCTCCATTTAAGAAACTCTCTTATGATATTAGTTAGATTACTTTAGACCTTCCCTTAAGATATTAGTTAGATTACTTATGACCTCCCCTTAATACAGTAGTTAGATTACTTAAATGACCTCCCCTTAAGGCACTAGTTAGATTACTTACATGACATTCCGCTAAGACATTAGTTAGATTAGTTAGATTAATTATTCCATTTCCAAATATATATATATTTATTTGTGAAAAAAAAAAATTTAATAATTAGATTAGTTAGATTACTTATGCATATTTGTAACTTACACATGTATGCTTTTAGATATACATATGAAAAATTAGTTAGCTTATTGGTTTTAATTTACATATTTAGAAAATATATACATATGATCCATTAGTTACATTGATTGATTCTAACTTACATATATGAAAAATATATGTACATATGACATTAGTTATATTAAATATGTTTTAGCTTGCATATATAAAAAATAATAAGATGACATGAACATATATAGCATGCATAAAATAAGTCTATTTAATGAACACATGAACATACATAACATGTACAAAATAAGTATAAATCATGAACATATAACACACACAGAGATACAATGGCTAAAATGAACATAGGTCATGTGTATATGAAATATGTCTAAAATTCCATGTATATTTAATGTCTAAAATGAATTTAGTTCATGAACTCTCTAGAATAATACATGTAAAAAATATGAAATAACATGTGCCTAAAACAACATTCATATGCAATGTTTAGAATAAAATGTGTTGGATGAAATATCTTAAATAACATGCATAGTCAACTGAGGCTCTATCTTGACCTCTGATCTAATGTTGGCCTACCATCTCTTGATCTTTGTGTGAAACAAAAAACAAAAAATAAAAAAACATGTCATGCATACATGTACAATAAATTAAACATTTATTTAAGAAGAATTAAATATTTACAAACATCTTGATTTACTTGTGTGTTATATTGAATGGTATTTTTGGGTGTCCATAAATCTTTATAAGGTGTGAAGTTGCTAATAATACCCTGAAGTGCATACATGCATTAATAAATAAACACACACACACACACACACACACACACACACACACACACACACACACACACACACACACACACACACACACACACACACACACACACACACATCAGAATTCAAATTCAAATTATTTATACTTAAATAGATACATGTGTAAGATATTTTTTAAAAAATTAATGATAAAATACCATGTTGTAGCGTATAATGCTCTCTTAATATCACTCAACTTTGAATCACATGAGGATTGTTCAAAATACCAATGGGAAAGTAATTCTTGAGGGGAATGGTGGGGGGGAGTGAATCAACTTAAAACTTTTGCCTCTAAAACATCTCACCATCATCCATCTCACAACTTAATATAGAAACTGAAACAACTTAACATGCATCACATCCATAGTATAAATTAAATAACACATAACATGGTAAATTTGATTACCTAGAAACCCTCCAAGGAGAAGGTAAAACTAGGGTGGGGATGACACCCACAAATCTTCACTACTATAGTTGTAAAGTGTGGCCAATTATGCATACAAAGTTTTAATCATAAGTTAATGATATACCCTATGAGGGGTTTACCTTGTTAAAGGTTTATAAGACTATTAGGTCTCACCTTAACTAAAGGATTTCAAAATCACAATTGGTAGGAAAACAGTTAAGAGATTTGCAATAACCTGGTATGACTACTTGGTTAAGAGATTTACTCTGTATCACCCAGTAAAATGATTCAACACCTAATCTTCAGTTAGCACCTTTATGCTTGATGTCAGATCTCATCTTTTCTATTAAATCTTTGATCTGCTTGATCAGACCTATCCTTTCTAAACCTTTCATTGCTTGTCTTTGTTCCTCCTAAACTGATTCTACTTTGCATAACTCTATAATAGCCATCATAGCCACCATGAATGCTCTCTAACCTCTTAGCATTCATTTCCTCATGCATATATACACTCTTTAGGGTTTGCCTTCCTTAAATAAACATTGGTGGAGATGGGCTAGGTCAAAATCAATGACTATGGTTGATTCTTATTGCCTCCTTAAACTTCCCAAAATCTAATTGGTTGCATGCAATGCATAGGGATTCATAACATGACTCCATACTTATCCCTTATAATCATAAATTCATAATTATGTCAGCCAAAAATGGTTTACATAAGAGTTTGTGCCATAACAAATAACTATGTCAAAAACTATTCACTTGACATCCAAAGGTTTTGATGCTCGACCTTCACGAGGCTTTGAATGTTGTAACTTGACTTTTGTAGAACTTGACAATAACTAATACTCAATACCTGAATAAATTGACATGTAGTGACTCAACACATATTATCTTCTTAATATATACTAGTGTTCGACACTGACTAGTCATATTTCTTGGCATGTCAACATGCTTTGATCACTCAACTTGCATTTATTGCTTGACTCATTCTGATCACTCACCATGCACTATGCACTTTTCTAAATAATGACTACATATTTTGTCACTGCCTTGTCAAAACCAAAATGAGATAAAAAATATCCCCCTTTGTATGAGTGATAAAAACACTTTGTCATGACATATACATCCTTATTTTATGCACAAGTCAAACAATATATCTTTGTTGCTTAGTTTCTATACAAAACTTTCAAACTTTCAAAAATTTGCATTTGCACCAAAAACTTTGTCTATCTTTCATACCTTATTATTCCCCCTAAGTAAATATCTTCCTTGACAAACATTTTCACCCAAAATTTCATAATCTCCCTTTTTTGACACTTATGTCATTTGGGTTGTACACTGATAGTGTACTTGTCCAAAATAGTTTGTGTAGCTCCATTATTATCTTCAATGTTGCATCCCAATTATCTGTTATTGCATCTACAGATTGATATATATATCTAGCTAGGCAACAAGGTCAACTAAGACTTCATGTATAGAAAGATGGGTATCTTTCTTCATTAGTGTTTCTGCATAGGCTAGTTCCTTCTACAATACTTTCATGTGAGGTCTCAACATGGATTGGATATTGATCAGAGTAGATCTAATATGTGCATCTTGTGCTTCCATATTGGCAAACCTACTCTAAGTTAATAATAACATCTAAAAATGCAATTGACTATTGCCTATAGAGTATTTCAGTGTAGTACCTATGAGTTGTAAATATCCTTGTAGCTGGTCAATAGCCCTTTGTGTCTCCTTAGTAAATATCTCAACATTTCATATCTTTGTGTATGGAGAGAAAATTGTCTCTAATACCTTCTGTTGGGACTCAAAATTGAAGCCCTAATTTTAAATACCATTCAAAAAATCAAGCCCTATAAGCACTTTTTAATGCATGTGTACTTGGCTTTCCTTTTGAGGCCTAAGAAGTGTTTAATGTTTTTAATGCCTTGCATTTAGTATGTCTACTTGTCCCATGAAGATAAATTTTAATTCTAAGTCATTCTATGAAGTTTTGTTTGAAATTGAATATCTTGCACTTGGTTATGTTTCATGACTTGCTACTTTGGGAGTGTATAGTATCCATACCAAAGAACCTATGTTTCATATTTTGAGTCATTTTAATATGTTTTGACTAGATTTTGAATCGCTAAAAGTTGGTTTTTTATTGTTGTCATTTTGATGCAAATTGTTTAGGATTTTGGGAGGCCCTATTTGACTTGTTATAACTTTGATCTAGTTGATCAAAATGAAAAATTTCCTTTTGCATTGCATTCTACAGAGCAAAGACTTGTTATGTTTCAATTTTGAGCTTATTGAGAATCTATTTGATAAATTTTCAAATGTGATTCCAAATGCAATTTCTGATGTTTTACTAGTGTTAAGAAATGTAGATTGATTGGCACCCCTGTTTGGGATGTCATAACTCAAAATTTGTGATAGATGAGATCAAATGGATTGTACCATTGCATTATACTCTAAAAATTCTATAAGTATGCCAATTTGAAAGTCTTGACAAATCCGTCTGCAAACTTTCCCAGGTCTATTCCATTTGTAAAAAATTACGTTTCTACCAACGTTTCCAATTCTGCAAGTCTGACTAGCTCACTTTGAATGTTTGCCAAATGTGCCCTATTATTTTTCGTGAGCCTAAATCCTAGATTTATGCTCTCCTCATGAAAACAAACCAATGCCCCAGTTTTTGTTTCCCCAAATGTCCATTTTCCCTATTTTTGAAGTCAAATCTTAGCACAATTTATTATTTTCTAATACATTTGCTTACATGCAGTTCTGAGAAGGCAACTTTGACACTCAATATCTTTTGATTGAGAATTTACCATGGGACAAGATTTGACAAGGTAAGAGTATACTAAACAAAGAATAAGTTTGTTTAATTTTCAAGCCCGGTTAGTTGTTTTGGTCAATTTTTAAAGCTAGTCAAAGGACCCCTGACACAAAATTGACATTTTTCAAGTAAATGGTAAAACAAGTTTTAAATTATTGTTCAACGATCAAATTTGATTTTAATCAAGATAATGGACTCAGTGGATTAGTTTGAGATGTTAGGTGTTTGAACTCAAAAAAAAAATTAACCAGACCTACTTTAAGGCCCAGCTAAATTCATCAGATGAACAAGTCATCAGGGATCAAAAATGTTCAACATAGGTGATTAGGATAATTTGAACAATTATAATGCTCCCAAATAGACATCTCATCATTGGATATCAAAAGATGTGAAATAAATAAGGAATTCCCTTCTAATCTTCAAGAGATTTCTAAGTTGCATTTGAAGTATCTTTCAATTGATACATGTAGTTAGATGGATTTCAAATTAAGAGTTTTCTAATTGAGAGTAATACATGTACATCATGGTAAAGAAGATCTATTTGATCAAGATTATACGAGTGATCATAGATGTTTTATTTTGACAAGGAGAAGTAAATTCAATGTTGAACTAGTTGGAGTAAAGAGTCAAAACCATTTCAACAGAAGAAAAAATGTTTGAAAATAAAGAGTAAAGTCAGAAATGATACGATAGAACCCTTCATCACACTAACCATTTCCTTGACTCATGTTTTCTTTAAAATAACACAAAGTATTGAATGGTTGAACATAATTCTAGACTATGACATAGCATTATTATTAACCAATTTAAATCAACTACAAGAGTTATTAAGACACCATTAGTATGGATAAAGGGAACTTTAGCCATGAAAGGCTTGATCACCACAGACATGTGCAATGAGGATATAGTTCCCCTCACAATGGTCACTTGTAGGCACTCATTATGCTTCAAGCTGAGATGAGTTTACGAGAGGGGTGCACTAAGATACATGAAATGGGAGACCAAATAATCAATTTTAGTTTAGTAATTTGACCTAGTCAGTTCAAGTGTTCAAAGCTACACAGTCCATATACAAAACATGCTTATCCACAATCCCTTTACTGGGATTTGATATTGAATCACCTTTGCATGAAGAATACATCATTTGGAGAACTACTATAGTTGTAGTAGAAAAGATGACACAGAGATTTTGTTTGAGTGCAATTCTAGTTGTTCTCGATGAACCATGGGAGACACAGATGTAGATGTGGAGCCCAATCTTGGGTGAGATGTAGATTCACTAGTGGATCCCCTAATTTACATTAGTAGCAAGCTTTCAATCCTTATTAATGCATTGGGTGGATCTAGCTTACTCCAATCTCATGCAAAATCAACCATGATGAAGGCATTGTGAGTGGTATTTGCAGTGTGTTTCACCAGCCTCACCAATGAATACTTGTGGTTATGCAAGCATGTCACTACATCCAAAGTGGTTTTATCTTGTTTTAAATATAGGTTCATGGCTAAAAGGGAAATATATTGTTTGAACGAGGTAGATAAAGAAGGTGTGTGCACCATAGGAAGGAGAAGAAATGCCAATTGTTAACGATTCTTCTTGCACTTGTTAAATCCATTTGCAAATAGGATATAACTATGATTCTAGGTCTAGTGTTGAGAAATGGAAGAAAATAGAGGAAAATGCTCATATTTTAGTCCCACATTTCCTAGGCACAAGAACTCTTCTCAATTTTTATATAGGAACACATAATGTTATAGTGTCTTAAAGATACAATGACTTTTGTGAGCCACAAGTAAGAAAAGTGCATGGGGCCATGGCCAACCTATAGGGCTATCTTAGATGTATTCTTAAAAAAAAACATATATCAAGATAATGATGTGGAAATCTAACCAACCAAAATATGACAAGTGTGCTAGTTGTACTGAGTTGGACAAATTTGATAGCAACACTTGGTAAGACTTCTAGATGTGGCACACATCTGAAGGTGTTGATGTGGTAGATAGTGCCACATGTCATGATGTTGCTATGTCACAATGATGTGGTACCATGCGAAGGTGTCATGTGACATAGCGACTGATGACCTAGTGGGCTAACATGGCACAATGATAAGGTGATGACATGGACCGAGGTGCCATGTGTCATGATATTGCTATGTCGTGATAACATGGCACAATGTTGACTATGATAGTGACATGTTGACTGATGAAATGGTCACCATGTGATAGAATAGATGACCAATGAAATAATGACACATGGTGCTTGGGTGGTGGTTATCAGGTGACTATGCAAAAGATGGGCCAATCAAAGCATGATATGTGTTAGGACTGGTCAAACTAGTTTGACCCAGATAAAAGGAGGAAAAGTCAAAAAGGCATGAAATAGTAATTTTTAAATTATTTTCCCTTTCTAAGTGTGTAGGGATGTTTTAAATCAATTTGAATTTAAACCTGTAATTCAAACTTTGGAAATTTTTAAATATTTGTAAGAAAGTTTGAAAGCGTTGACAAGAGCTAGATTTTCAAAATAGGGTTCTAAGCATTTTAAATAAGAAAGTATAGCAGTATTATATATTTTTGAAACTGGGAGAGAATGAAATTTCCATTTATAGAGTTTTTTTTTGCACAAGAATCCACTGGTTCAAGTTATGCAAGGTTTTTTCTCAAGTATCCAATTTTTTGTTTCATTCAGTTGGGGCAATTCAGATCTGATTTCCAATAAAATGGTGAACTGAGTGAATCTAAAAGGTAGTAAAAATGTAGTTATGGGAATTTTTTGCCACGTCCAAATCAATTGAATCAAGGTATTATTAGTATTTCATGATGCATTTTAGGTATTTTGGTAACACAAGGGCTTTCATCATTAAGGATGAAATATTTTAGGTTTGTTACAAAATAATGATGAAAATAATATCAGATTTCATGGGTAGAAAAATGAGAGATTTTCTACAATAGCAAGGAATGAGGAATCAAGTGGACACACGTCACTTCTGGATCAGATCCAGGATTCCATTCTTCTCCTATATCTTTCTCTTTCTCATCTATTGTAAGAATTGATTCTAGCTTGTTTGTGAGACCACATTGTTGGATCTAGAGCTATGATCCCACCACATTCTTCAACAATTTCTCTTTTATGAATAGTAAGAAATAAGAATACAGATAGTTCTAATATGTTAGGTAGTTTTACATTTCAATTTCATGCATCTTATTATACTTGTTTCAAAGAATTGAATGAAAATGCAGCAGCAAGTTAATCTTCATTCTGATATCTTGTCTCCCATTCATGTTGTTTATGATCTTTTATGTTTCATAAACAAAGAGTATGAAACTTAGTTGCAATTTTTTGGCTATATATGTTTATTTATTTTGCTTATGACTCAAGGAGTCATTTAAATGCTTGATTTATCATCATAGGATTGCAGATCTCATGAAGGGATAGGTCGAGTATGAGATTCAGAAAGATGTAGATGTTTGATTCATAAGGTGAATAGATAGATTAGGAACTCTTGATGCATGGGATATATCTATGACTTTTAGGGATGTATGTTAGGGTTTTGTGGGATTGCCTAATAGATAAGGCATTGATCAGCTACAAGATCAGAGTGTTATGTTGTTCATGTCATGTCTTTCTAAAACCAACATCATTAATCAAATATATTTCCCTTTAATGTTGAAGAACTAAAAAGGATGCCCTCACTTAGCTTAGTGATTTCTTAGGCCAAGTTATTAGCTATTTCATGTCTAGGATCTTTGCATAAGTGTCAAAAGATCAAGTATTTATTGGCTTTGTTAGATTCAAGAATATGTTTTAGCACTGGTACCATATAAGTGAATCCGAGGTCTACCCACCTAGGTTTTGTAGAGCCTAAAGTAGAAGAAAGGTCTAGCCTTATAGTTGACCTGGTGCCTAAAAGGGTATGTTGAAAATGGGAAGTAGCTGCCCCCTAGATGTATCTTGTTCTCATTGGGGTAATTTGAAATCATGATGTTTCAAAATACCAACACGTTCTTAACACTTTCCATTTTGGTTACTAGATTAACTTGTCTCAGTGAAATAGCACTAGATACCTTCTCCAAAACCTTGGTATGAAACTTCCTTTTAGACCATTCTAATAGTTTGATATTAGAGTCTATGTCTTCATCCTTTATCTTGTCCACAATGGTGACAAGTTTCTCTTTAATAGTCTTATCTTCATTTATTTATGGGAGGCTAAAAGCATCAATAATATGTCTTTGATTTCATGCAAAACTTGTTTTTTCTTATGTTCCCTACTTAATATTTCTTGCCTCTTCTTCCTTTGTAGAGCATCTTGAAGAATGCTCATTTCTTTAATAGTGATTGTAATCAAATAAAACTTCGGTAGCTCAATCACCTCATCTAAGCTTACATCCTCAAATAATGTAACAACACTATCATTGGGTGTGCTAGAACTCGACCTTGATATTTATAATGGGATGTCTTGTGTACTTGGCCTCTGAAGGGATTGACTACTGAGAGGAGTTGTAGAAATTGGCAATGAAACTAGTGTTAGTATGGCAATTTGCTCCTTAGGTGTAGTAGTCAACTTGGGCTTTTTAGTCTTTTCACCTTTTTTTTGTACTTCACCCTATGATGGTGGAATTATTGGTGTAAATAAGTATTTACTTATTACACTTCACTTAAGTTTACTTAGGTCAATGCATTATTTTATTATTTCTTAGGTGAGACACTTAGGAGTTCACATACTCTTATGAGTTGTCATGTTGACTATTGGAAATATGATTAAAAAGCTCATTGTTGAAGATCAAAAAGAGGAGATTGTTGCAAAGAAGGAAGATTGTTGTTAAAAGAATGTTTTCAATCATTGTTTTTTCATTGATGTCAAATATGCTATTTGTAGGAATGACATTTTCTTATAAGATCCAAGTACTATCACTTAGTTGATTGATGAAGAGGATTTGATCAACAAGATGTAACAAGAGAACCTAAGGGAAAGGTTGAGTTATGATGTTGTAATGAACTGCAAGGATCAGTTAAGACAATGGTTAAATGATGTATTGATAGCATACTCAAAGATATAGAGGTTGGTCACACTTAGAAACATTGGATGAAGAAGTTATAACAAGGATGATTGCAAAGCTTAAACTAAGATCATTAGTGGGTGCCGAGCAAGTTAGTTGAAGCTAAGAAAATTATCAATTGGAGCCAAGTAATAGGAAATTCTAGTGTGTACTGAGTGATTTTTAGGTGCTAAGTGAAGTTCATGTGCTGAGCATCAGAAAATCATAGTTGATGTTGAGTGATCTTCAGGTGCCAAGCATTAGGAAAAATATAGTTGATGTCAAGTAACATAGTATGTGCTAAATACCAGTATTTCAATAGTGTCGAGCTATTGCATTATTTCAAATGACAAATATTTACCAAATCTATGTCAACAAAGTGGTTACCTTGAATTTTGTGAATGAGTTGGAAGATAAGGATGATGAGCTAGTGGCACAAAATTCTATATAAACCATTTTTAGGCAAATCCAAGAGGATTATTCAAAAAGTTTCTAGAGGAAACAAAATATGGGTTAGATGCAATGAATCCTACCTAATCCATACAAATTGAAATTAAAGAATGGAAGAATCAAGTATGAAAATGAACTCCAAGAATTATATTTAAGGATTCATAGACCAAGAAGCAAACATTGTTGCTGATGCTACTACTACCAAAGAGCTAGATTGGAAAGTAGTTAGAAGGGTGTCAAAGAGGAGGCATCTAGGAGAAGGAAGAGCATAGAGGCTCTTATTCTACAAGTGATCATGAATAGATGATTGCACTAGTACATTGAGCATGGAGATTCAAGAAGACTAATCTTGAAAGGATGACAAGCTGTTAGAGTTGCAGAGATTGAAGGCCAGGCAATGGTAGGAGTTGAAAAGTGATCTAAGATCTGCAAGATAAGTTGTATGTTATAGTCAGGTCAAAGATATTTCTAATACTCTCTAGAAATTGTATTAGATAAGGAAAAATCCTATGGACTTAGGTTGGCCTAATAGCCATTTGTAAATCCTTTAATAGGGTGGCATTCCAAGTGAATGTTCTAAAGTCCTCTAACCAGGCCCACTTCTAACAAGGTGGTTAAATCCTCTAATAATGTCAAATTTAATAGTGTGTTGTAAGCCTCTAACAAGGCATGCCCTTCACAAGGCATCACTTCAAAAGAGTGAGAATTGAGTAGCATGTTATTGGTGATTTTTCCCAAATTGGGTTTCCACATAAATCACTATGTTATGTGTTGATCTTCTATGTGTTATGCTTGCATGTTGATTTACAATAACTTGGTAGTTATAAAAGTCAAAGCTTGGATGAATGAATGAATGAATGGGCTCACTATACTTAGTGAAAATTTTGAATAGGACATTTAGACCTTGAATAACTGATTCACGCCCGCTCTTAGTTATTCTAAAGAATTTCTAACAATTGGTATTAGAGCCATCTACTAATTTAGTTTCAAGGTAATAGAAGTAGGAATATCAAGATGTCCAAGAGAGAAGTTCCCAAGCTCAACCAAGACAACTTCGCTACATAGAAGAGTTTGATGAAATTACACCTTGGATCAATAGGTGACTATGTTAAAACCTCAATTGGAATAGAACATGTGAATCCAATAGAACCTCTTACTATAGATGATTTGAACAAAAAGAAGGAGCACATCAAGCAATGTTGGAGATTTCCTTTGCATTTAATTATTTAGAATATGATGAAATCAAAGATTGTGACACTACATTAAAGATGTGGAAATCCTTATTAGATATCTATGGAGGAGATCAAAATGTCTAGAGAGCAAAGAGAGAAAGCCTAAGAGGGAAGTTTGATGACATGAAAATGGAGGAAGGTGAAAATACTACTCAATATGCTACAAGAATGAAATAAGTGGTAAGTGCAATAAGAAGTCTAAGTGGTCAATTAGAAGAAGAAACTATCATCAAAAAATACTTAAGAACTCTGCTCCCTATCTATGTTGTTAGAGTCTTATCCATTCAAGAGCTAAGGTGTGTCAAAGGAAACACACTAACCTTTTAAGGAATAGTGGGAAGACTTACTACATTTGAGTTATCCAATTTTGATAACTATAGACCTAAAAACATTGAATCTACTTTCAATGCCAAAATGACAATAAAAGACACCAAGAAGGAGACATCAAGCACGAAGAGAAGAAAAGGAAAGCATGTATCCAATGATAGCAGCATAGATGAGGAAGATGTGGAATAGTTAGAAGAACTACTGGCTAGGAGATTCCATAGAGGCAAAGGTAAATTCAAAGGTAAGCTCCCTATGATATGTTTCAATTGCAATGAAGTAGGTCATATTGATGTAAGATGTACATAGAAGAAGAACTACAAAGAAGGAAACAAGTACATGAATAAGAGAGAAGATGATAGCAAGGACTACAAGGAGAAAGACAAGAGATGCTACATTGTTGAAGAAGACTTTGATGAGAGTGATGATGAAGTAGTCTATGTGGCCATGAAGGATGAATTAGACAAAGATGAAGATGAAGCAACAACATTGGTTACTTGTGTGAAAAAGAATGACAAGTGGATCATAGACAATGGATGCTCACATCACATGATGGGAGATAAAAGTAAGTTCATTACCCTTACTAAATATGATGGAAATAGTGCTAGATTTGGTAATGATGCCCCAAGTCAAACCAAAGGAAAAGGCTCTATTAAACTCATAGAGAAAATTTTATGTGATAATGCATACTATGTTGAAGGATTAAACTAAAACTTGTTCAGTGTATCATAGTTAGGCAATGTAGGTTGCAAAGTTGAATTTGGAAACAAAACTACTAAGATCTATGAAAATGATGGAAATCTGATAGGAAAAGGTGAACAAACTAGGAGTAATATATTTTACCTAGATATGGAAGATGCAACATGTCTTGTTGTTAGACTTGATGATGTGTGGTTATGTCATGTTAACTTTGATAATCTGAACAACATTAGCAAAAAGAACAAGGTTAGAGGGTTGCCCAAATTGAAGAAACTTGAAAATACAGTGTGAAAACAATGTCAACTAGGGAAGATGACTAAGTCTAGTTTCATAAGAAAAATATACACTTCCAAAGAAGTACTGGAGTTAGTCCATATAGACTTATGTGGTCCAATAGAAGTGCAAAGCTACCTAGGAGACATATACATAATGCTACTTGTAGATGATTATTCTAGGATGATGACTGCTATGTTTTTAAAGAAAAAATTTGATGCATTTCAAATGTTCAAGTGGTATTTGGCTAGATTTGGGAAGGAAACAAGAAAGAACTTGAAGTACCTAAGGTTAGATAGAAGAGGTGAGTTTACATCAAAAGAATTTGAAATATTTTGCAATGAAAAAGGTATTAAAAGGAAAACATTAGAAAAAAGAACTCCACCATAGAATGGTATTGCTGAAAGAAGGAATGGGTCAGTGATTGACTGTGCTAGAACCTTGATGATGGAGAAAAATGTTTTACTAAAGTACTGGAGAGAAGCTAAAAGCACTGCAGTCTACACACTGAATAGAGTACAAGTCAAGAAAGGTACAAATACAACACCGTTTGAATTGTGGTATGGTCATTCACCTAATGTTAAACATTTCAATGCTCTATTCTTAAAGATACTAGAAATGGCAAGTTTGATGCAAACAGTGATAAAGGCATATTCCTTGGAATCTCCACTAGAAGTAAGGAATATAAGTGTTTGAATACTAACACTAACAAGATTGTGGAGAGTGCAAATGTAAACTTTGATGAGCATGTAGAAGTCCAAGTTGATGAGTCAAAGAAAATAGAGGATTATAGATCCTTTGTATATTTCTATGAAGGAATGACTATTGAAGATAATGTTGCAAATCAAGTTGGGAATCAGTAACAAATTTCAATATCTATTGAGTCACAGCTAGTGAATGCTGAGCTACATTCAGAAGCTAAGCTATAGAATGTAGAAAATGTACATTCTAATTCTAAAAATAGTCTACATGAGAGGAATGATGAAGTGCCAAATGAAGAAGAACAAAATGACTCTGAAGCTAAAGGATCAAACATGGAAAGAAGGAAAAAACCAAGGTTAGCCAAGTATGTGAAAAGACATCACCCAGTAGAAAAAATCATTGGAGACAAGGATGCCAGACTAGTGACAAGGAATAGACTGAGGAATGAATCATGTCTATCAAGTAAAGTTGAACCTAAAGTAGTGAAAGATGCACTACAAGATGATGATTGGTATAAAGCCATGGAAGAGGAGCTAGATCAGATTGAGAAGAATAAATCATGGACCCTAGTTCCTAGACCAGCTGATAAGAATATGATTGGTACCAAATGGGTGTTTAGAAATAAACTTGATGAGAATGGTGAGATAAAAAGGAAAAAAGTCAAACTAGTTTGCAAAGGCTATGGACAAGAAGAAGGACTGGATTATGGGGAAACATTTAACCCTATTTCAAGAATGGAAGGATTAAGAATATTGCTCTCATATGCTGCACACAAAGGTTTCAAAGTCTACCAAATGGATGTTAAGTCTGCTTTTCTGAATCGTATACTATAAGAGGAAGTCTATATAGAACAACTAGAGGGATTTGTTGATGAGAAGAACAAGGACATGGTCTACAAATTGCACAAGGCACTTTATGGATTAAAGCAAGCACCTAAAGCATGGTATGAGAGACTGCACAAATATCTTATGAAGATTAGATTTGAGAGAACGGATGACAACAACAACTTATACATCAAAGTTGAAAAAGGTAAAGACATTTTGATATCAGAAATCTTTGTTGATGATATAATATTTGGAGGAAAAGAAGTTCTATGCAAAGATTTTGCTGATCAAATGAAACATGAGTTTGAGATGTCAATGTTTGGAGAAATCAAATTCTTTGTTGGATTGCAAGTACATCAATTGAAGAATGGCATATTTGTGACCCAATCCAAATACATCAGAGAGACACTCAAGACATTTGGGTTAGAAGATTCAAAACAGTTATCACACCAATGGCAACAGGACATAAGCTATCCAAGAATGATGAATCAGCTCAAGTGAATCAGACATTGTATAGATCAATGATTGGAAAGTTGCAATATGTTGTACATAGTAGACTAGACATTGCATTAGCTATTGGAATAGTGGCAAGATTTTCAACAAATCCAAGAGAAAATCACTTAATGCTAGTAAAGAGAATACTGAGATATTTGAAAGGAACTGATGACTTTGGTTTGTACTACAAGAGGAGTGAAAATTTTGAACTGAAAGCCTACACTAATGTAGATTGGGGAGGTAACATTGATGATAGGAAAAGTACCAGTGGAGGAGCACTTTTCTTGGGAAAAAAGTTGATTACATGGACTAGAAAAAAACAAAGTTGTACCTCACAGTCCACTGCTAAAGCTAAATATGTTGCAGCTGCCATAAATTGTACCAATATTGTATGGATCAAAAATTTGCTTCAAGGCATGAAGCAAGAGGTAACTGAGCCTATGATACTTTATCGTGATAATACAAGTGTTATCAACATATCAAAGAACCCTATAATGCATGCTAAAACTAAGCACATTGCACTGGAGTATCACTATGTAGGAGAGTTGGTGGAAGAAAAACAAGTGAAGATGGAATATATTAGCTCAAAGGAATAGATTGCTGACATCTTGACAAAGGCACTACCTAAAGATTCTTTTGAGTATCTTAGAGGTAAGTTAGGTATGATACCCCTAGCTAGGGCTACTTGAAGCAAAAGCAAAACTTCCCTACATCAAATGAGCTAATTGTTGAAGATTTTACACATTGATGTAGAGGATGTTTACTTTAGGATTCATGCCTAAATTAATAGATGTGTTGAAGTTCCAAATTAGTCACAAGAAAGGTGACAAAGGGAGAAATTGAATGAACCTACAAAAGCTACACTTGCATATTAAGATGCTAATATGTCTTTGGCATTGTTGTCAAAGAGGGAGAAATAGAAAAAAATTGATCAACAATTGTTGAAGATAAAGAATGAAGACAGAGGAGAAGTTGTGAGAAACAGATCACATGTTGATAATCTGGTGATCAAAAGTATGAGGAAGATATTGATCAAATGAAGATAGAGGGAGAAGTTGATAGGAATAATCAAAGGTTGATCAGAATAGAATAAGATGATCAATATAGAGGGAGAAACGAATAACAAGGTTACAACAACAAAAAGGGGAGAAGTAGAAATGAAGCAGTCAAGATAGTAGGAGATGTGAAAACTGATGAAAATACAATTTACTTTTTGGCATTTGGCTTATTGTTCTAACCTAGTTAGCTTGTGGTTGAAGAGTTTAGTCTGATGGTTGAAGATCAAAAAGAGGAGATTGTTGCAAAGAAGGAAGATTGTTGTGCATTTGATATTCTTGTAACCTTGAGAGATATTCTAGCATGTACATAATAATACCCCATTTTTTCACTCATGAACAACAAAGTGATTCTCTCAAAAACATATAAGCTGCTATTTTCTCTAAATCTAAAAGGAAACCTGAAACCTTTGGATAGTTGCATAGTGAACATATTCTAGCTTGCCTCATATTGAAAATTAATTTGATTTTCATTCTCTGATGAATTATCATGCATTATTATTTCTCAATTGTTGCATTAGCATTAATAATCCATATAGTATCTAACCCTCTGGTATTTATCCTTTTTCTTGCTTCAACTTTATTACTAAAACACATTTCCTTTTCTAATGCATCAAACAAAAGGTTTCAAACCTTTGATCAACTACTTTGATCTAATCTCTAATAGGCACATCAAGCTCAATAACCCTCATGGGGCACATGTGGGAGCTACACAAGCAATTTAGGAGAAGAGGCAGGAATCGAGGAAGAGGCAAGGAATCAAGGTGCCATTTTTCTACCATTTTTTGCTCCTCCATCTTTTTGTTCATAGTGTCTGGGTTATGGGGGTTTGTTTGAGTTAGGGTTTCATTTTAATTGTGTGAATGATGAGTTTTCATGAAAGAGAGGCCTCAGGTTCAAGTCACATAGGTGGCTCAATTCCAATGGCACCTGTTAATCCAAAGCCGAACCATAGGGGATGGCCCTATTTAGCCACAAAAATTTCCTGTCATTGTTTTACAAGTTTTTTAAGGTTTTTTTAGTGTAGAAGTAAATTATTTGAAAGGATTTTTTTATAAATGTTGTTACAAAAGAAAAGAGGAGAAAAATGCATTCTTATGGAGAGGTTTCAGGCTCAAGTCACACTTTGACAAATGTTTAACCCAAATCCACAAGGGATGGCCCTATTCATGTATCTCCTGTGCAAATAAAATTTAATTCCATCAATTGACTATGTAGACATATTTGTTTAGTTAATTTAAGACATCTTCATTGTATAACATTTTACAAGTTTTGGGTCTAATATTTGATTGACAAACACATGCATAAGACAATTCTACGATTATCAATATTTCAATTGTTTACTATCCATTGTATGACAACCATTTTTTGTTTATTAATTCCATCCAATGACTACATTTTATGTTATTTCTATTATGAGCGAGCACAATTTATTTTATATATGTATATAATCTATATGTATACTTATGAGTATTATATATGTTTATATATGTATTTACATATGAATATGTGTGTATTATTGATAGGGAAGGTAGCCTCCTTTATATAAATCCAAATAATAATAAACAACTAGCCTAAATTAAACGAAGAGATATATGGGGAAAAATTTGAGACATCAGCCAAAACCATGTCATTCACAATTCTAATGTTTGCTTCCTATAAAGAGTTGGAATAGTGTGATCAACATGTTGACTTTTATGTTGGGGCCATAAACTAAGATAAGTATTTCCTTACTATTGCTACAACCATCCATTTCACATAGTAATAGCTACCATTGATTTGAAATTAATGTAATAAAACCCTAAAATAATTAGACTTAAAAGGATTAATGCTCAACTTACAAGAATCCAAATAGTGGAGAAAGCACAAAAATACATTTACTTGACCCACTTTATAATTGTAGCATCCTTACAGTGCATTTTCCAAATGGGAGCTCTATGACATGGTATTGACATTCATCAAATTACAATTAAAAAGTGAATATATTAGAATATGTACATACTACTAAGTTAGAAGGCATCAAAATGTGAACATACAGAAGGTGCTAAAATTGTTTGAAAAAAATGGACAAGAGACGAAGATTTAATCAATGTAAGATGTGTGTAATTTTGATTTCCTTGAGGATGTAAATGTACCAAACAATGTATAATAGGTTGTATTTTAGGGTTATTCATATTAAAGTGTGTTTTGAGGGTGAAGGGAATAGATTTATAGTGTTGTCAATTAGGACAATTTGATTCATACTATTGTAGTCAATAACTTTTTTTTTTAGCAAAATATTTGGAGGTTTTGAGAATGTTGAACCTTAAAAATTTATTCTAGGTGTTAATTTTGTTGAGATGTGGAGAATCGCTTTGTCCTGTGTGGGGATGTTCTAGAATCTTGATATTGGTTTACATATGAGCTGACTATAGGTTCTTTATGCACCAAATTTCTATAGAGATCTTCCCATTCTAGACCATCTTGATGCACAGTTGTAGATTTGATAGGATTCTATTGGTTGGAGACAGAGACTTCCACAATTAACCTCTATGCTTTTCTTGATGTCCATACCATGTTCCCAAGGTGCCATTTTACCACAACTTAGAAGCAGCTAAAGAAGTAGTGAAATGTTTCCTTATAGCTACCATTACCAATTCCATTTTTTTACAAGTTTGAACATCAGATATTTAATATATCCATTTACTACATATCCCACATTCATGGAAACCCACATTCATGGATTTCCATGAGATGACATCACTTTAAAGAAAGAATAATGTGCCTTGTTTTTTCTTCTATATTTTGCATATGTATCTAATAGCTACCATTACCAATTCTATTATTTTTCAAGTTTGAACAACATATATTTAATATATCCATTTATTGCATATCCCACAATCATGGATTTCCATTAGATGACATCACTTTGAAGAATAATACGCCTTGTCTATTCTTTTGTATTTTGCATATGTATCTATCATTTCATTTCCAACAATAAAAATTATTTGATGATAATAGTCTTTTCATCATACTTTGATGGATGTCCATGACCTACTCTAGAGCTCCCATTTTGGCATGGGGGTTGAGGGGGGGAGGGGAAGATGACAACAAAGGTTCCATAATTTGGCTTTATAATATCAATTTAATTTTCTTGAAAGTTTTTGAAGTGTTTTCAGAAAATCTAATTTTGAAAATGTAGTTCCCATTTTATCCTACCCAGGGAGAATGCTGACCAAAATGGTCTCATGTTTCAAAAAAAACTAAATCAATGATCTTGGCTGGAAAGAAAATAGCTAGCAGTCCAGGGTCAACCGTTGTAAATAGAGGATACTTTCTACTACATCTTTGTGGTTCTCTTAAATACTTAGCAAAGCAGCCCAAGGAGCAACTGATCTAGGTACTTGGCAAAGCAAGAAATTTTGGACCATATTTTATGTTTAGTGAAGTTGAGCATTATTTTACTCCTCTAATATGTTTATGTGCAAAATACTTCACAAATTTTGTAGTTTAGATGGTATCCCTTGCTGGATATAAACATAACTATCTATAATTGATTTTGAGAAATTGATGTTACAGATAATAATATGTCCTTGAATCATAGCCATACTTGTCTAAATATATTTTGGCATCAATGACAAAGCCATTTTTGTAAGAATTAAAGAGTGATCAATGTCAAGAATTTGTTGGAAATGTTTTCTTAACATAAATCTCAAGGATGGTTGTCTTTGTATTGTGAGAACATGGATGAATTCTCTGTTCATCCATCTCTGTGTGGCATACTTTATAAGACCCTCTAGTCTGGGAACACTCATACACTTCCTAATCCATGAATATGGTATGATCTTTGGTCCATTCCATGCCTCAGCCCACCTTGGAGGCTGACTGTCCTCCTTAATCAATCCTTGGAACACTTATTTGCCTCATAGCCCATGAGCATGATAGGATTTTTGTTCAATCCATGTTGGGTTAGTGTACATGAGATCTCATGAACTTGGAAGGTTAGCAATCCTTATTTACAATCCATTTCTAGTAAATTCAAAACTAATTTCATATAGATGGAGAATGCAAGAGGAGAAAAGTTATAGAAGCAAAAATCTAAAGTTGCAAAATTGCAGAGTGTAAGTACCATTAGTGTGTTTTTTGGCTATGCTAAATTTACTAAATTTATTGGTTTGATTTGCCAAATTTTGTATTTTCTACATCATTTAAGTAGGATATTGACAACTCAAGCACATAAATAAATTGTCATAAGGTTTAGATTACCACAGGCAAGAAAACTATACAGAAATTACAAAAAGCTATCAAGGAGTCAACAAAAGAAAAAGAAATAGTTGCCACTAAGAAAGAGGAAAAAACAACTGCTTTTAAAGAGATTGAACAAAAAGCACTTGTAATGCAAGAAAACTATAAAAAGACACACAAGGTTTTACTTTTCTACTAGTTTTCTATTTATGTCTTTCTTAGTTTGATATACATGCTTCTATAGATGGATATTTTCTCATATGGTTTTAACATTTTTATGTTGTGAATTGTTTTATTTAGGATAGTCTTGAGTCTTGTATTCACATATATGAGTTATTTTCCCATCTATTATGAGGCTTAACTATTTGACTCTGTAGCTATTAGATGCACATAATGAAGAGGTAGAGAAAGCCAAGAATGAATACAATAAACTCAAAAAGGTTGTGGATGAGTTGTGATTAGGAGAGGCAAGTGGTCTTTGCCTTAGTTTAAATGACAAACTCACATAAAGTGTTTGAAAACCCTAGATGAGAAAAATACATGATTTTAGCAAAATAGATAGTTCATGCATGATCAAATGGTTTTGTTGTTAACTAGATAAAAAAATGCTTCATTTATAGGTTGATGTGAAATACAAATTAAAAGATTTAAAGAAGATGTCTAAAGAATGGCAAGCAAAGGGCTGGGGGTATTGTAAAAAGTAGAACTAAGAAAAGCACTTGAACAACATATTGAGTAGTGGGTTTCCTTTCTTCTTACCTAGTCAAACCTTGTGAATAGATCTAAATTCATTTATCTACCTTTTTCATTGATTTATAGGTAAATGGGAACATTATTGGACCCTAACCAGTTCTAAGGCATGCAAAAGACCTAGTTCTGGGCATGTTATTACATATGCATGCTTGCCAAATTGTGAGTTGCACTCTTCCAATGTGGGGATTGGAATGGTTGTCAAACTATGGTATGCTTTATTCTAATGTGGGGACTGGAACTTGAAGCAATCTCTTAATAGACACTGATATGCTAATAAATTTTTGTGGTGTTATTGTCCTTGTAGAATTCGAATTGAAGGCATTGATCCTAACTTGCTTCAAACAACACTAGGAAATGAACAATTTCTTGAATTGAGTACCCTTAAAAGAGTAATCAAGAAAGTAGCTTTATTTCAGGCTCAATTAAAGGAGTTAAAGACAAGCTTGGACTCCATACAAGAGTAAATTCTTGTACCATCTATTTTTCCATATGTAGTTTATTGGTTCAAAAATTTTATTTAGTGAACAATTTGAAAGGTAGTTGGAAACTCAAGGATGAAAATTCCAAGTCCACCCTCAGTACAAGAGTAAAATTCTTTACCTAATTTTTACTTGAAAAAATATAAATAAAGAAATCATAAGTTTTGATTTACTTATGATGTTCAAAGATTTTGATGTACATAAATGTTATTAAGTTCTATAATCTCTTAGGTATCAGAGGAAGGCTGCTTTATATAGTGAACAGGTCGAAGAACTCAATAACATAACTTTGGAACATGATGATTGAAAGAGACAATATGATGAACTATGGAAAAAATGTGAGTACTTGAAGACTTGCAAAATTCAATCATGGACATGCATGATACTTCAAGGATGAACTTTGGTCATACAATTAGTATTGATATTTTATGCACTAAACTCTAATCATCATTATTCTCAGGCTATAAATTCTCTTCAATTTGTGTTCATGTATAACTAGGTCAGCAACTTCTTTATATTTTTCTAATTTTTAGATTGCCTAATGTTTAGGTTGGACGAGTTCATGCTTGGATTCAATACTATTTCTTTAAACTTGAAGGAAATGTATCAGGTCAAAAACTATTAATACTTCAACTTTATCATCAATAAGTCAAATTTATGTGATTGTATTGATTGAATCTTATAGTTGGGGCTCTGGGTTTGTGGCCTTCTCAACTCCTGATGAAGCATCTCGTGCTGTAAGTATGGCTTGTTTTGAGCAGATGTAAATGTTTATTAAATATTTTGAACTCCTAAAACTTGTCTTTTGATATCTCGTTTCTTAAGATTGTAATTTTCTATATGTAGCTTGTAGAAATGAATGGGAAAATAGTAGTCAGCAAACCACTCTATGAGAGAAGAGCAAGGTTACAAGTACTTCTTTTCATTCTTATTTTGAAGAGTAAATTTTATGGTAACAAATTTGATTCCATGCTATTTATTTTGAAACCAATTTAGCAAGATGGAGCCATATTCAGTTCTTGTGCTTATCTTACAATTTATCTCTAAGATTTAGCAAATTTATTGAAAGTCAAAGTTAGGTAGTCTAAATAAGATAACCATATATAGAAACTCAATCATTAAGACATTTAGTATGGACTTGAGCTATCTTGATGGAACTATTTTTGATAAGAGTAGGAAAGAATGGTCATGAGGTTATAAGGGGTGGAAGTGTATTAATAATATAGTCAGTAGGTTAGATGGTTAAGTCTAGGTAGAAATTTAGGAATTGTTGGGTTCCTAAATGTGTGTTTATTACTAGAATGTATTTTCTTACTCAAAATATTACTGTAACTAGTATGACTAGGAATTATTGATTCACAATGTCTATTTGGTTGGTTGAAATTATTAGTATTCTATTAGTGGAAATGCCATACTAATTTGGCATCTCTTGATTGTTTTATGCATGCACAATTCTCAAAAATGTGAAATTTGGTTGGCATGGCACAAGCAATGCCAACTCATCTTCCTATATACCCTCCTAGAGGTCCAGGTTTAAGCCAACCAATATTCTATAGATAGGGGCCACTCACACTCATGCCACCTCAAGTAAATATGATATATATTCCTTTTTTTTAATATATTTGTTGTTGATATTGTTAATCTATGCTAATCAATTCAAAGTTAATTTTGATACCTTGCAAATGTCTCTATGATCATCTTGAAGAAAAGGATGTGTCAACTTTTGTTTGGTGACTGATCTAAAATAAAAAGCTCAACATTCATCAGCTTTTATTTGTTATGTCCTTGTATAAGAACAAATTTCCCTTTTTAGCATGTCATGCTTGGAAAACCATTCCAAATTTTTTCAAGTTCTTCATTCAACATTGTTTTCATTGGTAGTTTATGATCTGATGCCAATTTTTTTGCAGGTTAGTGGATTTAGTTATCGATAGTAGCTTGTTCCTAGTATTAGGTCAGGAAATGCACCTATTCCAAATTTCTATCTTCCTCTGGTTCAGCCACAACAAGGACAACGATCTAATGTTAGGTGGTCTGGAGCTGCACCCATTCAACAATAGCGGCAGTAGTAGCAGATGCCACTTATACCTCAACAAGAAAAGCACACTTTATCTGTATTTTTTAATTTTTGTACATCAATCTTGGTTCTTAACTATCTTTCTTACATGTTCAATTCTTCACTGTATAAGTCAATTTCTATATTACTTTTCTTTATTTTGTACTTCAAGTGACTACTATTATTAACATTTCTCCTATTGTTGAAATGTTCTAGAATGCAAATTTGAGCCTCCAAATGAAATTTTGATTCTTCATGACCTAAATGATAGGGTTTATTTAAAACCACCATTAGACTTCATAAAAATGGGACAAATATGCAAACATAGAGGTGTGGAAAGTATCTCCTTTTGGTTTCCTCAGGCTCCTTCTAGATATGTTTCTCTAGGATGCATTGCAAGCAAATCTCCTCGAAAGCTAGGTGAATTCAAATCATTGTGTTGTACTTGCAATGATTTAGTAACTAGAGCTCAATTCTTTGATAACAGTATTTGGGACACAACTGAAATTAAACAAACAAGAGAAGACTTTAGCATATGGATGCTAGATAGTGAGGTATAATCTATTGATCACTTTTGTAGAAGGATAATTGAGATTTTTTTTAATTTTTCTAGTATTTGACCGAATAAGGCAATTTACATGCTAGTACATTCTTTGTCCTAAGATTGGCTAATCACACCAATTCCCATGAACCAAATGACTTAGTGATTGATGCCCAAGTACAAAGGATTTCAACAACACTTTTTGATGATTTTGGGGGTCTAGTAAGCATTTCATGGGCAAGAATGTTGCGATGTGACACTTTGCTTACATGTACTCTCACAATTTAGTGATGAAAATGGCTATGTAAATCTTATTTCTCAATAATTTTGATCTATATGATGATGTTTAAATCATGGAATCCATCAATGGTTTGACACTGGCTTTCACTTTTCATTTGTCCATGCAGGTTCCATTGTTGAACATTTGTTTCACTGGCATCATGTCTAGTTTACGTGGAAGATTCAATCACTTAAATTCAATAGTAAATTTGTCATTAGTGACAAGGTCATATAATGAAAAGTATGACTTTCAAGAACCTCTCATTGAACTTGTGGATGGATTTTTGAGGTATGATTCTATCTATCAAAAATTGAAAAAATTCTTTAATCATCTTGCTTGCATCTCCTTAGAAGCCTTTTTCACCTTAAGCTATCATTTCTACCATTAGAGGACTATGTTCCCTACTATTTATGAATGGAATAAATGGTTTTCATTTTAGTTTTGAATATAGTTTTCTTTCCTTTATAGTGCAGATTCTAAGGAGTTCCATAAAAATTCATAGAATGAATTACAGAAAAATATCAAACAACACAATATTTGCAAAATATGGGAAGTACATGCTCTCCTAAGATAAAATGTAGCTACAAATTCCTGATTGTAAAGAAAGAGTACTCAAACAATAATGGTTCTATCTATTGCATTTTGAAAAGAAGAGATGTATTTTTGGCAACTAGGGCTATAGGCTAGAAAACAAGTATAGTGTTATTTTGTGTCTAGGAACACAACATGCCCTTTTCCTTAAAGAGACTCATCCTCAAAGGTAGTAAAAGTAAAAATGCAGAGTAACACTTTTAATATACAACTTCAAAAATGTATAAAATGGGGCTTCTTTTTTAAAATAATGACTCACATGAATGGTTTGCCACAATTTTTGAAGTCTTGGCAAATACTTCATAATTGAGTACTAGCTCATCTATTGGAATCACTTTTACTTCACCTTCAAAAATTAGATTGTTATCTTTAGCATCAATTTTGCCTCTTTGGTAGCAATCCTTCTAGGTTTTAATATTACTATACATTATACATTTGTTACTGGGATTTGCTTCTAATTTACTGTGTTCCAACCTCTTGCAGACTTGCTTAGGAAGACACCATGGATCCTCTGTACTACCCCACCAAGGAACACTCAGAAACAAACATGCATGAAAAACTATTTTATTTTCTTTTGAATGGGAGAATATTTTTGTCTTTAATTAGGATTGTTGTTTGGAGATTGTAGTGTTCCCCAATCAAAGCTGATATAAGAAAAAAAAATGTAGTAACAGATAATTAGAGGAGTTTTGGAATAAGAGAAGAAGCAATCCATAAATATAGATAATGGGAAACATAGCTACGAAGGCACTTGCCAATTGTGTTTCTTGTGGGACTAAGGAGGTTCAAATTTTGATGCTTGGCTTGGATGGAGTAGGTGCATTATTTTTTTAGTATTTGATGCTTTGTGTGTAGATTATCTTGAGAAAGAGAGTGAAATTTTGACAGAGAATATTAGAGTTTTAAACATCATTGAATGTCAAAAGATTACAAGATTTTTGCAATTTGTCATATAAAGAGAATTTATTTCTAGATTTAATTATTTTGCAGTCTTTGAATACAAATACAAACAATCTCTTCAACAATATATGAACTGTAAAATAAACTCATACTGACTGAAATGTACATTCTAAGTATGAAAATATATGAAGCTAACTAATAAGCCATGGATCTATTTATTTGATCAGGTAAAATAACCATTTTATACAAAGTTGAAGCTGGGAGAGTATGTGAGAATAGTACCCACAACAGGGTTTAATATATAGAGTGTGACATTAAAAAAATTGAGCTTCATAGTATGGGATGTGGGCAGCCAAGACAATATTAGGCATCTCTAGAAGTAGTACATGGTCAATGCTCAGGTATAACTCAAACCACTCCATTCTCATAGATTTTACTCTTGGGCTTAAAAGTACTATTTTTTTCATTTTAAGTAATGGATAGTTATTATATTGTTAAGCTTTGAGTACAAATGAAATCAAAGATTGTTTGGTAATCTATTTAATGGTAATGGTTTTCTTGATCTTTTCTATGCATCAAGACATCCATCCTTCTGACAATGAAGTATGGATATGGATGTCTTAATGCATTGTAGATAGCCATTTCCCAAATCAACAATGTACATAGAAGTGGTTTTTTGAAATAATATAGATTCATCAAAGCTAATCAAGAACTAATGAAGTGTAATTGTAAATAGAACTAGGTACATAGACTAGTAATACTAGGAAGTATGAGATATCTTCATTGTATAACATTCATGTACATACCCATAAATTATGCCAAATTTTTGTCACTAATAGACCACATAATACACAAAAATCTCTAAAACTTGTCACCAAATAACTGATACTTATGGTGAACAAACATGGTCTTCCAATGGCTATGAACTCTGTTGATATGACTGAAAGGCTTGGTCTTGGTAATCTGAGTGCCACCAGAAAATGGCATGTCTAGACTTATAGTGGAAAAACAAGGGAAGGCCTTCATGATTCTCTTGATTGGCTTGCCTCTGTAATCAAGTAATTATTCATTTTCTACTTCAATTGCAAATGCTTCTATATCTTCTTAAAGGACTAATCTTTGGGTTTTCCTCTTCTTTGTTCTTTTTTCTTTGTACAGAGAGCCCAACATCCTCCAAAGAGTGAGAAGCTTCAGAATGCCATGATTGCTCTCCTATTCATCCAAGAGATCACCATTAGGTACTTCTTGCCCTTGTAAGATCAAAGTTATAACTATTTTTTGATGGAGTTTTTTTGTGAAATCTATTTAGCATGAATTCATATTCATATTATTTTCATTTTAAAACCTTGATGTCTGATAGGCTCTTTAAGAATTTTCAACTTTATTAAAAAGTTATAACTTAATATGAAATGTTTGATGATTCCAACAATCTTTACATTGTCAATTTTAGAAGTGGCCTACTAAAAATCTCCCTAATACTTACCTAGAGATTGTAATGGGCTCAATTGGTCATGTTTTGAATAACCCACTAGATGTTTCTAAGATATTATGGGCTTTGAATCATGCGAACCAAAGAAAAAATAATTTGCTGAGACAAAGTTAAAGCATGCTTTTACATGTTTCCACTATTTCTTCTCATCTTTAGAGCTTTAATAGGGAACATAATCAAACACCAAGCTTGAAAGTTTAGAATTAGTTTACCCCACCAAAAAGAGAAGTTTCAAAGCACAAATATTATTCCCCCTAAAAGTATTATTATCACCTACCATACAAAAGCATGAAAAATATCTGATAATTTTGTACATGTGACATGTCTGATTGTCAATGTTCTCAAGCTTGAGGGTTTTTCATTTCAATTTTCAATGATTCTAAAATAACTGCTGGACAAAATGGTGTAGCTACATGCAATACCTCCAAGACTTCCAAAAGCTTTTTAATATATGTGTTTTTAAATTTATTGTCTTTGTTTGTGGATAGGGAAACAACACACATTATTGTTCATGTTTCAACTTAGACTTATTGGATTTAGTTAATATTAAAAGTGATGATGACTCATTTTTTGGGGAAAAAAATTATTTCACAAGTCAATTGTGTAATTTTAAAGTTTTGGGACCATTTATATTCTGGGTCTAATTTGCATAGCATATAATAACCAATATTTTCTGAGCATATAGATAATAGAATGATAAGAAATTTCAGTGCATAAAAGATAAAAAGATAAAAATGTTAAAATCTTATGTACTATTTAAAATCTTATTATGTCTCAAATTAGCTATAACTATTGCTTATAGTCTTTTTAAGAGATAAATGTTCAAGATGGATTGATTATTCACATGATAAATGTTCCCTAGTTCTTCAGAGTGCCTTTGTGGAGATTATCATTTCGTGCTAGTTTTGTTGTAGTCGTCTGCTCAACCTGTGTTCCTAGCCACTCCATATCTTCCATCTCCTTGTCTATGTGTGCCCAAATTCTGTGTTGTTAAGCTTGAAAGCATTTTGAATAGATGCAAATTAAGTTCATTATTTGTTGACAGATCATCTAAGATCATCAATGAAAAGTGATAGTAGCATCCTGACAAGACATGATGTTGCCCTTTCTCCTTCTTTCTAGCTATTTGATTAGTACCAATAGTCCTATGTATAGATTGAGAATTGGTTGATAACACATAATAGCCATAATACAAAGATAAAAAAAAAGACAAATTAAAAACAACAAAGAGTGGGTGGCAAGCCACTATTTAGTAAGGATTGATCATGCATGCCTTGGACATAGCCCATAAATTCTAGTTGTCTTTATGGAGATTATTTTCACTTGTCATTTCTACAATAATTTTGTCTTAAGCTCTCAATAGCCATTGAGAAGCCATAGAAAGTGCAAGTTTCATGTCCGATTTCATAATAGAGGTTAAAATAGTAATGTTTAGTTTTGATTATAATTAATAATCATCTAGCATATGAGTAGAATTAAAATGGTTGAAGCAAAGTTGTAGATCTAGTACTTCATGGTAGAATTTGTGATGCAACCTATAGCGTTTTTATATTTTTGTATCTGATATCTAAGAGAATGTGAGTAATAGCTCTCTATATTTGCACTATATCTATGATACAAGTTACCATGTTTCAAGATTTCAGCTGGATCCACCTAGTCTAAAAGTTTTGATATTTTGACTTGAGAGAATTTGGAAAGTTTTCATTTTTCTCTAACTGAAACTGCATAGGAATCATTTCAAGTCTTAGTTTCTTTACCTCAGACCTTGCTTGCATCAATAAAGATAGAACAAAATGAGTTTATTAGACTACTTACAAAATCCAAGGCATCAAATTCTATCCATGAAATCTTAGTATTTTCTATTGATATTATTTAATTTCCCGACCCAACCCATACTTATTCTTGATTTTAAATTTCATCATCATTGTAGTCTAAGGAGATATAATCTACACCATACTAGATTTATGTAGGTAGTTAACAGAGTGAGTGAAGCTATGAGAAACCCAAACCATAATTTCAAAGCACAATTCTACTTAGTGGTTTTAGTTTAGAGAATCCATTTTACAATCTAAATTGATTATATAATTCACTTGCAGGAAAAGGTTGGACAAGAGAAAGAGTTTAGAGAAGCTTTGCAAACCCTTTGAGGAAAAGATTCTGATGTTTCTGCCAGGGCAACTGAAATTAAAGTCTTTGTTAATTTTTTTCTAATGTATATGTAATTTTGAGTTAGTTGTGCTATAGAGATAGTTTAAATTTTAAGTTTTGTGTTAATTATTTCATCTATTAGAAAATAGAGATAAGCTTTGTCAATAAAAATCCTATCCACTATTTTAAATTGAATGGTTTGTAAAAAGAAGTTGTTTGAATTGGCTACCTACTAAAGGTCCCTAAGATGAGACCACTTCATTTATAGACTTTGAATCAGAGCATATTGTCAAAGACACTCTTGATAAAGTTTCTTAAGACATATCTATTTTTGTTGCATATCATCTTTGTATTATGAAAGTTGTAGACGATTGGCTAAGCTCCACCTCCCGGTAGCTGCATAGGTATTAAGATTCATATTTCATTACAGTTGTAGGGATTTTTGTTCTCAAAATTTTTATTTTTTTTAATGTCAATAGAGATAAAAAAACAACACAATAATTGATTTAAGCTTTCTTCTTTTCATTTTCATTTCTAGATTTTTTAGGGATTATTTTAGATCACTATGAATGTTTTGGTCAAAAAATGGCCTCAAATTTACTAGAGTTGAAAGGAGGACAAGTTGTCAGAGTTGTAGAGATTAAAGACTAGACAATGGTATGAGCTGAAAAGTGATCTGAGATATGCAAGATAAGTTGTATGTTGTAGTCAAGTCAAAGATTTTTCTAATAGTCTCTAGCAATTGTATTAGATAAGGAAAAATCCTATGGACTTAGGTTGGCCTAACAACCATTTGTAAATCCTTTAATAGGGTGGCATTCCAAGTGAATGTTCTAAAGTCCTCTAACCAAGCCCACTTCTAACAGGTTGGTTAAATCCTCTAATAATGTCACATTTAACAATGTGTTGTAAGCCTTTAACAAGGTAGGCCTTTCACAAGGCATCACTTTAAAAGAGTGAGAATTGAGTAGCATATTACTGGTTGTTTTTCCCAAATTGGGTTCCCACGTAAATCATTGTGTTATGTGTTGATCTTCTATGTGTTATGCTTGCATGTTGATTTATAGTAACTTGCTAGTTATAAAAGTTAAAGCTTGGATGAATGAATGGGCTCACTATACTTAGTGAAAAGTTTGAATAGGACATTTGGACCTTCAATAATTGATTCACAGCCCCTCTCAGTTACTCTAAATCATTTCTAATAGTTGACAACACTAGAGTAAGAAACTCTAATTCAGCACATGGTGTCTACAACACTAGAGTTTGCATAATTAATTGAGTTGTCATGTAGACAACATACTTATTTGCACTCCTATTTTAGCACATGGTGTTTACAACATAATTGTATGTGCTACACCTTTGTAGACTTATCCTCTCATCATCACACTAACTCCTATTCTTAATGAAGGATAACCCACACCTGGTGGACATGTGCCTAGTTGTAAGGCTTATCATGTTGCTAACTCCTAGGCATTCTAGATGCATCTTAGAGGCCTTTATATACAAGTACCTCTAGTTTACTTTCATATCAATTCAATTATCAATTCCATTGAATTGAATATCATATCGTTAGTGTAATCATAATCTTTTGGTCTACTATTGTGCTTGTGTTGGAGTTCCTTGATCTTGGGTGATTTTTTCCTAAGGAAAATTCTTACATGGTATTAGAGCTATACCAAATTATTACATGGTATCAGAGCTTGGGGAATTTCTCTTCACATAGTCATTCGAGACCATTCTTGCTTTAGCACCTTGACCTAGATAGAATCTACAAATATTGGGAGTGTCTAGAGCCAAAATAGACCTCACCATTGCGTCTAGAGTGTCAATTTGGTGAAAGTACACTATAAATTTGCCTATGTTGGGCCCTAGTCAAAATTGAGGTAACATTTTTTTTGCAAAATGGCAACCCAAAGGCCTGATTTTCAACATTGGTATGATAATTTCAAATCTGCATTTTTTTCATCTACATCTCTACATTTTTTTTGGATCTGCATTATTTCCTAGGAAATTTTTGGCCATCAAGCCACTAGGAAAGATTTTTTGTAGGCAAAGATTGAAGCTTGCTGGTGCAAATTAGATATTTGTATCACATTCAAAAGGTCAAGAAACCCCCAAATCAAATTTTCTTTCATCCAAATCAAACATCTGAAGCCAAATCTAGAGCCATTTTTTTTTGGAGGTGCGGTGGCAATGATTCAAAAATAATAATAACAGAGATGATTTTCAAATAGCAATATCTCCCTCATATGGACCCTTTTTTTTTAGCATTTTTTTTGTTTTGGGGTAGAATTTTGTGATTTACACATTGGTATAGGTGGTTTGAGATCTCTGTTCCTGAATTTTTTTTGCATCTTGCAAATCCCAATTTTTGCCACTTCAAATGTTTAGTATAGGCTCATTTGGACACATAATCAGGTTCCATTTTTTTGAAAATGCATAATTTTTTGTCTACTTTCTAGATCTGCAATTAGATTATAGGCTTGTGTGGATAGAAATACTACTTTCAAAAATAGACCCTAAATTGGCAAGTGGCAAGTGTCAAATCATACATTAGGGAGGTTTATTTGATTCTCTCTTGCATTTTTGGGGGGTGCATACATTTATTGATCTCATGGAGTCTTGTTATATCTGTCAATCTGGTATTAGACTAAAGTTGACACCGAGGAACTATCAAAAATAGAGTACTTTAATGCTTGATCATCTAAGAGAACATCAGGAAGTGTTTCCTTATCTCTACTCAAAGATATTGCCACCTAATCCTAATTGGGCAAATCATCTTCATCTTCTTATTCACTTTATGTATAATAGTATGAGTAAGGAATGTTTTGCTCCTCTTTGTATGGAAATTTTTCTTCATGATGTTTGGATGGCTCTTTGGAAGCATATGGAGATCCACAAGTTCCCCCATTTCCAAAGGATATTCTATCTTTAGTCACTTCAGTCATGGTTCCTCCACCTCTAGATCAAATCCCACCCCCTAATATTCTTGTTGATTCTACTAATCTAGTTCTAGCCATAAATGCTTCTGGTTTAGTGTAGCAAGAAATATTATGTCTTCCTACTTCAGCTTCATGGGATGACTTTCTTTTAGATATTGTAGGTCTATACATGGAGTCTTACATTGAAGATGTAGGAGACATCATCAATGATATTCATCTTCTCTTTTTAGAGGTGAATACTTCATCCATAGCCATAGTGATAGGTCTAGAACAACAAGGTACACTATGACTTCTAGCTTCAGCATTAGTGGATGACTTCTTGACAGATATTTTAGGTTTTCTTGTGGAGTCACACATAGCAAATTTTGGAGACATCATTGATGATATACATCTTCTCTTTGATGAAAAAGATCCTTCTTCAGTTGTTGTGAGGGCTCACTCTAACCCTCTTGTCCATTCTCTACATGATCAGTCTTCATAGGTTGATGTGATTGTGGATCCCTATGTACAATAGTTGTAGGAGGTTTTTTTGTCATGTGAGGAGACATTTGGTTCTTTGGCGCATGTTCTACATCCATCCTTGCTCAATCTATACATGTTCTTTTCTATAGTATTGGAAGGGGCAACCATCAGCATCAACACAGGTATAGTTGAGCAGGTTTTAGAGACACCATTCATCATCGAGATTCTTTCTACACATAGGGGAAGCATCTCATTTATACCTCTACCACTATTTCTTCCAAAGGGAAGGAACATTATTCAGCAGCATTAGATCAACTTCTACATTGGAGCAATTATCACTAATCAACACTCTACACTTGGGGGGGTGGGGAACTACCTTGTCTTCTTCTTCTTCTCTTTTATGGGGAGGACATTTTCCCCTTATGGGGTTTTGTCCTTCTTCTCTTTTTTATATACTTTGTGTATGTCATAATTGGGGGGTCTTGATTACTCCATCCATCCATTCATCTTTTTTTTTTCGTCTCTCTTTTTTTGGGGGAGAGTTTTTCCCATGAGAGTTTCCCTCTTTCTCCACTTTATGAGAGATTGCATTACATTATGTACATGGGTACCTAATATGACCTAGTAGTCGGGACCCATCATGCATTTCATTCTAGCTTTTGTAAGCTTAAGTACATTCTCCTAAGTTGCATTTAAGGGTGGGTGTTGGTGTAAATAAGTATTTACTTATTAAACTTTATTTAAGTTTACTTAGGTCAATGCATTATTTTATTATTTCTTAGGTGAGAAACTTAGGAGTTTGCGTACTCTTATGAGTTATCATGTTGACAACACTGGAGTAAGTAACTCTAATTCAGTACATGATGTCTACAACATTAGAGTTTGCATAATTAATTAAGTTGTCATGTAGACAACATAGTTATTTGCACTCCTATTTTAGCACATGGTGTCTACAACATAATTTTATGTGCTACACATTTGTAGGCTTATCCTCTCATCATTGCACTAACTCCTATGCTTAATGGAGGATAACCCACACCTGGTCGACATGTGTCTGGTTGCAAGACTTATCATGTTGCTAACTCCTAGGCATTCTAGATGCATCTTAGAGGCCTTTATATATAGGTACCTCTAGTGTACTTTTGTATCAATTCAATAATCAATTATATTGAATTGAATTGAATATCATTATTCTGATCATACTCTTTTGGTCTACTATTGTGTTTGTGCTTGAGTTCCTTGATCTTGGGTGATTTTCCCTAAGGTAAATTCTTACATGGTGTTAGAGCTATACCAAATATTTACAGGAATAGGTACAGGACTTGCTTCCTTACCCTTGTCAAATTTTTTCCCATCCTTGTCAACAATTACAAGAGTTGGTAAACCTAGACTATTTAGGCTTGGTACTAATATACCTATAGGTTGTGATTCTACCTCTTTCATCTGCATGACAACTGTTGGCATTGCAGATGATTTCTTTTTTGTTAACATCTTTTTGTTCAAGGTTTACACTTTGATATATATGTAGATCTTATGATTCCTTTTCCTTTGCCTCTATAGTTTGTGGGGGTATATTTGATGGGTCTTGTTGCTTCTCCCCTACATATGCAAGTTCATCCTTTTGTATCTCGTCCACTCTCACCAATATTGGATTACTGCATAGAATTGCTACATTGGTAGATTCCTATAGTATTTTCTTCAAATCATCCTTAGTCAAAGGATTAGAATTTTGAGATGTATTATCAGGCACATCCTTGATAATAACTGAGTCAAGTTAACTCTCTTGATCTGCATGTAGTAGATTGGCACTCGACACTTGTACATCCTATTTCTCTTCATCTATTTTTTCATGTCTTATCCATAGTACCTTCCTTGACTAGATCATCTTTCTCTTTCTCACCTTCCTCTTCCTCTTCCTTTTCAGGTTCATGCTTCTCTTCTTTTCCTTTCTTCTCTATATCCTATATGGATGAGCCATAAATTGATTTCCAAAGCAATGTGATTTTGGTTACCACATCCTCTACTTTCTTCTTAAGAATTTGAAATGCTCTATATTTTAGAGAAAATTTACCTTTTTGTTTCTCCATTTCTTTTTCAATCATATGCTTATCCAAAGTAGACATAACTTGGGCTAATGTAGCCTCTCTTATTTGCCTTTTAGTAGTCAAACTAAATTGCCTCTTTTACTCAACTCTTTCATATAAACTCTTTGGTAATGAGTTGGAAATCTCTAGAGGAATGGTCAAAAAATATACCATCATATCATATATGGCCTCCTCTATATTATTTTTGTCTACACTACCTAATTTATCAAAATCTATATCTATGAAACCTGAAAAATTTGCATTGGTCCTAATATTTTCACACAAGTTTTCAATGTCAGAAGAGGGATTGTGGCTTACCACTTTGAATTGACTCAAGTCATCCAACTCTATCTTCTCCTTATTTGAATCCTCTTGTGACTTGTATTTCTTCCTCAATCTCTTGTAAGTCTTCTTAGTAGGCTGGTTGGCTCTGATGTGACACTTTCTCTTTTGCCTTTAGGCTTTGTATCTTCTTTAGCATGTGTAGTGGCTACCCTTGTGCTTGACCTAGTTAAAGGTACAACTATCTTTTTGTTGCGACTGCTTCACAATATTTTTTTCTTTTTTTGTAGGAGCAAATCAAAGATATTATGTTATAGGAATTAACATGGTGAAATATTCTATAAGAACAAACAAGGATAAAATAATACTTCAAAATTGTGCAACAAGAAGACATAACAAGATGATGGTATAGGAAGTATAGAAACTATGAAGAAAGTTAATGTCATGTTCTGAGTGTATTTTGAATTTTGATGTTTTTTATAAAGTCCTATGATGTAGTGGCATAAATGGAATAGTGATTCAATAAAATCTCCAATTTTAGCCACTTAAGACAATGTTAGTTTTCATTTTTGTTGAGTCAATTTTGTTTTAGTTTGTTTGAAATAATTAAGCCAACTAGGCAATCGATGGCTATAGGAAACTTTAAACAGCTAGAAAAGTTGATAAAAACTTCTGATGCCTAATTGATTCTTCATGATTTGAAAATGGTTTTTCATTTTCTTGTTTTGTTGACGTTTCATCTTCCCAATTGAAAGAAGGAAAAGTATTGGAAAGGTAGATTATTGTAATAGAAAAAAGGATTTAGATACAACAAAAGGAAAAGAAAGAGTTGGAGCTTTTCTAATTTTGTGAGTTTGCAATTTGGATGTGTGTTTTTTTCCTTATTTTTCCTTTCTAAATTGATATTTTGAATTTTGAGAACATGTCGATGATCTAATGGTTGAGATCCATTGAGTTCTAAATTCAAATTTACAACTTTCAAGTTTGGTAATTTGTTACATAAAATTAGGTTTATAAGTTGTTGAATATAAAGACCTACTATTTTGAGGGTTGGATTCATGGGTGGGAGTCTTTTAGACTCTATGCAATCTATTTATGGGATCATGGAGGAATTATGTATCATATGTTTTTGTTTTCTTTTTTTTTTACTATTCCAGTTATTCCTACTTGTATCTAAATGGAATGTAACTTGTGAATTTGGTGAATATCCTCATATATTCACCAATGTGTTGAAAATCACATAGTTGATATGTGATAAAGGGAAGAGTTGGTTTGTATATGGAATTTGCAAAAGTTATAAGTGTCCAAGTATTTCATGGTCAACAGTTAGTTTGTGCTCAAGTTTTAGATCTCGCATGCAGTATGGTCATTTAAATTGGAACCAAATCAATTTTTTTTTATTATGATGTTGTGGTTGGTGTGGGTTCTTAGTTTTACATTTTGGGGATGACTAAATTATTTATGTATTTTAATTACATTGCAGAAGTTTTAGGTCGATCTCTATTAAGTTTGTGCAAGAAACCAAATGTTGCTATAGGGGGTCAAAGAAGTTCCTGTCACATGTTAGTCTATTAGTTGGTATTAAGAGAGTCAGTTAGATAACAATTTAAGATAAGTTAATAATTTATCTTGAAGGGGTATGAAACCCTTGATGTAGACTTAGTTGAGTGATTCATTTCCTCTTAAATTTTCCAAGGTGAGGCGTTGCATCATTTTTGGTATTAGAACAAGAGTCCTCAGATTGTATGAAGTTACATCTTGTATATACCTAATAAAAAGTCCTCATTAGGCTCAAGCAAGATGGTCCCCAATGTAGAGTTACCTAAAAATTTTGAGGAGCAAGAAGAGTTTTATTAGAAAGAGAATAGAGAAGCGAATGGGATATTAGCAAAATTAGCAAATAAGTTGGAACGCATGAAAAATGTGGTTGAGAAGAAAGAAATGAAAGAAGAAGAAGAGGAAGAAGAAGTCTTAGATGATGATGAGGATGAGTTATTTGAAACTGAGAAGCCATTCATTAAATCTTTAAAGGCCTTGGGAGAAAAATCCGCTGAGGTACCTATATTTACAGGAAAGATGGACATTGAAGTAGTTTTGGATTGGATTGAAGCTTTAGAGAATTACTTTGAATGTGAGAATATTTCAAAATCATGACAAGTCAAGTTGGCTAAGTTTAGGATAAAGGGAGCAACCCTTACATGGTAGAATTTTCTACAATAAGAAAGAGTAAAGGAAAACAAGAAAAAAATTGTTCATGGAAGAAGATGTTTTCTATGGTGAAAGAGACTTATATCCCTAGAGATTATGAAGTACAATTACACTAGAAGAGGTAAAATCTCAGATAAAGAGGTATGGATATCTACACTTATATAGAGGAATTCAAAAAATTGAGTTTAAGATAAAAATTGGTAGAACTTGAGAGAGTTAAGGTAGCGAGATACCTAAATGGTTTAAGAGCAAACATACAAGAGGAGTTGCAGTTATTGAGTCCTAACATAGTAGCTAAGTGTTATCAAATGGAGGAGAAAATCAAGAGAAGACAAGAGAATAGCAATAGAAGTAGAGGAAGACAATCATTAATAGGAAGAGGCACAATTACAGGAAGAAGCCCAAATTTTCATCCACAACCAAACACACATAATGAAGTAACCAGGTTTGATAATTTAAATGGAATTTTCAGAGGTATAAGACCAAATTTTAGAGGAAGATCTCTAGGAAGAATGAATGGAGCAAAAAGATATTATAATTATAACCAATAAGGTCACATGGCACATAAATGTCCAGCAAAGGGAAGCTCTAGTACTCATGGAGAAAGGAGAATACACCCTACACAAGAAGATCATTCAAAAAATGATTTAGACACTTATGATTAAGAAAGAGGAGAAGCCTTTATGATGAGAAGAACATTTATGAAGATGCCTATAAAAGAAGAACCACTATAGAGAAAATCTATTTTCAGAACTATTTTTAAGTCTAGAGGAAAATTTTTCAAGGTACTAGTAGACTCTAGTTCTACACAAAAATTCATAGCTCTTGAAATGGTGGAGAAGTTAAAATTACCAAGAACATCTCATCTATATCCTTAGAAAGTGTCTTAGCTGAATAGAGGACAACAAACTATAGTGGAAGAACAAGATTGGGTGGAATTTTAGATTGGTTTGATATTATTAATATGGATGCATGCCACTTACTTTTTGGCAGGCCATGGAAATAAGATCTCAAGGCACAACATGATGGAGTAAAGAACACATACACCATTACAAAGAATGGAAATGTGATTGAATTAATACCTCTAACCAAACCAAGCCAAGAAGAAGCAAAAGCTACATAAGCTAAGGTCATGTTAATAAGTAAGAAATAATTCTAAAGGAAGTTAAGTGAAATAACTGTCCACTCTTTGCATTGATTCTAGTACTCAAAGATAAATTACAAAAGGATGCTGAAAATCAGATTGAGGAAGAAAAACCAGAAACGAAAAATTCAAACTTGAAGGTGGAAGTGGTATAAAGAAGACACAAAAGGTAGTGGAAGAAGTTAAACCAATTCTAGACCTGATGGAATGCTGAGAAGTCTCCCACCTATGCAAGAAATTAGTCATTGCATTAATCTCATACCAAGTTCAACATTACCCAAAAAAGTTGCATACAAGCTAACATCACAACAAAATAAAGAAATGATCAAGGAAAATTGAAGAATTACTTGAAGCTAGTTTGATTGGAAAGATTCTAAGCCCATGTGTCATACCTACAGTCCTAGCACCTAAGAAAGAGGGAACATGGAGGTTTTTCACAGATTCGAGAGCACTCAACAAAATCACCATAAGGTATAGATTTACAATGCCTAGGATAGAAGATTTACTTGATTGTTTGGGTAAGGCAAAATATTTTTCAAATTTTGATTTAAAATTTGGGTACCATCAAATAAGAATTAGGCCAAGAGATGAATGGAAAATAATGTTCAAAACAAATGAAGGATTATATAAATGGAAGGTAATGCCATTTGGATTGTCTAAGACTCCTAATAAATTTATGAGAGTCATGAATGAAGTTCTCAAAGATTTTGCAGGAAAGTTTGTGATAGTATATTTAGATTACATTTTAGTTTTCAGCAACACAAAATAGGACCATTTGAAACATCTAGACATGGTGTTAAGGCGACTACATGAAGAAAAGTTAGTGATTAATTTGGAGAAATGTAGTTTCATACAAGAAGAGCTGACATAGCTTGGATTTGTAATCTCAAAAGGAACACTCAAAATGGATCAAGATAAGGTAAGTGCAATTATTTCATGGCCAATTCCTAAGACTATTGTAGTAGTTAGAAGTTTTCATGGTTTAGCCCCTTTCTACATAAATTTAATTAGGAATTTCAGCATGATTTGTGCACCCATTCTAAATACTATAAAAGGAAGACATAAATGAAAATTTTTTTGGACAATAGAAGCTAGTGAAACCTTTTAAATTCTTAAGAAGAAAGTATCTCAAAAACCAGTCCTCACATTCTTGAATTTTAATAAAGTCTATCAAATAGAATGTGATGCAAGCAACATAGCAATAGGAGGTGTACTTAGTCAAGAGGGTAGAAATATAGCCTTCTTTAGTGAGAAAATCAATGAAGCTAAACATAAATATTCTTCATATGATTTGGAAATGTATGCCCTTTTCCAATCCCTTAAGAAATCAAGACACTATTTGTTGCCGAAAGAATTCATTGTATACATAGATAACCAAGCCCTTAGTTTCATAAATGGTCAAGAGAAACTAAATCATAGACATATGAAATGAGTGGAGACATTATAATCTTTTACTTTTTCTATAAAGCATAAAAATGGAGTTTCAAATAAATTTTTTGATGCTTTAAGTAGAAGAACTTTGAATACATCACAAATTCAATTGGAAACTACAAGAGTTTCAAATTTGAAAGATATGTATGCTAATGATGCGGATTTAATGAAATTTATCAAGCATGTACTAATCTATATGATAGCTACAATCATGAGTATTAAGATTTTCTGATTCAAGAAGGGTTACTATTCAAAGGAGGAAAACTTTGCCTTCCAAAATTCTCAATGAGAAATAACATCATACAAGAGAAACATAGTGGAGCATTATCCAATCACTTTGGACTAGATAAGACTTTAGAGCTAGTTCATAGACATTACATTTGGTCAAAATTATAGAAAGATGTGAGATAATTGATGGAATAATACATCATTTGTCATAAAAGAAAAGGAAAAAATACTAATGTTGGATTATATCATCCCTACCCATTCCTTCAAGACCATGGGAAAGTATCAGTATGGATTTTGTTATGGGATTACCAAGAACTCAAAAAGGGTATGATAGTGTTTTTGTTGTTGTAGATAGATTTAGTAAAATGGCACATTTCCTACCACACAAATCTATAAAAGATGCTTCATACATAGTAGATCTATTCTTCAAAGAGATAGTTCAAATTCATGGATTACCATTGATTATTGTATCAGATAGAGATGACATATTTGTAGGTCATTTTTGGAGAACCCTATGGGAGAAATTTGGCATAAACTCATCTTTCTCATATGCATATCATCCACAAACCAATGGTCAAATAGAAGTTGTTAATAGATCTTTAGGAAACTTGTTAAGATGCCTTACAAAATGACATGGAGAAAAATGAGATTCTATACTTGCTCAAGTTGAATTCTCATACAATGACATAGTAAATAGAAGTATAGGAAAATATATATTTCAGATTGTGTATGCTACATACCCAAGAGAAATTCTTGAGCTTAGAGAACTTCCAAACACCTTTCCTAACAGTTCACATGGTGAAGAATTTGCTGAAGCTATTAAAGCGGTCCAAGATCAAGTCAAGTTGTAGCCACAAAATTCAAATCAGAAATACAAAGAATTTGCTGATCAAAAAAGAAGAGAAGTAAAGTTCAATGTTGGTGATTTAGTGTGGGCATATCTAAAGAAAGAAATATTACCTAAGACCAAACATACTAAAGTATAGCCTAAGAAGGTTGGTCCTTGTCAAATCTTAGAAAAGTTTGGACACAATGCATATAAGATTAAGTTACCTATAGAAATTGACATCTCACCCATATTTAATGTTTTTGATCTCACACCATACAAAGGTTTAGAAATAGAACCACCACATAAAGATTCAGTAACAATATATTTGTAGCAAGTACCCAAACCAACATTGCCTCAACTGAAGAAGATACTTGATACAAAGATAAAGAAGACTTGAAGGAGACAATACAATCATTATTTAATCAAATGGAAGAAAATACCAACTATAGAAGCTATTTGGATGGATGAGAAACAAATTTTTTTTAAAAGTCCATCACTACAACATCTCATCTCAAGTGGACTTGAGATTCAATCTATATGGGAGTATGCCATAGGAGCAGACTAGAAAAATCATGCTATAGGAGCTAACATGGTGAAATATGCTATAGGAACAAACAAGGATGAAATAATACTTTAGAATTGTATGATAGGAAGACATAAATAGATGATGCTATAGGAAGTGCATAAACTATGAAGAAAATTAATGTCATGTTCTAAATGTGTTTTAAATTTTGATGTTTGTGATAAAGTCCTATGATGTGGTGGCATAAATGGAATAGTGATTCAATAAAATCTCCAATTTTAGCCACTTAGGAAAAGGTTAGTTTTCATTTTAGTTTATTCATTTTTCTTTTAGTGTGTTTTGTGTGTGTTTGAAGTAATTAAGCCGACTAGGCAATCGATGGCTATAGGAAACTTCAAATAGCTGGAAAAGTTGGCAATAGATTATGATGCCTAACCAATTCTTCATGATTTGAAAATGAATTTTATTTTTCTTTTTTTGTTGACATTTCATCTTTCCAATAGAAGGAGGGGAAGTATTGAAAAGGTAGATTTTTGTAACAGAAAAAAGGATTCAGATACAATAGAAGGAATAGAAAGAGTTGGAGTTTTATTGATTTTGTGAGTCTATGATTTGGATGTGTGTTTTTTCCATTATATTTCCTTTCTAAATTGATATTCTAAATTTTGAGAACATGGCGATAATCTAATGGCTGAAATTCATTGAGTTTTGAATTCAATTTACAACTTTCAAGTTTGGTAATTTGTTATATAAAATTAGGTTTCTAAGTTATTGAATGTAAATACCTACTATTTTGAGGGTTGTATTCATAGATGGGAGTCTTTTAGACTCTCTGCAATCTATTTTCAGGATTGTGGAGGAATTATGTGTCATATGTTTTTGTTTTCTTTTATTTTTACTATTCTAGTTATTCTCATTTGTATCCACACAGAATGCAACTTATGAATTCGGTGAATATCCTCATGTATTCATTGATGTGTTAAAATCACATAGTTGACATGTGATAAAGGGAAGAGTTGGTTTGTATATGGAATTTTCAAAAGCTAAAAGTGTCCAAGTATTTCATGATCGGTGGTTAGTTTGTGCTTGAGTTTTAAATCTCGCATGTAGTATGGTTATATAAGTTGGAACCAAAACAATTTTGTTTGATGGTCATGTTGTGGTTGGTGTGGGTCCATAGTTTTGCATTTAGGGATAACTAAAATTTATGTATTTCAATTACATTGTAGAAGAGTCAAGTCAATCCCTATGAAGTTGGTGTAAGAAACCAAATGTTTCTACATGAGGTCAAAGAAGTTCTTGTCACAGTTAGATAACAATTTGAGGTAAGTTAATAATCAATCCTAAAGGTGTATGAACCCCTTGATGCAGACTTAGTTAAGTGATTCATTTTTTCCTAAGTTTTCCATGGTGATGCTCTGTATCAGGTTTCTCCACTACTTGCTTTGTTGCTTTGCACTTCTTTTCAATTTTCCTAGGTGCTTCCTCGACTTCTTCTTCCTCAACACCTTCAACATCATCATCTTGATCTTCTCCTAGGCCTTGTGTAAGTTTCAATGGTGCTTGGTCTTCTACTATTTCTTCTTCATCATCATCATCATCTTCTTCTTCATCATCATCATCATCTACTTCTTCTTCCTCACCACCTTCACCAAAATTCTCTTTGAGCTTCTTCACTATCTTGTTCTTCTTTCTTAATACTGAGGCAATTTGTAAATTTATTAATATTATTCTTGATTTAGCTTCATCATAGTTTCCAAAGGATGTAGCATCCTTGTCAATTTCCCCATCTAGTAGAGCTTTGATTGTTGTTGAAGCTTCATCCACATTAATTTCATATGGCAAGGGTTTGAACCATCTAACCCTGGGTAGTGTTGCTTGCACATATGTCTAATATGCATCAACTAGAAAACACACATCATTGTAATGTTGGTCCACTAATGATACAAGAATCCTCAATATTTACTTCATGAATTTCTTGAAATCCTCAAAATATCTTGTTATAATAGAATCAAAATTGTCTCATGTTTCTCAATGAACTCAATTATCTAATGTGTGATAGGTCTGTTTGTCTTCTACACTACTTTACCAAAAGTGGGGAATGCTTTTTTCACATAGAAAATATGCACATGATGAGTGAGCCAAAATTACATGATGCACTTTTGGCCTTCCTAATTGCTTCCAAATTCTCTAATAATTGTTGAATTTGCAACTCTGCTAGGTCATAAGAATGGTCTCTCTTTACAATTTTATAACCTAAATCAACTGCCATATAGGAAACACTATTCAGTCGACTTGACTGAAAGAATTTGTGAGCTATAACTCTGACTACAAAGGCTACCAAGGGATCTGAAATAACATCAATTGGTATCCCTCACATGTTCCACATGTCACCTATGTTCTTCTTAATAACCTCCTTTTCATCACTATGTATGCTCTTCGGTCTATCTAGGGTAGGGTACCCTAATACTCTATTTACAATCCTTTTTGAAATTCTAATTGGTCCATTATATAACCAAATTTAATTTTCATGTATATGGCTCAAAAAAACTTTGATCCATTCATTTTTAAAGACTTGAGGAAAAGCTAGGGCATGATTCAATTATTTTTGCTCCAATATCTTGTTTTCCTCCTTCAACATTCCATTCTCACATAATTATCTATAGATGTATCTAATCTCTATTTCCCCTACTTCTCTAACCTTACAAGTATAACAAAAACACATGTCTTGAAGTATCTCAATTTTGTTATAAAGGATGCACATATTTTATTGAGATCCTCCTTTTTCTTGAAGATCATTGCACATGAATATTTATTTGAAGATAATGTCTGCAAAGAATATCATTTTTTTTTAATGCAATAGAAGATTCTCTTGATCAAATCTATCCTTTCTAAATCTTTCACTACTTGTCTTTGTTCCTCCTAGATTGATTTTGCTTTAAATAACTTTGTCATAGCCATCATAGCCACCATGAATCATCTCTAACCTTTTAGAATTTGTCTCCTCATGTATATATACATTCTCTAGGGTTTTACTTTCCTTAAATAAATATTGGTGAAGATGAGCTAGGCCAAAATCAATAGCTATGGTTGATTCTTACTGTTTCCTTAATCTTCCCTAAGTCTAATTGGTTGCATGCAATGCATAGGGATTCAGAACATGACTCCATACTTATCTCTTATATTCATAAATTTATGATTAAGTTGGCCAAAAAAAGCTTACATAAGAGTTTGTACTATATCAAAAACTATTCACTCAACATCCAGAGGCTCTAATGCTCGACCTTCACTATGTTGTGAATGTTTAGCTTGACTTCTATAGAATTTGACACTTATTGATACTTGACACTTGAATTACTCAACATGTATAGACTACTCAGCATTGGAGTGACTCAACACATACTACCTTTTTGGCACATACTAGTGCTCAATACTAAATAGTCATATTACTCAGCATGTACTTTTTGGAAACTTATGTTGAAATGCTTTGATCACTTCACTCACACTAATTTTTCGAATCTCTCCAATCACTTGACATGCACTATGAATTTTTCTAAATAATGACTACATGTTTTGTCACTTCCTTGTCAAAACCAAAATGAGATCAACAAGGATGCCCCCACATGATCAATTTGGTCATCCATAAGAAAGGTGGTAAAAAGTTAACAACCTTGATGTGATGAAGCAATTTTAGTAGCTTGGGAGGTGCATACTTTTCATTAAAAGTTGATTGAGGAGTTGTAGGAGTTGTAGGTGGTGCATGAATATCCTCCAATCTCTGTGCATATTGAGAAGCTAATCAAATAGATCTATTAAGAGTGGCAGTGTTAGATGATGGGGCCTCTTTAAGGAGAACCCCAATGAATATTTTTAAACCCTAATATGTGTTAAAAAAATTATAGGATAAATATGAAACCAAATGACACAAATGGTCTAAAAATGATAAAGCTTCAACCTTTAGGGGAGTTAGTCTGTCTACTATCAGGTAAATATCATCACTAGAGTATTCATCCCATGTAGGTAGAGGAATGTTAGAACATGAATTAAACATGCATCTAACCAAACAATCAGATGACATATCATGAACCTGTATTACAATACTAGAAAATGCATCTCTCTTGATTATGTCATCTAGTACACTTTTTCCTAAAACTATCATAATCAAAAGGTTTGGACCCACCATTTCTTGCTTGTTAGCGATCACTATCGAAATAGGCCATTTGAATCTATTAGATAATACCCCCTATCTCGCCCAACATGACCCATAAATCTATATAATGAACCTTGTAATACAAATGGATTTTTTGGAAACAAATATTTACAAAAATAAAGTGGAAGCTCATCATTTTGGGGATACCTATTATAAGTAGCCAACCATTATGTATAAATACATGACCTGCAACAAGGTCATCCTCACATTTAGTAGTCATATAGTCTTTCACATGAGCTATATCTTGGTAAAGAGGTAACTTGGTCTTCACCATAGTGATGATAACCTCAAAACCAACCTGTTTATACTTCACAATGGCAATAATGTTGTGTGTGTGTGTGTGTGTGTGTGTGTGTGTGTGTGTGTGTGTGTGTGTGTGTGTGTGTGTGTGTGTGTGTGTGTGTGTGTGTGTGTGTGTGTGTGTGTGTGTGTGTGTGTTGTGTGTGTGTGTGTGTGTGTGTGTGTGTGTGTGTGTGTGTGTGTGTGTGTGTGTGTGTGTGTGTGTGTGTGTGTGTGTGTGTGTGTGTGTGTGTGTGTGTGAGAGAGAGAGAGAGAGAGAGAGAGAGAGCCATATCAACTATTCAAATCATATCAACCAAATCTCTCTAATATTATTCACACTATCCTTGTTAAGGAGGATGGATGGATATCTCAATGGTATGATTAAGAACCTCTATAATTCTACTTAACCTGCACTAGTAGAATCTTGGAAATAGATCACTAAGTGACTAAAAAATTAGTCACAAGACCAAAACTTTTAGTTTCATGACTAAAAGTGATCAAATTCTAGTAATATTTTGCAATTTATAAGTGAGTAAATAAATGACTAATTTGTTCGTCAAGTAAAATCACAAGGTTTGACAAAGATAAGTGACTAAATAAATCATTAAATAATTGGTCACTAATAATCAGTCACCCAAACAAATGACTAAATGAATGATCGATGCCATTTTTTATTATTAATACATTCTTTAACTTTTTATAATTTTCATTATTGATTGATAAAGTTTTTATCCTATCAATACATCATCAAAATTTAACATCATCAAATGTTCTCTCAACTGATTTTGAACTACAAATGAACTAAAAGTCACTCTAATCTACACTCAAACTCCTCAAAATCTGTATGTGAAATCCTAAAACTTATTTTATACATTAAAAATTTTAGATTAGGGTTGTTTAGTTATAATAGAATAGTTCATCTTACTACAAAAATATGCTCCATTTCTATCATTAAACAATTTGTATCAATATTAATTTAAAATATATAAGGCACTATCAGCGCATTTGGCATGGATCTTGCTTATCATCCCCATAGGATTTTCCTTTCTAGGATTATAAAATACGCACAATTTGTGTCAAAACTGGTTTCCACTTTCTCCTTGGTTTTGCCAAAATAAGAGCTTATATTAGGGTATAGAATCTATCAAAAGGATATCTTATTAAATTCTTAATGATCTCTCTCTCACTCTCTTAGCATCATCCTATTAGTAATAGATTCTAATTATCTTCTTCCTAAGATTTTTCTTTCTAGGATCATTTAATATGCATAATTTATCTAAAACATGTTGCATTCTCCTTAATTGTGTCAAAATAAGAACATCACAATAAGGTCTATTATACAAAAAATTAATACACTAATTAAGCTATATCTTTTAGCGACTAAAGATGTTGATCAAATGTCTCTTTCTTCCTCTCAAATTTTATACTTATTTTAAATATTACACATCTCAAAACTTTGAATTATCATTTTCTAGTTTGACCTAGTGATGGAGGGTTGATAAAGAGAGGTCACAAGTTCATATATTACTGAGGATATGTATGCCTCATTTTATGAATAAAATTTATATAATTTAAATAATAAGTTATTTTTATACTTTATAAAAATATTATTGAAAAGGATTGAGTCACCATATGTAGACCCAAAAATACATCTAAATATAAATACTTTTTATCAATATCAAGTATCAAATTAGATATATCTATCAACAAAAATATCAAAATAGAAAGGACTATTGAATTTTTTTAAAATTGAAATATCTTAAAAATACTATTACATATTCTTATAGTTATGAACAAAATTTATAATATTTAAATGATAAATTGTTAGTCCCCACCTTGTAATGGCAGGGACTAATATTTTCAATCTTGTTTTTAGTTCTTTTTGTAGAATAAGTACTATTGCATTATTTTATTGTTTGTTAGCCTTAGTGATTAAATGATTTATTTTTGACTAATCTCTATCAAATATATTTCTCATTTTATGAATTTTTTTATTTTTTATTTTCTCATATGCACATTTTTTAACTTAATAAATTGTTAAAAAATATTTATTACTTATATGACCGGTTAGAAAAAGCTAAGTCTTATGTACAATTTTTTGGAAAATAATGATAATAGTAATAATGCCACCTTTTTAACTATTTTTCATAAATTTAGCCATTTATTTTGGTTGGCCATCCAATAGTTTCACAAATGTTGAAGTTGTTGTTAGAGAAATGTAGGAGTTTTTCAAAAGAATAAAAATTGTGCACCATTGCTTTACCAACTATGTGCAATCCATCTATGTTAGCTTACATATAGAGAAAAAAAATTAGATATTGAATACTTTGCTTCAAATATTCTTATTTCAAAAAAAATTAGGTCACTCCAAATTATATCTTTCATTGCTACTTTGCTTTCTCATTTATAGAGTAGAAAAATATAGGGTGAAATTTAGGGAAGGATAAATGCTTAATTATAAATTATTTTAGGTAAGTTCCTTGTATCTAGTATGAATAATAAGATAGTAGGTTTTAATTAGTATTGAATTTTATTTTTTTTAAATTAATTTAAGATTTATATGAAGAATTCATTATTAAACATTTGGATTAAAAATTAATTAATTTTTTTTATCGACAAGAGGCTGGAGTTAAGATTAATTATTATGTGTTGTGATTAATTATTTTTTATTAAGCTCGAGTAGATTCAAACTCAAGACCTCCCACATAAGAGGCTCACAATTTACTAGTGTTAAAGACTCTTGCCTTATTTAATAAGATTTATTAATCATTAGTATAATATTTTATTATCATTTTTAATTAAAAAAATATTATATTATTTTTAGTATTTTTATTATTATATTTATTTATTATGAAATTTTTATATTATAATTAATATTAATATTATAATAATTTATCATATTGTTGGTAAATTTATTTGTTCTTTCTAGTTCTGACTCACAAGTGCCCTAATTTATGAACAAATTCTAATTACAACAGTTTGGAAAGTGGCTTCTTGAAGATTTTATTTCCTCTGAATTGTTAGGTACAACTCACTATTGTGAAATTTGCAATGAATTTCGTTTATTCCTAAATCTAAACAAGGTATGTTCTTAACCAGAGAACAAGAGAGGAAAACTAAGTCAAACCTATAAGAAATTCAACTTAGGCAAGAAGTAATGTTTTGAGGATTAGTCAAATCTAATGAACTCACACATCTTATGAATTCATAGTTAATATGCACTAAGATTAATTGATCTATCTAGGAACTAATTTGCAAGGAAAGTTATATTGAATAAAAACATCTAAAGAATCTCTTTGAGTTTTAAGTGACAATTCATATCATATTCAACTCGCTATATTAAAATAGAGGAAATAAAACTCTATTTATTCTTTATTTCAATCCCAGATAAAGAAAAAGAACAATCCAATAACAAGTATTACAAATGGAATAGAAAATGATTGATACAAAAATACCATTCAATTAACTCTGCAACATCAAATCTTTCATACCAAAAAAATTTTGACCTTTTATTAATCTTTCATTATCATACATATAGGATTTTGAGATGACCATTAAAAAGGAAGTTTAACTAGTTCATCTTCTCAAAAATGACAAATGACAAAGAGCTAGTTTGTCTATTACAATGATTACAAAATAAAAATGGAAAGGGTAGAATATGAATCACTTCGTCTTCTTCCCTTTCTTTGCATTTTCTCTATAGACCTTGGCAACAATAATAATCAGAATCAGCTCTTCATGTTTTTGTACATGTACATTAGTATATCTCAAGAGCCATCTAGAATGTTCCCTAGCCAAATCTTTGACAACATTCAATTTGTCTTGCAATTCCTCCATGTCCACATGTATGCCTCCACCAAGTTTCTGAAGCTCAAAAACTCTATTCTAGTGCCATGAAGATATGCTTGTCAGGCTATCTATAAAATTGGACAAATTGGTTTGCATTACAGTGATTCCAATTATTCCTTGTCCTTGCCCACTAGTTTGTGAATCTGTGTGTAGTAATTTTAGGAGTTCATAATATTTATCTTGATCTTTCTTGACCTTATCCTTAGTCTCATTTAGACCTTTCTATACTTCCAAGATCATTTCTGACTTGAACTGCACGCTTTATAACCATTCAAACAAAGGCTCATCTCCTTTGGGCAAAATCTTATCTTTGACAGCTTCCTTTGGTTTCATGTGAATAATCATCTTCAATAGAGATTCACAAAAATCACTCTTAGTTCTCTCCACGGCCAAGGTATTTATATTAGATGAAATGCTATCTTTCTCTATTTCTAATCTTAAGATAACATTTCAAATTTTCTCTATAATCTAGAGCCCTTCTGATTTAAGCTTGTCACTCCATTCTTTACCAATCTGACCAAAATACTTATCTTCTTGAAGTTGGGAGATAAGTGCTTGAACATCTATAATAGTAGGATTACTAGTCATGGGCATTCTAGAGATGCTCCCCAACGAAGTGACCAATTTTTTGATAAACCTATTCAACTCTTGTATCTTCACCTTCATCCTAACCTTTGATAGTTTGAGGTTATCCAATTGTCCTTCAATTACCTCATTTTTTGACTTCCACAACCCAACCTTGGTCGCATGTTTGGCTTTCCAAAGATCCATCAAATGTAGAGTAACATCATTGGTAGACATATCTTCAATTCTTCCATCTTTGGTGGGTTTCACAATCGCCATTATTAGGTGTCCTATTTTTGGGTCTTGCCTAGGAATAGACAGGGTCTTCTATTTCTTGACCTTACTCAATGTAGATCTAGAATGAACCGCAAGAGATAAGGTATCCTTATTAGGAGTCCCTTCATCCTTTCTCTTTCACTTTCTCTCCAGAGTGTCCTCCAACCAAGAATCAATGCCTATCACCTTGGAAGCCATCCCAAGTGAATCTATGCTAAACATATTCCTCTTGACCAAAGTAATTGTTTTTATGGTTTAAGAGAAAGGTTTCTTTATGGCTTGAGAGATAAGCTTTGAGGACTCTTGTCCTTTTTCCATTTCTACAATCTTCTTATCTACTTCATCTGACTCGGTGGACTCACTATCACTACTTCCTCCATCTCCTAAATCTACTACTTGCACTTGAGGGCTGCTTGGCAAGAGAAGTGCAGTACTCATAGTTAAAGCAAGACTACTACAAGGTGAGAGAACTAGAGTAACAACACTATCTTTTGGTTCATCCACTTTTTTCTCTATTTTTGACTGGGCACCAATCACTGGGAGGGAGCCTTCTTGGAAATTCTTAGCAATAGGGATGCTATTTTATGGAGGTTGATCACATCCATCTAATGGTTGAGCTAGTGCTTGAGTTATAGCCAAGGTTATTCTTGATGTGCCACCTTGAGAGGAGGTAAGGGCAGATGTTGGAGAAGCTTGAGAGGGTGGTTCTCACTTTGGCTTCTTCACATTGTGGTCCATTCGACCCACTTCCCAATTCTTTTGATGGTTTTGGCCATCATGACATCTATCTCTTCTCCAATATCCTCATAAGGCTCAAAGCTAATAGGAGTGCCTCTTAACTTCGTCAAATATGTATTACTATACATATTATGCCCGTCATCCTTTACTCATTCAAAATCAATGTTAATTTGGTACAATTTCACTTGATCCACTATGAATCTGGAAAAAGCATGGTCCTAGCTCTCAAATTCATCTTTACAATCCACCTAGTAGTCTTCCACTATGGTGATGTGCTGAATCACACTACTGATCTGCAACACTTCCCTTGCATACCCATTTGGGTCAAACATAGGCCTTAAGACCTCATACATTTCCAACTTGTATTTCATATTGAATTCCTTCAGCATGTTCTTTGTAGTAGAATGGAACTCAGGCTAAAAGCTCCCACCTTCATAGGGAAATCATATCATTTCTTCTTCAAACTCCTACTCAGTACATTCACTTGGATTTCTTGCCTCACAATTTTGATTAGCACAATCATGTTGCTCAGATATCTTAACAACTTCAAGTGGAATCCATTGAAGGTTGCAAGATGCAAATGCAAGAAAGATGAGAACTAGATAAAATAGCTTCCAAATTGACTAATAGCCACCATTTCTTTTGGACTAAATCTCTTCTTTGGGAATCCTTGGAGCTCCCTATAAATTCTCATTGTAAATGCATCATTAATTCTTATATATTTAGCATAACTATTTTCTAGCTACAAGCATGGGTAGAATTAATAAGACTTCACATCATTAGGGAAATTTTATACCCTTGGGAGGCCCAACCATAGCTATAGAGAAGCTAGCATGTAAATTAGAAAAGAGAACATATAAAAGGTGTTGTAGAACTTTGCAGCACTGAGAGCATTGTATAGATTCTCACTTACCTTGTGAGCCCAGCCAATGTATTAGGTATCTAAATAGATAACTTGTACCAAGAAGAAATAGTGCTCAACAAAATTTAAAGCTTCTACCTCACCTTTCAATCTATGTAGGAGAACCAAGATGTCTACAATCTTAGGTTTGAGATTAATACCAAAAAGGGTCTTAGGGACCTTACTCTTGGCACTCTGCAGCTTTTGAAACCATGACTACATAATCTCCTTTCTCTAAACCATTTTCTTTATAGAAAACTCAGAGACAACTCCACCAATTGTCAAATCTAAAAACTCCTCTTGTTCTAGAATTCGTAGACAATTCACCACTCTTTTTCTATTAATGGAAATCAATACCATATCATCCGACAATACAATCTTCCTAGTGTCCAAATTATAGTGATTTATGCATTCATATATTAATTTTGAGGCTTGAACTACTACTAGAAAACTAGTTGCTTCAAATAGCCCACATCCTCAGAGCTTCTCAGTTATGGGATGGATTGGCTCTGATCTTACTCTCTTTTGAAAGTCTTGCATATCATAAAAATGGAGAGAAGTGTCCATGAAATTATGTAGTGCCGACTTGATTCCGTTTAGCACATAAAAGCCTACGAATCTAGTTGCCATTCTATTTGAGAATGAATTGAATTTTGAATCTAGAAGAAGAAAAGAATAGTGAATGCACAACATAGGCTATTTGAAAAAGCTGTGCGAATTAATAGAATAATAGTTAAAGAAAGAGTGGTAGTTTGTATAACTATTTATGTTTCCATCTATATGGGAGTTTCAATTCACCCGTTGATCTTTAGGATTCATGCCACATGAATGAATTGAAGGATAAATACATTGAAACAATAAATGATGGGGTCTTAATAGATAACTTGGTGTTTTTTCACTATTTTTTTGGCCCAATGGTAACTTTCTATTCTTTCACACTTACTTTCTCATTTCCTATTAAGTTTCAGGAAGTTATGAACAAAGTGCTCCATAAGAAAATATTTGCCAAATCAAATTCTGCTTAATAGATTGTTCCTACAATGGTTAGATTGTTTCCATTATCATCGTAAGATATTGTGCATGCAAAATGTGAGCTCAATTCACTTATAAATTTGATTTTCTTTTAAATATGAAAAATCGTCCTCATGGGTTGGAAACCCGACAAAGAGAAGGCAATTTTCATTTCTCTACCCAAGCCTTCTCTTAACTTTACCTTTTGACTTATTAATTCCTTTGGGTTTAGAGATATCCATAAGGAGTGCAAAGCTTCATAAGGGACCCACCTTTTGTTTCATTTCCTTTAGGATTGCCTTTTGCAAAAAATAGACTTCATGGGGTAGAAACCCGCCGAGGAGAAGTTGATTTTCAATTTTCTACCTAAGATGATTTTGAGAGCTATGATGAATCTTTAATACCTCTTGAGGCAGATAATCATAAAAGAAATAAGAATTTATCATAAGGTACTTTATCATGTTTTTATTATGGCTCATGTGCATCATTTGGTGCTCTTCATAGGAAATCGCCTTCATGGGTTGAAAACCCAACGAAGAGAAGGCTAAGTCCAAATTTTTGCAAGCTTCTTCTTTTCATGGAGAATATGATAGGCCAAAAGTGGCTGAAACTTTTTTGAATGATCTTTTCATGTTACGAGAATCTCCATCAAATTAGGTACTAAGCTACCTGCAAAACTCACAACATAAGGGAAAACCACCCAGCTATGAAATGTGAGGAAGGGGAAGATGAAAAATATAATGAAGGCTCCTTCCACCTAAGGTGGCTTGAACTTAGACTGGGACATACCTAGGACTTTAATAGGACACAAAAATTTTCACGTTGCAAAATGTTTATAGGGTGAAAAGTGGGGCAACATCTGGCTCTAACTAGGGACTTGGGTAGACTATACCCAAGCAAGGAATCCAAAATCTCTGGTTTCAAAAAAATAAAAGGGGGAACATGAAAAAACTAAAATGAGGAAAAAATGAGGAAAAGAGGAAAGCAAGGGAAACCTAACTAGGAAAACAAAAGAACAAGAACTATACTTAACTATTGTACAACATATGGGTTACTTGTTCTCAATTTGAAATTTGATAAAGCTTCAAATCTTGACCATTGTAGGTCAATGGTAGTACCTCACCATCTAAATATGCCAATTTAAACAAATTTTTCGTGAATGTCTAATGAATAGTGAATGGGCCTTTCCACAAGGTATCAAATTTCTTATGCATACCCTTTGGAGCTCTTCATTTATTCCACAGTAACACATTGTCACTACCATGAATTTTCATGGTCTCACCCTTTTATCGAACAAGTTCTTTACATGCATTTGGTGTTGTGTTATATGATCCACATTTTCTCCTCTTTCCTCTTCGAGTTTGCTCAAGGAGAGAATTATCTTTTGAAAACCATCTCTATAGATATCATCTTCAATTACTATCCTTAGTTTGTTCATAGCAAATTCCAAGGGTAATGGGAGATTGGCTTTGGTCCCATAGACCAATTCAAAAGGAGATATACCAATTGCCCTTTTAGGTGTCACCTTGTCTGCCCATAGTTCCTCTCGAACTTTCTTGTGCCAATTCTTTTGATTGTTTGATACCAATTTCTTGACAATATTCATCAATTTTTTGTTATTAGACTCTACTTGACCATTTCTTTGTGGGAAATAGTCAGATGAGTGACTGACTGTGATTCCATGCTCAAAGAAAAAAATTGGTGATCTCTATTGAGGATAAATATGTTGCATTGTCTATCACCAATTTGATGGGAACACCGAATAAAACTAATATGTTTTCTTTAATGAATTCACATACTACTTCAGAAGTAGTTTTTCTTGGTTGCCTTTATTTCCACCCACTTAGTGAAATAATCAATCATAGTTATCACATATTGGTGACTAGCACTAGATGTTGGGTTGATAGGCCTAATGAAATCAAGACCCCATTGTTGAAAAGGACCTTTCGACAATGACAAGCCTAAGAGGCAAAGCAGCTAATTGGGGATGCCCGAAAAACATCTTACATTTCTCACATTTTTCCACCTAATAATAGTCATCCTTAAACATTCCTAGCTAGTAGGAACATTGTCTTAATATCTTGAAAGTTGTGACTGGGGATGAGAAATGTCCTCCATAGGCTTTGTCATGAAATGTTCTCAAAAACTTTTTTTGTTGTTGTTTATCTACATACTTGAGAAAAGTGTCATCTATAGCCCTTTTAAACAATTTATCATCCCAAATTACATATTTAGTTGCTTTCAATTGAAGATCTCTTCTTTGTCTTGCCATCAAGCCATTTGGAAATTCTTTGTAGGTCAACAAGTAAGCAATATTCTCAAACCAGGAATCTTGAATGCCTATTGCTAATACTAGCTATTTTTCTTCTGATTCCTTTGCTTCTTCAACAATTCTATTTTCTACAATTGCTTTGCACAAGCCATTGCCTCTCACTAACTTAGTAGGCTTAATTTCAATATCATACTCTTGTTCTTTGCTATTCATGTCCCTCTGGTGTTACACCCTACATCCTATTGTGTTAACACACTCTTTACTGCTACACTGAGACATAGATCAAAAAATGTGAGTGTAAGATGTAGAATAAAAAAAAATTAAGTGCTTTGACTACTAGAAAGGCATGTTTCTCAATATGTGAGTATTTCAACTCATGATTCTTCAGAGGTATGCTCATGAAAGCTATTGGGGCTTGTATCCCTTCCTTGTTATCTTGCATAAGTATTGTTAATAAAGTGTGTTTAGAGGAATAATAGTAAATGATGAAATCTCATTTATAATTCGGGTGACATAATACTGGAGCGTCAGTAATGGCAGTCTTAATGTTCTAGAAACCTTGTTTCCCAACTTCATTCCATTTAAAACCTAAATTCCCTTTCATGATATCTAAAATATATTTAGTAGTTTCTACAAAATCTAGAACAAATATTTTGAGGAAATTTACCTATCCAAAGAATGACTTAACTCATGTTTTGTTTACTGGTAGGCCTAACCTTCAAATGGCATCCACTCACTCTAGATCAATTCTAATACCTTCCTAGGAAACTATATGCCCTAGAAGCTTTCCTTCTATAATACAAAAAATGGACTTTTTGGGATTGTTTGAGATTCCATATTCTTGACATGTTTGTAATACTTTCTTCAAATCTTCTATGTGATTTTTCCTTTTCTTTGAAAGAACGGTGAGGTTATCCAAGTATATGACTATAATTTGATCCTTAAGATCTGCAAATATTTTTCTCATGCATCTCTAAAATGTAGCACTGGCATTAATGAGTTTGAAAGGCATTCTATGGTATGTGAATGTACCCCATGGAGTAGTGAAGGTAGTTTTGTGTTGATCCTTCTCCTCTACTTCTATTTGATTGTACCTTGAGAAACCATCGAGCATGGACATCATTTCAGCTCCAACTATTGTTTGCAATAGATGATCCATATTGGGAAGGGTAAAATTGTCTTTCAAAGATGCCTAGTTTAAATTCCAAAAATCAACACAGATCCTTATTTCTCCATTTTTCTTCCTAATTGGCACTATATTGGCTACCCAGGTGGAATGATGGATAGAATAGATAATCCTTGCTTTTAACATCTTGTCTACTTCCCAGAATATGGCATCATCTACCTTAGGATTATAATTCCTCTATTTCTATCAGAAGGGGACAACATCAAGCTTTAGGGGAATTTGATGTTTCACTTTCCCATCCCTATATTTTTTCAAGTCATCATAGCTCTAGGCGAATACATCTTGGTATTCTATGAAAAGTTTCCTAGAAGCTTCTTTCTCCTTTTGTGAACAACACTTACCAATATTGATCATTTTAGGATTATAGACATCACAATATTCACTCCCTTATACTCACCAATAGTTGGCCACTTTTCCACCCTATTTTTATTTATGTAGGCATCATGTCTATTAAACAATTTCTCCAAAGATACAAAGTATGGGGGAATGATATTACCTCATAATTGGACTTCTCCCATTTGATCTTCTTTTGGATCACAATTAGAGTCTCCATTATTGTCTTTGTTAGACTAATGTTTGCAAGTAGCCTTTCCATTTTCTAGGAATAGCTACAAGATCTTGTCATCTTCAAAAACTTGTCAAGATTCTATATTATTTGGAACAGAGGCTCGATACACAATCTCAATCTAGTATTTCTTATCTTTGAATTTAGGATGGGGTAGTAGTAGAGAAGTAGAAATAGATAAGGAGTCAGCTTTGGTGTTCATCTCCCTTGGTACTGCTTCAATAAAAAAGACATCTAGGCCTTCTATTTTATCCTAAACTATGTTTCTGTAGTCTTTTAGCTTATGGTTCTTTATAGAATATTGCCCCTTAATTTGTCTCACAATAAGTTCCACATCACCTTGGGTTCTCAGGATCTTTACCCCCTTTTCTTTTGTAGCTATTATCCCAAGGAGTAAGACCTCATATTCTGTGGAGTTATTTGTGTTTACAAACTCCAATTTAAAAGCCTTGGGTTTAGGTTCTCCTTCAGGAGGTATTACCACTACACCTACACCAGACCCTGAAGAGGAACAGTTCCTATCAAACTCTAATGTCCAGATATCTATTGACTCTTCATTCTCATTGAAGATTTCTTCTTTATTCAACTAGAAATTCCTCAGTAAATAGCATATAATTACCAAACTCCAGCTCTTGGTAGATGATCTAAGCTTTAGGATCATTTGACTTTAGCACAGTAAATTTTGCCTTTTCTTTATGTTCTAATTTAACTTTCTTGTTCCCTATGGGTATGACTACTTGGGACCAATCTAACTTTATTTCTCCTCCTAAATATTGGCAAAAACTCCTACTTAAGAGAAGCCCATAGCTTGCTAGAATATTCGCCACTATGATAGTCAGTAATAGTTTCTTTTCTAGATGAGAAGCTAAGCCTACTTGAGCATCTTTAAACTATCCAAGCAAGGGGACTTGTTTGGCATCCATAGAGTAACACCTTCCATGGACTTTATTGAGATTGAAACCTAGGGCTATAGCTACATAATAAGGCATCACATTGTTTGATGCACCTGAATCTATTATGAAATTGCTCAATTTGCATCCATTGATATATAGTGAAATATAGAATGGATCAGGTTTTTGCCTAGGAGAGGTTGCTAGGATAGTAGAATCCTCTTGGCTAAATAGGTTAGATGTTAAAGTTTCATCCCCCTCCTCAATGGTCACATTATGATTCAATTCTAAAGTATTTTCTTTACAACAATCTACCAATCTTTTCAACTTAGAGGGTTGAGATTTCAAATAATCTATAAGGGAAATTTGGACTTTTGACTCTTCACAAAATTGGATGAAATCAAAGGGGATTTTGTCCTTACTTTTTTGAGATGTCGATGCTCCTTGATCAATATTATTTTTTGAAGGATTGGGGTCATTTCTTGGAGCATGACTAAAGGATTGATTCTTGAGACTTTGACCTTGAATCAACACTATGTATGAAGTTCCATCAATGGTCATATAACATTCACCCTTAGGTTAAGAATCAGACTCATACTCCAAAAATAAATTTCTAGAGTCACCATTTGAGTAAGAATCTAACTCCAAACAAGGAGTTTTAGTATTCAATTAGTTGGTGGATAACAATTGCATCATACGAGCAATTTCTAGATAGGTCTCACTATCATGATCCATCGTCAAATGAAACACGCACATGTTTCCTTTCTTTTGTATGGCCCCAATTGCCAACCTTGGTTGTGAACCTTGTAGAAATATCCCATCATTATTCCTTTGTGATAGATTTGGTAATTTTGTTGGTAAGATTGATTAAACCCAGGTAATTGACTCTTTATTGCTACCAACTCATTTGAAAATTTCTAAATCATTTCATCAAATGATGTGGTATTACTGGAACTTCCTTTAGTTTGAGGTTCTCACTTCTATTTTCCCATGAAAATCAAGTCACCTTCAAATTCAACTACCTTATTTTGTGCATTTTCCAAATCTATGGGATGTGCCCTTCTTAAGTCATAATTGATATTTGGGGGCATGGCACTTATGAATAAAGTTTTTAGATTGCTAGTAGTGGGTCTGTTAGCAGTGGGGACTCTACTAGTGATCTTATTGAAAGTAGCAACAAAATCCCTCATACTCATGGTGGGTTGTTTTCTAATGGATGTCAACTATGTTAACAAGACATGTTCATCCTCTGTAGTTTTGAATCTTGTCTCGAAGGTTGTTCTCATTCTATCCCAATTATTGATTAAGCCATCATCTAGATGATAGAACCAGTCTGTTGCACTTTCTGTTAAGGTTTCCACAAATAATCTTATAGCAACATCTTCATGTGCAACTCCTAAGATGTGAGTAGATGCAAAGAAGGCCTTAATATGTTAATCTATGGTAACCTTCCCATCCCCTAAAAATGAACCAGCTGGGAGTGGGTGATAGGTTGTCAATGCTAATGGACCTATTGTTGTAGCCCAAGGAGTAGTCATAATTGTTCTAGCAAGGTATGGCAAAAAATTGACAATTGGTGGAGCAGTGACTCTATGCAAGGCCAATACTTGGTAGGTAGTATGGGAAGAGCTTTGATTTATAATGGGTGAAGGTGTTCTACTCTAGCTTTTCTTTCACCTTTCTACTTAGGAATATTTAGGATGGAAAAACCAAGTTTCGTGAGTTTATCAAAAATAGGGTCTTGCCCACCCTGTTTTTTGGTACTTCTAAGGAACCTTGTTTGTTCCAGGGTGCTAGGTTAGTTTTTTCTTTGAGCTTCATGTATCAACTATTTTTCTTCCCTTCAAATGTCACATCTTTGAATAGCTCTTTATAAGGCTTCATCTCTAGATTCTTCTTCTTCTAATACTTGGCTAGCGTTCCTGTAGTGTTTAGCATTCATCCTATTTCTTCAAATGAATGTATTAAGAGATGAAATTATGTCTTCTTGTTCATCATGGAAACCAAGGTTAGGTTGGAGCACTGGGAAAATATTCTCATGAGGTAGTACCATTTTCCCTCATGTTATAAGATCTATTAGTCAAGCAACTTTTCATCTCCCCAGCGGAGTCGCCAAAAATCTGTTAGTAAATAGATTTGTTCTTTCCAATTCTGAGTCACAAGTGCCCTAATTTATGAACAAATTTTGATTACAATAGTTTGGAAAGTGGCTTCTTGAAGATTTTCTTTCCTTTGAATTGTTAGGTACAACTCCCTATTTTGAAATTTGCAGTGAATTTTGTTTATTCCTAAATCTAAACAGGGTATGTTCATAACCAGAGAATAGGAGAGGAAAACTAAGTCAAATATATAAGAAATTCAACTTAGGCAAGAAGTAATGTTTTAAGGATTAGTCAAATCTAATGAACTCACACATCTTATGAATTTGTAGTTAATATGCACTAAGATTAATTGATCTATCTAGGAACTAATTTGCGAAGAAAGTTATATTGAATGACAACATCTAAAGAATATCTTTGAGTTTTAAGTGACAATTCATATCATATTCAACTTGCTATATTAAAACAATGGAAATAACACTCTATTTATTCCTCATTTCAATCCTAGATAAAGAGAAACAACAAGCTAATAACAAGTATTACAAATAGAACAGAAAATGATTGATACAAAAATACCATTCAATTAACTCTGCAACATCAATTCTTTCATATCAAAAATTTGTCGATCTTTTATTAATCTTTCATTATCATAAATATAGGATTCAAAGATGACAGTTACAAAGGAAGTTTAACTGGTTCATCTTCTCAAAACTGACAAAAGGAAAAAAGCTAGTTTGTCTATTAAAATGATTACAAAATAAAAATGGAAAGGGTAGAATACGAATCACTTCACCTTCTTCCCTTTCTCTATTTTTTCCCTATAGGCCTCAGCAGCAATAATAATTAGAATCAGCTCTTAATGTTTTTGTACATGCACATTAGTATATCTCAAAAGCCATCTAGAATGTTCCCTACCCAAATATTTGACAACATTCAATCTATCTTGCAATTCCTCCATGGCCACATGTACACATTTGCCAAGTTTCTAAATCTCAAAAACTTTGATCTGGTGCCCTGAAGATATGCTTTTCAAGCTATCTATAAAATTGGAGAAATTGGTCTGCATGACAGTGATTCCAATTATTCCTTTTCCTTGCCCACTAGTTTGTGAATTTGTGTGTAGTAATTTTAGGAGTTCATAATATTTGTCTTGATCTGTCCTTACCTTATCCTTAGTCTCATTTAGACCTTTCTTTACTTCCAAGATCATTTATGACTTGAACTACATGCTTTATAACCATTCGAACAAAGGCTCATCTCCTTTGGGTAAAATCTTAGCTTTGACAGCTTCCTTTGGTTTCATGTGAATAATAATCTTCAATAGAGATGCACAATCATCAATCTTAGTTCTCTCTGTGACCACAATATTTCTATTAGATGAAATTTTATCCTTCTTTGTTTCTAATCTTAAGATAACATTTCTAATTTTCTCTATAATGGAGAGCCCTTCTTATTTAAGCTTGTCACTCCATTCTTTACCAATCTGACCAAAATTCTTATCTTCTTGAAGCTAAGAGATAAGTGCTTGAACATCTATAGTAGTAGGATTACTAGTCATGGGCATTCTAGAGATTCTCGCCAACAGAGTGACCAATTGTCTGATAAACCCATTCAACTCTTGTATCTCTGCCTTCATCCTAACCTTTGACAATTTGAGGTTCTACAATTATCCTTCAATTACCTCATTTGTCGACTTGCATAAGCAAACCTTGGTGTCATGTCTATCTTCTCCAAGATCTATTGAATGCAGAGTAAAATCACTAGCAAACATATCTTCAATTCTTCCATCTTTGGTGGGTTTCACAATCTCCATTTTTAGGTGTCATGTTTCTAGGTCTTGTCCAAGAACAGATATGGTCTTCTTTTTCTTGACCTTACTCAATGTAGATCTAGAGTGAACTGCAAGAGATATTGGGAGCCCCTTCATCCTTTCTCTTTCTGTTTCTCTGTAGAGTGTCCTCTAGCTAGGAATCAGTGTCTATCACCTTGGAATCCTTCCAGAGTGAATCTATGCTAAAAAAATTCCTCTTGATGAGAGTAATTTTTTTTGTGATTGAAGAGAAAGCATTCTTTTGGGCTTGAGAGATAAGCTTTGAGGACTCTTTGCCTTTCTCCATTTCTATAGTCTTCTTAGTTCCTTCATTTGACTTGATGGACTCACTATCACTACTTCCTCCATCTCCTAAATCTATTGCTTGCACTTGAGGGCTACTTGGCAGGAGAAGTGTAGCACTCATAGCTGGAACAAGACTACTACAAGGTGAGGGAATTGGAGTAACAAAACTTTCTTTTGGTTCATCCACTTTCTTCTTCATTTCTGACTAGGCACCAATCACTAGGAGGGAGCCGTCTTGGCAAGTCTTAGCCATGGGGATTTTTTTTTTGGAGGTTGATCACCTCCATCTGATGGTTGAGTCAATATTCAAGTTTTGGCCAAGGTTACACCTAATGTGCCACCTTGAGAGGAGGTAGGGGTAGATGTTGGAGAAGCTTGAGAGGGTGTGCTCTTACTTTGGCTTCTTTGTGCTATGGTCCATTTGACCCACTTCCTAGTTCTTTTGATGATTCTATCCATCATGACATCTAGTTCTTCTCCAATATCCCCATAAGGCTTAGAGCTGATAGGAGTGCCTCTTAACTTTGTTAGATATTTATTATTGTACATATTTTTTCCATTATCCTCTACTCCTTCAACATCAATGTTAATTTGTTACAATTTCACTTGATTCACTATGAATCTAGCAAAAGCATGGTCTTGACTCTCAAATTCATCTTTACAATCTGCCCAGTAGTCTTCGACCATGGTGATGTGCTTGATCATGCTCCCAATCTACAACACTTCCCTTGCATACCTATTCGGGTCAAACATAGGCCTTAAGACCTCATACATTTCCAATCTATATTTCATCTTGAATGCCTTCAACATGTTCTTTGCATTAGAATTGGACTCATAGTTGAAAGCTCCCACCTTCATAGGGAACTTATATCCTTTCTTCTTCAAACTTCCACTCAACATGTTCACTTGGATTTCTTGCCTCACAATTTCAATCAGCACAATCATGTTGCTTAGATATCTCAATAGCTTTAAGGGGAATCCATCAAAGGTTGTAAGATGCAAATACAAGAAAGATGAGAATTGGACAAAATAGCTTCTAAACTAACTAATAGCTGCCATTGCTTTTGGACTAAATCTCCTCTCTGGGAATCCTTGGAGCTCCCTAAAAAAGTTCATTGTAAATGCATCATTAACTCTTATATATTCAACATAACTATTTTCCCACAAAAAACATGGGTGGAATTCATAGGACTTCATGTCATCAAGGAAATTTTCTACCCTTGGGAGGCCTACCCATAACTATAGAGAAGCTAGCATGTAAATTAGAAAAGAGGACATATAGAAGGTGTTGTAGAACTTCGCAACAATGAAAGCATTGGATAGATTCTCACTTACCTTGTGAACCCAATCAATGTATTTGGTATTTGAATAGATAACTTGTAATAAGAAGAAATATTTCTCAACGAAATTTAAAACTTCTACCTCACCTTTCAATCTGTGTAGGAGAACTAAGATGTCTACAATATTAGGTTTGAGATTAGTACCAAAAAGGGTCTTAGGAACCTTACTCCTGGTGCTCTATAGCTTTTGAAACCATGACTACATAATCTACTTTCTCCAAACCATTTTCTTTGTAGAAAACTTAGAGACAGCTCCACCAATTGTTAAATCTAAAAACTCCTCTCATTCTAGAATTCATAGAAAATTCACCATTGTTTTTCTATCAATGGAAATCAATACCATATCATTCGGAAATACAATCTTCCTAGTATCTGGGTCATAGTGATTTATGCTTTCATATATTAATTATGGGGCTTGGACTGCTATTGGTAAACTTGCTACTTCAACTAGCCCACAACCTTAGAGCTTCACAATTATGGGATGGATTGGCTCTGATATTACTCTCTTTTGAATGTCTTGCATATCATAAAAATGGAGAGAAGTGTCTATGAAATTCTATAGTGCGGACTTGATTCCACTCAGCCTACCGAAGCCCACAAATCTGGTTGCCATTCTATCTAAGAATGAATTAAATTTTGAACCTAGTATAAGAAAAGAATAGTGAATGCACAAATATAGGCTATTTGAAAAAGTTGTGCAAATTTAATAGAATAACAGTTCAAGAAAGAGTGACAGTTTGTATAATTGTTTATGTTTCCATCTATATAGGAGTTTCAATTCATCCATTGATCTTTAGGATTCATGCTACACGAATGAATTGAAGGATAAATCTATTGAAATAGTAAATTTGGGGGTCTTAATGGATGACTCAGTATTTTTTCACTATTTTTTTGGCCCAATGATAACTTTCTATCCTTTCACACTTACTTTTCCCTTTCCCATTTAGTTTCAGGAAGTTATGAATAGAGTACTCTGTAAGAAAATATCTACCAGTGCCAAATCAAATTTTGCTTAATAAATCTTTCTCACAATGGTTAGATTCTTTCTATTATCATCTTAAGATATTTTTCATGTGAAATGTGAGCTCAATTCACTTATAAACTTGATTTTCTTTTAAATGCAAAAAATCATCCTCATGGGTTGGAAGCCCGCTAAGGAGAAGGCAATTTTTATTTCTCTGCCCAAGCCCTCTTTTAAATTTACCTTTGACTTATTGCTTCCTTTGGGTTTGAAGATATCCATAAGGAGTGTGAAGCTTCATAAGGGACCCACCTTTCATTTCCTTTCCTTTAGGATTGCCTTTTGCAAAAAATAGACTTCATGGGTCAGAAACCCGCCAAGGAGAAGTCAATTTTCAAATTTTTTCCTAAGATGATTTTGAGAGCTATGATGAATCTTTAATACCTCCTAGGAAAATAATCATAAAATAAATAGAAATTTATCATAAGGTACTTTATCATCTTCTTATTGTGGCTCATGTGCATCATTTGGTGCTCTTCACGAGAAATCGCCTTCGTGGGGTGAAAACTCGCTAAGGAGAAGGCAAAGTCCAAAGTCCAAATTTCAGCAAGCTTCTTCTTTTCATGGAGAATATGATAGGCCACAAGAAGATGTGACTTTTTTGATTTATTTTTGCATGTTACAGGAATCTCCATCAGATTAGGTACTAAGCTACCCACAAAACTCACAACATAAGGGAAAACCATTCGGCTATGAAATCTAGGAAAGGGGAAGTTGAAAAATTTGATGAAGACTCCTTCCACCTAAGGAGGCTTGAACTTAGACTTGGACATACCTAGGACTTTACTAGGACACAAAATTTTCTACTTTGCAAAATGGTTATGGGGTGAAATGTGGGGCAACACATATTATTTTATTTTTATGATGGGTGAGATAATGTTATAATTCTTAATTTTATTTCATTTTTTTAATTTTAGCTTATTCTCAAATCCCTATTTGAAAGTGTTGCTCTTACTCATAATGTGTTGTTCTTACTCAAGATATGTCTAACAAGGACTGGACATTTTTTTGAATATTTTGACTAGCCACTAACACGAGTATTTTTGAAATTATGCCGCTTTCAATTTTTTTAATAAAATCACGCCCCTAACCCATTTCTCTAGGGTATTTTATAAAATAGTTGAGGAGTTCTAATTTGTGCTTTCAAAACCTATTAGCATGCCAATCATTCTATGCATCTTATTCTATTGTCTCTGTAGCCTTGTTTGGGAAATGCTTTGGACCCTAATTTATTTTAGTAAAATAAATGAAAATGTCATGGAATGCAATTCATTTATTTGGATTTTTTTTTTAAATATGTATTTAAAATATCCAAGACCACATGCTTGGATTTTTTTGGTTTTTAATATTTATATTGGCACCTTATTATCTTGGAGGATAAATCGAAAAATTTAGAATTCTGATCGATTCTAGATTATCAAGACTTCCCAATTGCATTTGAGGGAAATTTTGATTCTTCATTTGTGCATGCATTTACACATATTTCAATAGGTATTTGGATTGAAAATAACAAATAATTGTATTTTTTTCTTAGGACCACATTACAAGCATGATTTACTAAGATATATAAGTGCAAGGATAAAATTAGTTATAAATGTACACATTCATTTCAATTTTCTTGTGTCTTAATGAAATAAAAGAAGACATTAAATGATTTCTAACTTATTTGAAAATAAATATCATATCTTATTTTATTGTGGTAATTAGAAGTTTTTTTCAATATTTGAGAAGCTACGACTTGTTCCAAAATAAGAACCAGAACTTCTTGGTGAATATGGTTTGGATACACATGAATCAAGGAGACATAAAAAAGGGGTAAACCCCTCCCCCCCACCAACCAACCTATCTTTCCAATATTATTTTGTGTCTTGAAGTTGGACTTCCACGAGCTTGAAGTGATGATATTAATTAATCCTGTCAATCTTACAAAAACTATTTTTGTTATTTTGACATGGGTTAGACTATCTATATCCTTCCTCTCCATTTTTTAGGGTATCCCTAGTGTCACTAATATTAGCAACTTCCTAGGAAAATTGATCTCAAGCCCTGTATAAATATATTTATGTTCTCATTTAATTTTTGCATTTTTTTGTGAAATAGATTAAAATAGTGTATAGAAGCAAAACATAGAGCTAATGATGGGAATTTATCCTAGAGCTTTTATTCTAATAAATTAAGACATTATTTTTCTTCATGGGTCAAGCTTTTGAAGATGTATGCCAAGGATATAAATTAGTATACCATAGGTAGGAACATAAGAAATTAGAATTAGTCTATAAATAGTTTGTGATTTAATAAAAATATATGAGGCAAACACAATATAAGACTTAGGTATAACTCTACTAGGAGGAATGTAAGAGACGGTGCCAATAATAGAAGGACATGAGCTTGTCATACTCATTGAATTAGAGGTAGTCAAAGAACTTGTAGGGTGATAGGTAGTTATAACACTATTCTATCATGAGAAGTAATAAAAGAAGCCATATAAACAACAAGCCTTAGATGGCTTGAAAAAGTTTCCCTTTCATGGGTACTTTAAAGAGTAACCAAGCTATATGGAAAACATAAAAAAAGATTAGAAAACAAAAGTGTAATTAAAGCAATTATACCTTGGTGAGAAAAACAATGTAATTAAATTAATATCTTGTCTAAGCAAACTATTTAAAATAACTTGGGTTTGTGAGCATAACTAGAATAGAGAGCATTATTCCCAAGAAAAATAGAGTAGGAAATAAATATTCCAAATAATTTAAATGTGGTCCCCAAAATCTAGACTTAAAATCTAGTGCTTCGACATGATAATTAATATTAATTAATAGTTGTATAATTTGAATAACTTATGATTATTTCATATATTTTTATATTTTATATTTTTATTTTCTAAGCTCTATCTTTTTTAGTGATATATACTATAATGCTACAAAATTATGTATAGTAGATATAGTAAATATCAATATTCCATAGTTCATAAGTATCAACGAATAATTTTTTAAATAAATTGTATAATTTATTCTAATTGATATTTAAGATCACAATAAATAATTCATCATTAGAAAAGAATTGATAAATAAATTGTATATGTAACCTTATAAAATATGAGAGAAATGAGAAATGAAAAATAATAATAAAAAGATTCATACAAAAAAAAATTCCAGATTACAATACAATATAAACAAAACTACACCCTTATGTAGGTGACCTAATGATGGTTACTACACATGGCACTTTTCATCATCATTGAACTCCAAATGAAGAAGAGGAACTTTTGAAGTTCATAATAAATTTTGAGCTTTGACTTGAGGAAGGGGATCAAATAATTAGCCAAAAGGGTTTTACTTAGGGGCCATGAGCCCCTAGAATTGTCTCACATAGTCAACTAGAACTTGGTTCACGACCTTGATCTCATGGCTCTAGAAACTCCATGACACCAATGTTCTAGTAGGGGAATGAGGGTTTGGGTGGCTTTCCATATAGATATTGAGATATTTTTCCATTAGATGGAGGAGCTAAGAGGCTCATATTTGGATACCCATTTTGGCTTTCATTGGAAGTAAAAAATCAGAATCAACATTGCACATAGCCTATCAAGGTTATAGTGCACCCTTGAAGGGCCAATCAGGGTTAAAGTCTACCCTAATTTATGCAAGTCACCCCAATATCTCACAAAATGATTTATAAGTTTTGTTTGTAGCATAGTTTTAAATCCATAATGTGGGAATCATCACTTTCAAAGGTCATTTGAAAACCCATCTTCAAGTTTATATCTCACAAGCTATTTCATCTTCATCTATTTCATTTCCATATACTTCATCAATTTTTCATATCTTTATATCTCAGCTCTATATTTCATATCTTCTTTCTCAAACCCTCTTAAGGTGGAGGTGAGAGGGAAATAAATATGAATTATTCATTCCTTTTGCATTAGGGTTTATTTTGATAATTCCTCTTATATTAATCTAACCTAATCAAAGGGGTAGATCTTGGTCTTTCCCCTTCTAAATGTGCTAAGGTGGTTGATTCAATTTTACTCCTACACAACCACTAGGATTGCATTGATTATTGCTATGCATTAGATTTTATTATTTTTTCCCTTTGACAACTTCTTTGCTCCAAGAGTGAGGATATTCCCTGATTCATCCGTCACCACACATCCAACTCTAGAAGAACCAAGATTACCTTTAGATACCTCATCAAAATTAGTCTTGACCCACCCTTGTTAAGATGGACTGAACAACATATCCTTCACCAACCCATCTTGAGGTTTAACCCTCAAAATCCTATTGATAGGAATTTTCAACTTATAAACTAAAAGATTTACATTTGAACTATACAAGTATTATCTTTTTCACAAAATAAGACATTTACTAAATTGTGATCAGTGCAATCAACATGCTTTAATAACTAGTTTTTCATACGAATTCCTAAAATGATTCAAAAAATACTTAGATCTATGGACAAGTACTAATAAACAATGAATTGTAAAAAAATAATTTCATATTATGTAACTCCAAAATTATTTTGATTAAGGAATAATAGGTTTTAAAGAACCTGAAACCTTTTACAAAGTAACCAAAATTATAAAGTATAAAAGATAACATCTAAGTCTAAAAGCATAGTTCACAACATGATAGGCCTCTAGAAAGAACAAAGATAAACGAAAAAATAGGAGGCCAACCAAAAGCAAAGTTGAAAAGATAGCAAAGGGACAGCAAAAAACTAGCACCTGAATAGCTACATAGTCTTCAGCAGACTAGTAGCCTGGTCTACCAAGATGTGCATATTCTCTACAGTGAGCTCCACCTCTTCCATCTTGTTCATCTACTCTTTCTTCTTAGAATGAGCCTAAGTGCATTTTCTTGGTCCCTGGTTCTCAGCAACAGTAGGGAACTCCTGCCCTTTATCTTGCTCATGCTTTTTCAGGAGACTGCTCACATTATCTACCATACTCTTTAATGAATTGCTATTATTACCAATCATTTTCTTGATCATCTTTTCAATATAATTCACTTTGGCCTCCAGGCTTGTCACCTTCTTTAGATTATCACTATTAGCCTTCTCTAGCACGATGTTTTTGGCTTCAATCTGTGTAATCTTTTTCATAAGGTTTTTAACCTCTTCAGCATTTCCAATAACCTCTAAAATCTTGTCAATATGTTGACCTAAAGTGCACTCCCCTCTAGCCAATTTTCCTACCCACTCAACTTCCTTAGAAATAAACTACATTTGTTGTTTCAAATTTCCAACTTCCTTCATAATGGTCCCAGGGCTCCCTAAAAGTCCTTTAGTAATGCCAGGCTCACCCTCATCCTTGTCAAATTCTAGGATTTAATCTTGATCCAAAAATTCCACTCTTTCCAGTACCATATTCTTCATATAATTCTCAACCCCCTCCTCTTAAGACCTTATCAATTTTCTCTTCCTCTCCATTCATTAAGCTAGAAGTTCATCATCTAATGGGGTGAAAACCCTATCATAATTGTGACCCTTAATACCCATTCCCTTTCCCCTGCTCCCCTTCTTCTTTGAACCTCTCATCTTTTCCTCAGCAAAGTCACTGCCACAATTAGAGTTGCTCACCTCAACTTTCTTCTTCTTCTTTTGAGAGCTACACCTAATACCCCCTTTCAAACTCCTATTTCTCCCCTCTACTTCATTCTTAGTATCCTTTTCATAGCCTTTCTTCGAGAGGTTGCTCTATGTGTCATACTCCACCATCTTCAAACTGCGCCTAGGTTTTTTAGCCTTTTTGGATTTTAAAACATTCATAATAAGAACCATAAGTCCCTCATGACACACATTTTCCCCATTCAAATCACTTTGAGTTGCCTGAATTGAGTAACCCAATGACTACCTCAAATAAAAGGGAAAATTGATCATTATGCCATGCCGAAAGTGGTTAGCTAACATAAAGTGGTAACCATAAGGATTTGTAAACTGACCATCTAGAGTAAGGTATTCCATAATAACAAACAACATGAGTATCCAAGGTTAAGAAATAGATTTAGTGTTGAAATAAGAGTTACCAATTTTCACCAGTTGATTTCATTCTTTTGTTAAATCCACAAATTAATCAATAGCCCTATCTGACAGCTTCCTATCCTGATAGAAGTTGATGCCTTCCATAACTAGCACCATAGCCTCCACAATCACCTCTTCAATCACCTCCATTCTCTGATTTCTAACAAGTATAGAGCCATCCCTCCAAGTTTTGATAAATTGTTGTGCTATAATAGGATTATTACCTTTGAGCCTTTCCATGTAGCCATCAAAATTCTCACTCCTCAAAATGTCCCATACCTCCTCTTTCTTCCTCCTCTCCTTACAGCTTGTGGGTTCCACTCTCTTCCTTTTCCCTCCCATTTTCTTCCCCTCAATGTTGCTGGATAGCTTTCTCTAAAAAACTCTATGTAAACTGTTAGTAAAATCAATACCATAGTTGAAGGACAAAATGGTATTAACAGCCCACAATCTGTGTGGAATAAAGCTTGATGTTCTAAAAATCATCACCCATCATTTCCCAAGTGTAATCAAATCATAATTACAAATCTCTGACATCATCATTATTAAAACATATTTTCTTGCTCCTTAATTTATCATAATCAATAATTTGGCAACCATCCACAACTAATAGATCATTATTATTCCAAATAACTTTTTGATCACTTAAATATGCCATGTTGGTTGCCCAATCAGCAGCACGATTTTCTCCCCTAAAGTTATGGGTAACAATACATTTATCAAAATAATTGATAATATTAATAGCCTAAAAAATAATATTGCTAATAGTCAATGAAGGCTTAGTGATTTTATTAAGACAATTGATGATATTAAGAGAGTCTCCTTCCACCCAAACCTTCCTTAAGTTCAAACGCTTAGCATAAATGAGACCATGAAGGGTGGCACAAGCTTCAACCACATGATTAGTTTGACTACCAATAGGGATAGCCATACATACCACTTTCTCACCATAAAAGTTCCTGATAACTATACCGCAGCCAGCAATACCTTCATTCCCTTTAGAGGCCCCATCAAAATTTGTCTTGAACCAATTCACCGGTGGGCTATCTCATCTAGAATTATCCCTCAAATTAGGGCCCTATTGGTCCTTACACAAGCTCCTAAGGTTCCAATTTTGGATCACTCTATCTTCCTACTCATTATGAGGTTGCTAGCCAGAACCATTGGCTTTGATATTCTCTATAATTAAAGCTTTAACTTTACAAAAGACTTGATCAAGACTAGACTCCACACCTCTAAAGATCTTGTCATTATGGTCCTTCCATATCCCCCAACAAAGATAAGGGAGAATAAAATTCCACAATATTAAGATCATAAAATTCTTGGAAGGGGAATTCGAACTAGTGAAAAACATTTGGATAGTAGCTGGAAAGACCCAAACCATATTCAACAGGTAACACACCTTGTCCTAGAGCTTTTTGGTAAAAGAGAAATGCAAAGTAATATGGTTGACTGATTCACAATAATTCTTATAGAGAACCCACCTATTAATAATGATGAATCCTTTCTTCACTAAATTGTCTAAATTCAAGATCTTGTCCTAGAAAAGAATCCAAAAGAGAATATTAGTTTTAGGTGTCATACTTTTCACCCAAGCCTTAGCCCAACAAGCTTCATGGTGCATATCAAAAGAATTAGCATAGGTTGAGGAAATAGAGAAAATTCCACTAGGATCAAACTTCCATATCAAATCATCCTCTTTTTTATTTAAAAAGAAAGCATTCAGACACTTGTTAAGGTCAGCCAAGTTGTCATTCACCCTTTTGAGGTCCAACCACATATCATTCTTCCAATAATCCACCACAAAAATACCAATAAGATTCTTACATTGCTCCATGTAGTTATTCCATCTTGGATCCTCAGAAAGTGGGTGATCCAAGATCCAAGTGTCTTCCCAAAAAGGAACTTTCCTTCCATTGCCCACGTTCCATCTATCCCTTTTCTTTATTATGTATTTATATTTCTGAACATTTCTCCAGGTCATGGATCCCCCTTGCACCATATCATTATGAAGGAATTGATTAAAATTAAAGTTATCCCTGTTGTATTTGTCAACCCAAATCTTCCCCCATTCCCCTTCTTCCTTGTGTCATCTCCATAATAATTTAGCCAATAAAAATTCATTCATAGTTGTAACTCTTCTCAATCCAAGTCCTCCCTTATTAAGGGGCATGCAGACTTTCTCCCAAGCAATCAATGGTAACCTTTTTTTAGTCTTTGTTCCTATCCATAAGAAGAGCTTCTAAATTTTTTCAATAGCATGAGCAATCTTTCTAGGGATTTTGAAAATACTCAAAGCATAAAGTGGAACATTCTGAAGGATAGATTTCAAAACAATAATCTTTCTAGCCTAGCTAAGGAGGCAACCTTTCCATCCAGCAAGTTTCATGTGAATTTTATCAATCAACAAACTCCAAAAACTTTAAGGAGGGTCCAAACACAGAAGTAACCCCAAATAAGAGCTGATAAGAGAGCCAATTTCATAGCCAATAATCTTTTTGATTTTATTTTTCCTTAACACATTAACATTAATGAAATAAATCATGCTTTTGTTCTAGTTAATTACTTGTCTTGAGGCTTGCCCATAATCCTCCAAGGATTTTTTAATATTCCTTGCATTTCTAATCAAGGCCTTTCCCATCATAATAGAGTCGTCAACAAATTGTTGATGAGGAGAATATCAAAGTAGTAGAGGATGGATTTAGGCTCACAAAGTCCCCCAACATCACCATTTTTTCCACAAATCTTCCCAAGCATTTAGCCAAAAGTATAAAGAGAATAGGAGAGATCTTGTCCCCCTGTCTGAGACCTCTAGAAGCCTTAAAGAAAGGGGTAGGAGAGCCATTAACAAGAATTGAAAAAGAGGCAAAAGAAACCAACATAAAGATCAGGTCCCTAAATCTTGTATTAAACCCAAATGCTTCAAGACCTTAGAGAAGGAAAGTCCAATCCACTCTATCAAATGCTTTGGAAAGGTCCAGCTTAAGAAAAAACCCTTCTTTCTTAGACATCGAAAGAGAGTGAATATTTTCATGAACTATAATGATGGAGTCCAAAATTTGTCTACCAGGAACAAACCCATTTTGTTGTCTAGAGATAACAAAAGGAAGAAGAGGCAAAATTCTAAGGGTTAGCACTTTAGAAATAACCTTATAAAAATAATTAAAAAGGTTGATATGCCAGAACTAATCCAAACTATCCGCTCTTGGCTTTTTTGGAATAAGAGAAATGAAGGTACCATTCACTTCTTTAAGAATATTCCTAGAACTAAAGAACTCAACCCCATTACAAGCATCAGTACCGATGATATTCTGATACTTGTGAAAGAACAAAAAAGGAAACCCATTAGGCTCTGGGGCTTTATCTCCATCAAAAGAGAAAATAGCCTCAAAAATCTCATCATAAGAAGGGATGGAAGTAAGAGATTTATTCTGATCTTCAGAGATGCAATTAGGAATACAATCAAGAAACAAATTCTGCTTAGCCACATCCAAATTAGGGTCACCCTAAAGCAAGTTACTAAAAATTCCATTGCCTCTCTTTTAATAGTCTCCTCATTCTCAGTGAGTCCCTCTTTTGTATTGAGTCTAGAAATTATGTTGACCATCCTATGCTTCAAAGTAGTCAAATGAAAAAACATAGTATTTTGATCTCCTTCCTTCAAAAAAAAATTTTGGATCACTGCCTCCAATACATCTCCTCCTTGGTAATGATATCATGAATCTCAGCTAGTTTGACACTTTCCTCCTTCCTAGAGATAGCCTCATATCCATCAATTTGGATCCTATCCTATATTTCTTTTAGTTCCTCCAAAATCTTCCTTTTATTTTCAAAAATATTTCCAAAGGTATCTTTATTACATTTTTTATGTTTTTCTTGACATTTTCCAATTTAGCTGCTACTATAAACATAGTTGTACCTTCCACAGTAATACCCCACCACTCCTTTATGAAATTCTCTAGGTCTAGGTGAAGAGTCCACATTTTTTCAAACCTAAAGGGGAAATTTCTCTAATAGTTAAGCATATCAGCCACTAGGAAAATGGGAAAATGATCTAATCCCAATCAAACTTGAGCATTGAGAGAACATTTTTATTTTAGGAGCCAATCTGTACTAATAAGTGCTTGGTCCAACCTAACCTGAATGAGATCCTTTCCAATTCTTCTATTAGTCTAGGTATACTTGACCCCATGCAAGTCAAGATCATGAAGAAGATGATTATCAATAAAGTATGTTAAATATAATCTATTATCCAAATTAATTTGGCTACCTCCCCATTTTTCAGCTTCTTTTAAAGGGGTATTGAAATACCTCATAACTATCCAACTCTCATCAGCAAAAAGCTTTCTCTGATTATTAATATCTTCCTAGAGAGACTTTCTCCCCCACTTGCTATTGGGAGCATAGACATTAGTAAGAAGCCAAGTAAAGTCATCCTTAGAATTAGAAAATCTAACATTCATCATGTTTCTATTATGAGAAATAAGATCTCCTTGAATCCACTTATTATTCTAGAAAATTGCCATACCTCCTAAAGCTCCCTTAGAATCATTTTCGATGATCTTCCAACCCCTAAAAATTGGAGGACCTTCCACTTTTTGCTTTAGCATCTTTGTTTCTTGAATAAAAAAAATATTCAGCATTCAGCCTGTTATCCATAATCATATTTTTTGAAATGTCATGTTTATGAGGATTATTTAACCCTTGGATATTCCATGAGATAGTCTTCATTTTTTATGAATTTTTTTTATTCAAAGATAGTCCTCTGACTACCATCCACAATACTTCTATAAGTCTCAGCAGTTCTTTTCTGCATGTTGGAGGGTCTCCCCACTGGGGAGGGGAAAGAACCAACATCCCCATTCTTGAGGATTTTCCTAGTAGGTGTTGGAGAAGGATAGCAATATCTAAGCTTGATAGATTTAGAATCCCTCTTTTTTGAGACTGTATTATAAGATGCACCATAGTTGTCTCCCTTCTTACTCCTAGTTTTGGTTTCAGCATTCTCCACTTCCTTTTTGATGTTGGCTCCTCCTTTCTTCTTAGCTTTAGATGGTCTACCAACTTGGATCTAGTCTGCACTTGATGTCTCCTCCTCCCAAATCTCTTCCTCCTCTTGTAAAATATTTAAAATATCCTTCACTTCACCACTAAAAAAGTTTCCCTCCAAAGCAGCATCCTAAATTGAAGGTACATAAATCTCAACAAAAGATATATCCTTATGGGTCAACCTGTTGACACTGTCAACCCCCTTCTTGGGGTGACACACTTTCCTTCTTTGAGCCTTGTCAAGAATATCATTGTTAGAATTTAACATGTTTTCCTAATCTCCAACCTCATTTCCCATCACCTTCTCATTATCTATTCCCAAACTGGGTTGAGAAACATCCACACCTGAAGACTTACCTCCACCCTATGAGATCTCAGTATTGTTGATCTGTGCTAGTAGAGGAGCATCCAAAATCAAAGAAACATCTCCACTCTTTGTGTTATCTAAACTATTGTTTTGTGCCTTTCTCACCCACACTTTCTTGACCTTCTTAGGCTCTTCCTTCAAAAAAGGACATTTCTTGGCCCAGTGTCCAAATTTTTTACAATGAAAATAGGCAAAGGGAATAGATTCATACTCAATGTGTTGGTTAGATTTAAAAGAAATAGAATCAGGCATATCAGTGCCTTGGTAGACCCCAACATAGAATCTGGCATAGTTTAATTTCCATAATCCTAGGTTAGATTTAAAAGAAATAGAATCAGGCATATTAGTGCCTTGGTAGACCCCAACATAGAATCTGGCATAGTTTAATCTTCTCTGAGAAACAATCACAAGATCTAATGAAAGAAGCTCCCCAAAGGTGTTGGCAATACCCTAAAACACATCCTCCACCCAAAACTCAAGTGTGAGGCCTATCAACCTAACCCAGATAGGGGCTTGGATAGTGGAAGCATTCAAAGAGTAAAAGTTTGGAGTCCATTTCTATAAAATTAGAGTGTGCTTCCCCAAAACCCAAGGACTACTACAAAGGATATCTTGCTTGTCTTCATCATAGGAAAAGCTAAAAGAAAGACACCCTTTGGCCATTGCCATAATATTGACTGGCCTTTCAACTTCCATTTCTTACTCACAAAAGCCCTAATAATTTCAATGTTGGGTCTGGCACCTAAAAACCTTCCAACCAAAGTTGAATCCATACAAAATATGTTCTTATTGATGATTTGATCTAGGATTTCAATGGAATACATACCTTTATCTTTTGAAGAGATTTCCTTAACTGATGGAAAGAAAGATTTTCCAGTTGGACGGATCCCAAATAGGCTGTACCATTTTTCATTCTGCTTGCCCCCCCGAGTCCTCCAAAGTCCCACCATCATTAGGATTGCTAGTCTCAATAGGGGAATTGTCTATTGACTCTGATTACACTCTAGAATTGAATGGTTCAATAACATTCCTAGCTAAGAAATTCAAAACCAAATTCATGCCCACTCCCTTCTCCATGGTCTCCATGCTCTCGTACGCCATCCTTTATTTTGTAACTCCAAAATTGTTGGAATAATAAATTCAACATAATATTTTTTGAACCAACTTATTAAATATTTTTATGTTTAAACAATTTTTTTTCCTTTACAAATTTATATAACAAATTATAATGTTAACTTATTAAATCGGTAGAATATTTTAAAAGATGGTATTAATCAACTATAGTATTAAGAAAGGGTCTATAACACAAGGGTAAGTTATGAACATCTCATTTGGGAATTCTTGGGTTTGACTCTACTTGAACTTAAAAAATAACAATATTTTTTATGGAAAAGGTGACAAGCCAAATATTTTATTATATTATACTTGGTTCAAGAGATCATGGAGGAAAGAACCAATAAGAAAACCTCCAATTTTTCTCAAGTACAATAGAAAAGGATGATTAGAACACCCCAATGGATCTTGAGGGTGAGAGAGAGAGAGAGAGAGAGAGAGAGAGAGAGAGAGAGAGAGAGAGAGAGAGAGAGAGAGAGTAAATACAATATTTCTCAAGGAACTCTTGAGGTATATCAAACAACAATTAACCATAGCTGAGCTAAGATGGGTAAGAAAATAAACAAAATATGTCACTTTATGTACCATTTTATAGACTTCCCTAACAATATAATGACAACACACCACATGTATACCTAAATATGACGAAGGATGACAAGGGTTCTTATGATGACAAGTATGCATTAGGAGAACTAGGAAGCACAAATAAATTGGAAACACAATACATGCATCCTTGACACCCTAAAAAAAGACCCCAAATAATGATGACCAAAGCCAACAACATGTATCACATTTGTAGCTGTCATGACAACATCTCATCCTACTGCTAGACCATTCTTGGGAATTTTTTATTAGCTTGGAGTTTTAATAGTTGCATTACAACCACTAAATTCCACTTTGACTCATTACAAATTTATCCCTTAATAAATGAAACATAGTTGTAAAACTTTGATGGTGCCTCTTGGGGCAACCCATGTAATTTTGGCATTGGAATTTGTTTGAGAAATAATTATGGAATACATTTAGCACTAAAATATTTACCAATCCCTAAAGGTACTGACAATCAAGAAGAAGTCTATGCTTTACTGCAAGGTTTAGTTCTTGCTACTTCTCTCAATCTCACCCGGGTTTATGTTGAAGGTGACTCCCTCATTACAATCCCTGCTTGCTTTAGCAGAGTAATGCATAATCAAAGATTAGCTTATATTTTTAAACAAGTTTAGAGGTTGGTTGAATCTTTTCAAGAATTTGTTTTTTCACATATATTTTGGGAAGGAAACCAAGCTGTAAATTACCTATCAAACTTAGACTGTGATGACATTTCAACACATGAGCATGAAGTGGCTACTATTCTCGATGCTCATCCAAGATTGGTGGAAATTATTAATGGTGATTCAATTAAGACATGATAGGATTGGTACAAAGGATATTTTCTCCATCTCTGTATTATGAAAGCAGGCATATGGGAATTAGGGCACATCATATTATGGGATCATTGGTTGTCAATTGGTTGATAGAAATGAGCAATTCCCCAATTCCAATTTGTGAGAGAAAAATCATTTTTCATTGATTCACTTTAGATATATATAATCTACATCTAAGTAATCTGATGTAGGATTTGGTTTTGAAAGATTATTAGGTTTATACTATGTACTAGACAAGGATACCTGGTTTTGTTCTCTGGTTCTTTCCTGGTTGAGTCCTCAAACTAGATTATAATTAATATATATGCAGTGGCTAGTCCACTTTGCACCAAAAAAAAAGATTATTTGAATTCTTTTGATCTACAATCATCAACTGTAGTTGACACATATCCATGAATATCACTCCATGGTCTATAAAAACCCCTTTGCTTGATAACCAAACTTCCATCTGGTTAGCCTCACAATAATAATGACTAACGTTATAAATCTAAAATCATGAAAGGGATTTCCAAACCTCACCAATAATGTACTATTATTCCAAGCTAACCACTTTATTAGATATTAATTTCTTGATATGACATTGTGAGAGTCCCCTTCTATATGTATCCTGGAAATTCCCAAATCAAAAGCCATTCTGACACTAAAAAGTAATGTCCTTGCTTCCACATATTATTTGAGAAATCATCTAACCTCAATAAAAGTTCTCTAATAACCTTTCCTTTATACACACCCAATCCCAACCTTTCTTGGGTTACAATTTGAAGCACCATCAAAGTTCATTTTGTACTATGAAGACTTTGATTTAACCTACTCAACTTGTCTTTAGATATTCCTTAAGGATCCTTTCCAAACAAAGTAACTTGTTTCAAATTTCTAATGAGGACCTTATTATCATCTACTATAAATGTTGAGGATAATGTTTTGGCCCTCATTGTGTAAGAATTTCTATTTTCTAGTATGTTTTTTTTCTAATTGTTTACATACTAGCTCCACCTTACAAGATTCCCTCCTAAAAATTATTTGTTTCTTTCCCACCAAATATCCCAATGCACTATAGTCATAACCATCCTCTAGATTTACATTAAAAAGAATCTTTTTATAGCAAAGGTCATCCCTTAATTAAGTCAATTAACTAGTTTGGTAGTGGGTCCTACCATCTAATTTTATTAAGGATCCATTTCTAGCATTCTTGGGAAATATCACATCCCAAGAGGAGGTTTTTTTTGTATTATATGACCATATTATAAGTATACACTAAATTTTTTCATAAATACACAACTTTTGTAATCTATAGCTAGTAAGGGTCCTATTTTGGAGGGCACACATAGAAAAGCCCTAACTTCTAGGAGAATTACATCATGCCAATAGAATGAATACTCTTGATTCCTACCAATCCTACTTGACCTTAAAAATGATGTGTATCTCTCTATTAAATTGTATCGACCATAACATATTTTGGTACAAATCAGGTAATCAACTTCGTTACTTAGGTAGATGCATCACTGATCTAAAATGTTTTAAATTTTTGTACTTTCTTCATTTGACATTGGAGTGGCATTAATATATTTCCACACCCTTGGACATACTTCTCCACTTGTATTCACCTCTACATATTCCATGATTGTTTTAACCTAAGTTTCTTCAGAGACCACTTGATCCCTAACCATTTTGATGTTCCCTAAAAGTGGAGGCAATCTATTCCATGAATCAGCCCAAAAAGAAATTTTTCTTTAGAAATAGTCACCCATTATAAATGAGTAATGATTACTTCTGTAATATTTATCATAAATTTTGACATAACATACTTGTTAGGATGGTTTCTTATACTAAAAATTCTAATTATTTGATCCCATGGTGCTTAGGGTATTTCATAGTATTTCTAGGCAAGTTTTGCTCCCAGGTTGATGTTCCTCTCATGGTTGTTATGGATGCCCATTGTACCATCCTCTAAATATTCTTGCAAATATTTTCCCAACACATTATAGATACTATTATCTTCTTCCCTAAGTTTTTATTCCATATAAAGCTCACAAAAATTTCTTTAATTCCATAAGAACACTTTAGGAGCAAAGAGGAATTACATTATGCAAATAGGAATAGTGCTAAGAACAATTTTTTTCTATAAAAACTTTTCTTGCCAATACTCACTAATGTACCTTCTGTTATGCTATATTTTCCTTCATATTTTAGATAATGGACATCTATTAAGATGCCTTAGTTACCAAGATACTTATAAGATATATTAGCAAAAGAAAAGCTCAAGAATCTATGTATGGCCAACTTGATTTTTTTCATTGAGAATGGAGAAGAATATCTTTGACTTTGTCTTTTATAACTTATTTCCTAAAGATTTACAACATTAATCTAAAGTGCCTTTAATGGAATTCACTTCCCTTAACAAAAATAAATGAGCCATTCACAAAGAGATTTTGAATCAATGTAATTAATGACTGATGAATAGTAATACCTTCCCATAATCCATTTTTTTCTCTTGTATGAGATCAACCTGTTGAGACCTATTTAGATGGCAAAGATAAAAGGGGATAATTAATCCCCTTGTCTTACCCCTTTGGAGGAGGAAAAAAATCTATATGGGGTTCCATTCATCGAGACTGAGAACTTAACACATGTTTGGAGCCATTTGATCCATTATCTACAGAAACCCTTCTTTTACAAAACTTATTTCAAGAAACCCCAATTCAATTTGTTGTATTACTTCATCATGCCAAGTTTAAGTATCTTGGCCAGAGAGCCCTCAACCTAAATATAGTGAAGAACTTCATATGTAATCAAAGCTCTTTCCATAATGCATTTTCCCAATACAAATCCATGTTATCCTTTTGATATGATATTAGGAAAGATTTTTTCTACATTTTTTTCCAGTGAAAATCTGTAATAACTTCTTTGATACTTAAGCTAGAGCAATGGGATTTTTATCATAGGCTTATGACTCCATAGTGAACCTTCATATAGAAAATGAAAAAAATTTGAGCTTGTATGACAAACTTACTAAAAATAGCAAGTTTTGATTAATAGTAACCACCCTATCTACTAGTCCTTATTAAAATTGAAAAAAATTGAAAAAATTAAAAATTAAAAAATTGGGAAGATTTCTCTTACACCTAGGATGCTCCTGCATCAGGCACCGAAGGTAATTTGAGAAGTGAACCTGTCACATTTTAGGTATTTAGAGCAAAACCAAGATGGTTAACCTCCTCCTTTGCTAGCCATGATGAATCCTCAACTGGCCTCCCTTTCCATTTGACCAAATATTCCTCATAAATTTTTTTCCTGGTACTTTTGCCAACATGACTATCTAGTATCTCCTCAATCTCTTTTGTAGCTAAACTAACTATTGGAATACTCCACTACACTTCTACAACTTCATCTCCATCAAATCCTTCATAATACTCTATCAAATCTAAAATATTAAATACTAGTGAAATTTTCAATTTAGCAAGAAACTCCACTTCATAAGCATTTCCAAAATCCTGCCTTTTCACTATCTTGCACAATCCAAACTTCTTCATCTTCATCTTATTGTATGTACCCACTAGAAAATGCTTCTTTCTCAAATGAACCATGACTTCATCTCCAATATGAAATTCCTTATATCTCCTTTTCACATCTTCCTTAACATATTATGTATTCATCTTTATGATGTGCTTCCTCACCTCCTTATGGATGTTCTTCAAATGTTCAGTAAAATCTTCTACTTTAGCACTACTTATCTCACCTTTATCCAACTACCTCAATTTAGAAGCATTTCTAGGACTACTTCCACGTACAATCTAGAATGGTGATTTACTAGTACTCCTATTGACAAAATTATTATATGTAAATTCCACTTGTGGTAAAATCATATCCCATCCTTTTGGTTTATCTCCAACTAAGCATCTTAGCAAGTTTCCTAAACTATGATTCACAAGTTCTATCTGTCCATGAGTCTATGGATGATGTGATGAATTGAACTTAAAATTTGTCTTTAACTTCTTACACAATGTATGCCAAAAATACCCAATAGATTTGGTATCTCAATCTGGAACTATACTCTTTGGTAGATCATGTAGTCTCACCACTTCTCTGAAAAACAATTCTACCACATGAACAACATGACTAGTCTTCTTGCAAGGAATAAAATATGCCATCTTTGAAAACCTATCAACCACCACTAAAATAGAATCATGCTTGTGTGGTGTATTTGATAATCCAAGAACAAAATTCATGTTGACATCCTCCCATAGCTTCTCTAGTATAGGTAATGGATGATACAACCCTGTATTTTGCTTCACTCCTTTTTCCATCTGACATCCTCTGCAACTTTGTACAAATTTCTTCACATCTTTTTGCAACTATGGCCAGTAATAATTCTTAGCAACCAGAGCTATAGTTTTATCTCTACCAAAATGTCTAGCCAATCCTCCACTATGCTTCTCCTTGATGAGATTCTCTCTCATTGAACTTCTGAGAATGCACAACAAGCTTCATTTGAACAACATAGTTCTTGAATCATGAAATCCAATCACTTTTTCCTATCAAGTATAACAAGTTATGTACAAGTCTTCCATGCTTCACCAAAATTAGGATCATTTGGATACAAAGTACAAAGTTCCTTGAACCCAACCACCTCTATCTGCATTTCTGTTAGCAAAATTTGTCTTCTAATAAGAGCATCTACAACTCTATTGGACTTCCCACTCTCCTGTCTCAAAACAAATGTATAACTCTACAAAAACTCAACCCACTTCAAATTCCTTTGGTTTAATTTTCCTTAACTATTCAAATATTGCAAAGCTTGATGATCAATATACAAAATAGACTCCTTAGGAAGAAGATAGTATCTCCACTTCTTCAATGCTTGAACTATAGCATAAAATTCTTGATCATTAAAAAAATATTTTATTTTTGCATCATTCAATTTCTCACTAAAATAAGCAATAAGTCTACCTTCTTGGCTCAAAATAGTCCTATGGCAATACCACTAACATCACAGACTACTTGAAACACCTTGTTAAAATCTAGAAGTGCTAAAACAGGCTACTTAGTAACTTTCTATTTAAACAGATTAAAGCACTTATCTGCTCCTATAGTCCACTTAAATTCTTTTCTATCCCCTCTCATTGTTTAAGTCAAGGGTCTACAAAAACTAGCTAGTCCATGAAAAGATCTTACCTTTATCACACTCCTTGGAGTAGGCCATTCAAGGATAGCCTTCACTTTCTCTAGGTCAATTTTTAGACCTTCTGTTGAGACTAAAAATCCCAAGTACACCAACTCCTTTACAAAACTACATTCTTTAGGTTTATTAAAAACTTTTCTTCCCTCAACTTATCAAAAACCTTGCAAATATGGATCAAATGCTCCTCCAATGTCTTACTAAAGATCAATATATCATCTTGGTAAAAAATGACAAACTTACCTAGAAACTCCTTCAGTACCTCATTCATGAAAGTGATTGGTGCATTGGTTAACCCAAAAGGCATGACTAACCACTCATACAGTTCTTTTTTGGTCTTGAAAATAGTCTTCCATTCATCATCTTCTCAAATATGAATGTAATGGTACCCACTCTTTAGATCTATCTTCATGAAATAATTAGCTCTAATATAATAGCCCATGATATCATCCATCCTTGGCAATGGAAATTTATACTTGATTTTGATCTTGTTGATAGTGTAAGAATCTATGTACATCCTCCATTCTCCATTCTTCTTTGGTGCTAATACTGTTGGTACAACACATGGACTCAGACTCTTTTGAATCAACCCCTCTGCAATAACTCATGACTTATTTGTTCAACTCTTCACTTTTTTTTGTTGTCATTCTATGTGTTGCCTTGTTTGGAAAATTGGATCCTAGAACCAAATCCATCTAGTGACTGATCTTCCTCACTGGAGGCAATCCATTAGGTATATTATCTAATAAAATATTAGAAAACTCTCCCAACATATTTGCAACTTCTACAAGTACCTCCTCTACTTCTTTACTACCTTTTGGAATTATAGAAAAACACATATGCTCACGCTTCATACATTTGAGAAACTCTTTTCCATCAACAAAACATATTCTAGTAGCACTACATACCTTTTCTTCTTTCTTCTTAAATGACTTCAACTTATGTTTCACTCCATCCTTGGTCAAAGTGTAGGTATTTTCATGCCCGTCATGTATAGCATGCCTATCAAACTTCCATGACATACCCAACAACATATAACATATGTCTATAGGTATGATATCATAGAGTACCTTATCTTGGTAGCTTCCAATCTTGAACTTCATTGAGCACTGCTCATTGACCATGACCTTGTGGTCATCTTCTAGCCAAGAAATATAGAATGGACATGGATGTTTCTACCTCTTCAGTTTCAACTTGGTGACCATCATTTTTTACTCTAGGTTGTTACTAGTTCCACCATCAATTATCACATCACAACACCTGTCTTTACATCTATACCTTTTGCGAAACATACTTGCTGGTGTTTGAAAATGCTAGATGTTTTCAATTATCCCCCATGAGAATATGACACATCTAGGGGCACCTAACTCCCATTATCAACATATCATTTTAGACACAAGGCCAACTATAAGGCATGACCCTTCTTCTACTTCAGGCTCTGCAAAACCTAGGTGGGTGAACCTCTTTAGATCTGACATATGGAACCAGTGTAATAAACATAATCAGGATCTATGATAGTAGATGAAACCCCCAATATCTCCTAGTGGCTTATGAAATAACACAGATTGTACAATAGCTAGGTGCAAACCTGTATTATTCATAAACTGAGTGAGGGTTTAAACTTTTATGTCCACTTCAACATGAAGGGAAAATGATTGATTTATATTGAGAAAAGATAGCATGAACAATATGCAAAAAAAACTTAATGATCCTAAAAATGACCAGTGTCGTATCCATTAGGGAAATCTTATACTTTAGAATTACACATCCTTGAACATCAATCAACATATGGCATATGTTGAGACATTCATGTTCAATCTGTTCACCTTATGAATTAGACAATAATATCCAATATAACCCCATATTTTCACACATCCTTCTTAATGAATCTGCAACCTTGTCTAAAACCACAAGCAATTATATGACTCCTTGAGTCAAAGGCAAACAAACTTCAAACATACAACTAGGCAATTGCAAATAGATTCAAGATCTTTGTTCTTGAACATATAAAATTACAAATTCAACAAGAAAGGAGACAGGATTATATTGAAATTAATCTTCTACACATTGTATTTATCTCCTTGAAATAAGTACATTAGGAATGCATAAAACAAGATACAAGATCACACTATTGTATCAGAACTACCTATAAAATCCATATGCTGTTCATAAAAGATATGTTGGGTGTGTGGCTTTCACAGCCTGAGAAGAGCTCCAAGAACTAGAAAATAGAAAACCAACCAACAACCTACAACAGAGAAAGAAAAGAAAGATATAGCAAAGAAAGAATTCTCGAATTCATTATACAACTGACATGTGTCCCTTCAAAATTCCTTCCCTTGGCAACTGAACAACCTCTTTCTTCCATCTCCCTCTGATCTGATTTTTTTCTTTTCATTACTGTAACTGATTTGAGAAATATCTCCGTTGAAATGGTGAAACCTTTGATTCATCAAAATATTTGATTGCCCCATGAAAATACTAGTGAAATTTTAGTTTTTACTAAGTGAATGTGACCCCAACTGTATTTTCACTGTCTCTTTAACCCATTCAAGTCATTACTTTGTAAAAATCAATTCTGAACTTTCATACACGGTTGCAAAAAAAGAACCTGATAGAAAACCTCATACTGCTCGACCAGACAAATTCCTATAAAAAAACCAATTCCAGAATCAAAAAATTCATTCCCTCCTGGTTCCGACAATATATAACATTGCCTATTTTTCTTATCAGAAACCCATTTATAGTCTGTTTAAAAATCGTCCCCCTGGTTGAAAAGTTAGGTCTGCACTTTGATAGATTAAAATTCAAAAATTTAATTCAAACCTAAAGCTCAAACTTTATATTCAAAGTCCCTTTTTTTATTTAAAAGAATTTCTGAATGTGCACTGATTTTTTAGGAAAAATATTAAATTTTTACATTAAAAAAATATTTTATTTTTCCCTCTGCCTTCAAATTTGAGTCAACATGTTTTGACCAAGCCTCTCAACCATGTGGCAGCCTTTGATTGGCCGCCCATTGCTTCTCAGATGCCACATCATCATCTGTGGGACTTGCGCCATGTGTCACCATTCTGCAATCCTGCATTATTTAACCGGTGTGCATCTTCATTTTGCAGGCATGCACCCACCTGATCTTTCCACGTGGTGACATCTGGTGAACCTTCCTAAACTTTCACGTCCTGGCCACATCGCTACGTCTAGGACCTGTGCTGCCATGTGGCAAAAATTCACATTCTCACAATATTTATCTCGTGAGCACCTTGTGAACGCGAGAATGCACATGCCACCGGATGTGGCCACGTGTCACAATTGCAAGCTCCCACCTCCACATTAGTGTACTTACAAGGTCATTCAAAATTTATCAATCATTATGCAACTGACATCATCTGTTTGGGGTCCACATTGTGACCTGCGGCTTATAAAAGCCTCTTCCTTTGAGACACTTATCTATTGAGTGTTTTGGCATTTAAAGAAGTAAAAACTCAAAACAGATGGAATGTGAGATTAATGTTTTTCTTTTTTCTTTTTTTTCCCTAGCACTTCTACATTTAACGTAGGTTCTCTGCATTTTCATGGGTGGAGCATCAGCCTTTGTATTTGATGCGTGAGCTACAAATTTTCAATAATGCATGAACTAGGCTCCATTGAACAGCTTCCTTTGACAAGCGTGTTCTCTTCTTATTCTTTAAAACATGCAGGCGTGAGCTTTTCCTTGCATTCATTGGTGTCTTCATAAACATGTTGCTAACTTCCATTGCGTGGTCTCTTTATTAATTGGCAACTTCATTTTTATCTCCATCTTTCTTGGACGTGGGTGACTTCTACTGAATGTGTGAGCTTCTATTGTTTGGAGCCTCCCCTTTCTAACTTAATGTCTTCAAGCCCTTTTAATACATATATATTCTCTTCAAGATAAAAGCACCAACAATTTCAAATAAAGTTTATTTCATATGGGTTCGTGCTTTTTTCCACCTTCCAATTCATTGCACACCCAGCCTTTTCTCAAGTTATAACTCAAATCTTCTTTTTATTGACTTGGATTGGACCTTTACAATGGATAGATACTCAGTTTCTATATTGGCTAATTGAAGCTAAAACATTCCATGCAGACAAGTACTAGCCTGCTTTGAAGATCTACAGGAAACAAAAGTAAAATTGATTTAATTCTACATTTTTGACAACCATTTGTGACATACTTCTCCTTCAGCTGAATCAATTTGATCAGTGCCTAATCCATTCAAGTTCAGAGTCTGTAGCAAATTCTTAGATCTAACTTGTTGCCTTACAACAAATTCTATCACAATTCTTATCAGAATTTATCATTCAAAACCCTTTCCATTACTAAAGAAACCTTATCACATTCATCAAAGCTTTTATTTAATCCATTGAATTAACAACAGTAATAAATAGATATACAACCTAACTAGATTGCATTCAATTGCACAAGCCTTTACTTATACAATATCAAGATAACCAAGTAATTAGAAGAAGACAAGATTCAGAAAGAACTGATATGGGGACAGTTCACAATTTGTATTCATTTTCTTTGAAAATTGTATATCATTTGCAATAGACTCATAATGACCTTCAAAAAGAAACACAGCTCATTCTATATTCATGTATTCTTAGAGAATTGACAGAGAAAATACATCATAAAATTGTTTTTAAAAATTTGGACCAAAGAAATTGCTTTAAACTTATCATAAACTGTTGGAGCTCAAAATTGCTTTCTCATTTTGAGCGTCCATTAAAATTTTTGAATCAAATCAAGCCTATGAAAGCCCCATAAATGCGAATGTACCTGACTGTACCTATAAGGCCCCAGAGGTGTTCAATGTTTCTAACACCATGTATTCAACTTGTCTAAGCATTCCATGAAGTCAAATCATCATTCTGAGTCATCTCATGAAGTCTTGTTTTAAGCAATTGTCAAATTTGCATTTTTTCCCGAAGTGTCAAACAATGACAGGAGGTTGTGTTTGCAAGTGAATATCTCGCACCCAAAAAAAATTTGTGATTCGCGACTTTGAGATTATCTAGTATCCATACTTAAGAGCCTATGTTTCAGATTTTGAGTCATTTTGAGTCTGTTTGACAAGGTTTTGAATCCCTCAAAGTTGGTTAGTTACTGTTTTCATGCTTTTGCACTTTGCACCAAATTCTAGGAAGCCCTGTTTGACATGTTGTTCAGGTGTGTGGTTTTCTTCTTCCAGAGATCTAAAATCTTGCCATGCCCACAAGGGACATGCATCCCTAGACAAAGCCACTGTTAGAGCTCAAAATTTCTTTCTCATTTTGAGCGTCCATTAAAATTTTTGAATCAAGTCAAGCCTATGAAAGCCCCATAAATGTGAATGTACCTGACTATACCTATAAGGCCCCAAAAGTGTTCAATGTTTCTAACACCCTGTATTCAACTTTTCTAAGCATTCCATGAAGTCAAATCATCATTCTGAGTCATCTCGTGAAGTCTTGTTTTAAGCAATTGTCAAATTTGCATTTTTTCCCGAAGTGTCAAACAATGACAGGAGGTTGTGTTTGCAAGTCAATATCTCGCACCCAGAAATGTTTTGTAATTTTCCACTTTGATATTATCTAGTGTCCATACCTAAGAACCTATGTTTCAAATTTTGAGTCCTTTCGAGTCCGTTTGACTAGGTTTTGAATCCCTCAAAGTTGGTTAGTTACTATTTTCATGCTTTTACACTTTGCACCAAATTCTAGGAAGCCCTGTTTGACATGCTATAACTTTTGACCAGTTAATCCAAATGTTGAAATTCCTTTTGTGTTGCATTTTAGATGTCAGAGACTTGTTATATTTTGAGTTTCAATGTATGAAAAATTTGTTTGATCAGTTTTCAAATGCAATTTCAAATGGAATTTCTATCTTTTTACTGGTATCTTAAAATGCAAATTGATTGGAACCCCTGTTTGGGACATCATATCTCATGATTCGTGATAGGTCAAGTTGAATGGTTTATTCCCCTATATTCTACTCTGAAAATACTATAAGTGTGTCAATTCTTAAGCCTTGATGAATCCGTCCTCACATTTTTCTAGGGTCATTCCATTCGCAAAAAATGTTGTTTTACTGATGATCATTGTCCTGCTAACCCAGATAGCCTACTTTGCACGCTTTCCAAATGTGTCATGTGATTCTTCATGAGCTAAAATTGTAGAATCATACTCACCTCATGACAATCTACTAGTGCCCCAGTTTTTAGAGCCTCAAGTGCCCATTTGCTTAGTTTTCCAGGCCATTTCCAAATGCAATTTCCAGCTTTTTGACATGATTATTGGCAGGTGAATTTAAGCTGGCAACTTTGGGGGTCGATATCTTTTGACCTCGATGTCGTCATGTGATGAGATCTAGCAGGCTTATTGTATGTGTTAGAGAGATGTCATATCCAGAGTTCTAGAGCTTGGCTAGGTGTTTAAATCAATTTTTAAGACCATCTTACAAGCCCTGCCATCAGAAAATTACACTTTGCAGAGAATAGTTAGAATGAGTTTCTAGTGTTGATTCAATGATCAATTTGTTTTATAGTCAGTTTAAGAAGGTCACTAGATCACTTTGCACTATCAGTTGTCCGAAAACGAAAAAAAATTTAGCCGGGCCCACTCTGGGGTCTGACTGATTGCATCAACTGACAAATCCAAATATTGATTAATGGTAAAAAATAGTGTTACCAAGATAGCATATCTTGTTCATGGATTATTTTCGATGATTTGAAGTTTATATGGAGCATCTATCGATCAACAATATAGAAACTGACTATCTATGCATTGTAAAGGTCCAATCCAAGTCAATAAAAAGAAGATTTGAGTTATAACTTGAGAAAAGCCTAGGTGTACAATGAATTGGAAGGTGAAAAAAGCACAAATCCATATGAAATAAACTTTATTTGAAATTTTTGGTGCTTTTATCTTGAAGAGGTTATATATGTATTAAAAGGGCTTGAAGACATTAAGTTAGAAAGGGGAGGCTCCAAACAACAGAAGCTCACGCATTCAGTAGAAGTCACCCACGTCCAAGAAAGATGGAGATAAAAATGAAGTCGCCAATTAATAAAGAGACCATGCCAAGAACAAGGGAGTAAAAGGAGCTGCCAACCATAGAGAGTTGAGCATTGGTTTGGTTCTACTAACATCAAAAGTACTCTAGAATTCCTATCAAATTTAATTAGGTAGACTGACTCAACATGATTATAAAGTAGTTATAAAAAATTATATGGTATTCTTTCTTTTTGTGCAATATCTTTTGTCAACATTCAATGAAACTTCAAATCCCATTTCCCGAAGATGATTGAACATCACAGAGATGCATTCCTTCAACTTAGAAGAGTAAACTTGCTAATGACAAGAACATTGCTAAGAGAATGAAAGATACAAAAGGAAACAGTACAAAACTGCTCATATTTAACACAATGACCATTGGCCTTTACCTTCCTGTCAACACCAGCTTGCTTAGCAATCACCGTTTTTGGCCATGTCTCTACCAGCAGTTCTAGCTCCTGATTAACTGCAGACTTCTTTGTCTCAGACTGATTTTCCTGAGAAAAATAACATATCTTATACTACGTTGCAAAGAGAAGCAGCCACAAGCATTTTAAAGCCTCCATGTTTAGAGACAGTCCATATCTCTAGAGGAGGTAGGGGACGGTAGGAAAAGGGCAGAGTCTACATTTTGGAAGGGCACAATGTGAATAGAATAGAGGGGTCTATGGATGGGGACCAGTAATTTGATGGCGCCCCCTGCAGTGCAACGCCATTGGCAGATCATCACATTTGTGTTTTGAGCTATGTCAGATTGGAGCTTGTTTGAGATGGATGCTATAGTTTGGAGAGGAGAAACTACAAGGGGACTGGAGATCAGAGAGTAGATACCATGCATAAAAGTGAAGACCTACACTCACATGCAAACAAGAGAAAAAACATGGGAGTCAACATGCAGCCAACGCATTGGACAGAACCCTCCACGCCAATAAAGTGAGTTGTAGACTTAAGAGCAGGTGCCACCATATAAAGAAAGTCTGTGCAAAACAAGAAAAATGAAGTCCGCAGACCATAAAATGAAGCTACAAGGGCAGGCAATCCAAACAAGAAGCCACCTTGTTTAAAAAGAAAAACACCCCACGCATTTAGACAAAGAAACTCATGCATAGGGCAGGGATCCCATAGAAAGAATAGACCATGCAATGGAAGTTAGCAGCACATTTATGAAGACACCAGCGAATGCAAGGAAAAGCTCACGTCTGCATGTTTTAAAGAATAAGAAGAGAACACACTGGTCAAAGAAAGTTGTTCAATGGAGCCTAGTTCATGAATTATTGAAAATTTGTAGCTCAAGCATCAAATGAAAAGGCTGATGCTCCACCGTGAAAATGCAGAGAACCTGTGTTAAATGCAGAAGTGCTAGGGAAAACAAAGAAGAAAAAAAAAACATTAATCCCACATTCCATCTGTTTTGAGTTTTTAATTCTTTAAATACCAAAACACTCAATAGATAAGTGTCTCAAAGGAAGAGACTTTTATAAGCCGTAGGTCACAATGTGGACCCCAAATAGATGACGTTAGCTACACAATGATTGATAAATTTTGAATGACCTCGTAAGTACGCTAATGTGGAGGTGGGAGCTTGCAATTGCAACACGTGGCTGCATCTGACGGCGTGCGCATTCCTACCTTCACAAGGTGCTCACGAGATAAATATTGTGAGAATGCAAATTTTCGCCATGTGGTAGTGTAGGTCCCTGACATAGCGACATGGCGGGGACATGCAAGTTTAGGTAGGTTCACCAGATGCCACCACATGGCAAGATCGGGCAGTGGTTGGATGCCCGCAAAATGAAGATGTGCACCAGTTAAATAATGCGAGATTGCAAAATGGTGACACATGGTGCGGGTCCCATAGATGATGATGTGGCATTTGAGAAGCAGTGGGCGGCCAATCAGAGGCTACCACGTGGCTGAGAGGCTTGGTCAAAACATGTTGACTCAAATTTGAAGGCAGAGGGAAAAATAAAATATTTTTTAATGCAAAAATTTAATATTTTTCCTAAAAAATCAGTGCACATTCAGAAATTCTTTTAAATCAAAAAAGGGACTTTGAATATAAAGTTTGAACTTTAGGTTTGAATTAAATTTTTGAAATTTTATCTATCAAAGTGCAGACCTAACTTTTCAACTAGGGGGACGATTTTTAAACAGACTTTAAATGGGTTTTTGATAAGCAAAATAGGCAATGTTATATATCGCCGGAACCGAGAGGGAATGAATTTTTCGATTCTGGAATTGGTTTTTGCACAGGAATCTGTCTAGTCGAGCAGTATGGGGTTTTCTATCAGGTTCTTTTTCTGCAACCATATTCAGGTATGAAAGTTTAGAATTGATTTTTATAAAGTAATGACTTGAATGGGTTAAAGAGACAGTGAAAATACAGTTGGGGTCACATTCACTTAGTAAAAACTAAAATTTCACTAGTATTTTCATGGGGCAATCAAATATTTTGATGACTCAAAGGTTTCATCATTTCAACGAAGATATTTCTCAAATCAGTTACAGTAATGAAAAAGCAAAAAATCAAATCAGAGGAAGATGGAAGAAAGAGGTTGTTCAGCTGCCAAGGGAAGGAATTCTAAAGGGACACATGTTAGCTGTATAATGAATCCGAGAATTCTTTCTTTGCTATATCTTTCTTTTCTTTCTCTATTGTAGGTTGTTGGTTGGTTTTCTATTTTCCAGTTCTTGGACCTCTACTCAGGCTGTGAAAGCCACACACCAAGCATATCTTGTATGAACAACATATGGATTTTATAGGTAGTTCTGATACAGTAGTGTGATCTTGTATCTTGTTTCATGCATTCCTAATGTACTTATTTCAAGGAGATAAATACAATGTGCAGAAGGTTTTGAATTTCAATATAATTTTGTCTCCTTTCTTGTTGAATTTTTAATTTTATATGTTCAAGAACAAAGAGCTTGAACCTATTTGCAATTTCTCGGTTGTATGTTTGAAGTTTGTTTACCTTTGACTCAAGGAGTAATATAATTGCTTGTGGTTTTAGACAAGGTTGCAGATTCATTAAGAAGGATGTGTGAAAATATGGGGTTATATTGGATATTTTTGTCTAATTCATAAGGTGAACAAACTGAACATGAATGTCTCAACATATGCCATATGTTGATTGATCTTCAAGGATGCGTAATTCTGAAGTATAAGATTTCCCTAATGGATAAGGCACTGGTCATTTGTAGGATCATTAAGTTTGTGCTGCATATTGGACATGTTGTCTTTTCTCAATATAAATCAATCATTTTCCCTTCATGTTGAAGTGGACATAAAAGTTTAAACCCTCACTAAGTTTATGAATAATATAGGTTTGCACCTAGCTATTGTAGAATTTGTGTTGTTTCATAAGCCACTAGGAGATATTAGGGGTTTCATATGCTATCATAGATCCTGATTATGTTTATTACAGTGGTTCCAAATGTCAGATCTAAAGAGGTTCACCCACCTAGGTTTTGCAGAGCCTCAAGTAGAAGAAGGGTCATGCCTTATAGGTGGCCCTATGTCTGAATTGATATGTTGATAATGGGAGTTATCTGCCCCTAGATGTGTCATATTCTCATGGGGATAATTGAAAACCCTCCAGCATTTTCAAACACCAAAAAAATGGTGACTCCGCTGGGGACTTGTATTGAATCTAAATGGTAGATAAACCTTGAGAATTTGAAGAAGATTCTATACAACAGGAAGGATATGCTATAGCAATAGGTTATGTGAGGTGTTTACCATTTCTCTGCTGATGTTTTATGTTCCCTAGTTAAGCTTTATTCATGGACAACATTGTGTTGTGAAACTGGATGAAAATTGTGTTCTATGACTGTTATAAGTCTATCTTCAATCAGTTCAGTCTTTGCAAATTATGTTGGGAAAGTTTCAGAGTCAAGAAATGATTTATAAAGTGTATTTTCTTTTCAAGGTGTTAGTGATCTGCAAGTTTTTTTTTCTACATTGAAGGTCTGGTTCAGATTTGTCAAGTGACAAATTATGTTTTATGTCTCACATGAGTGAGTGGCGACTCTCAAATCTCTATACCAGTTGTTCCTAGTTGATTTCATTGCAAAATTTTGAAGGATTTTCAGTTGTATGGGCAGATCTAAAGTTTTTGATAAATTCTTGGAAAGGAAGTTTTAGATTCTTGACAAGTTTATGTGGTTGCTTGTGTCTGCTGAAGAAATTCATTTCAAAGGCTGAATCACTATTGTGATTTCATTTTCCTCTTCAAGGAGGTGGCAGCTCTACAAAGGATTCGATCAGTGGTGGGAAGGATTTCATGTTAGCACCAAGCTAGTCAGCAGATTAGTGGTTTTATACAGCAACACATAAAGGTATTTTCAATTTTCATATATGTGCATTTTGTGAAAATTGAATGGTATAAATGGTTGCCTCCATCCAAGTGTTTTAGCACTAAAAAATAGAGGTAAAATTTTAAAATCTTAAGAAAAGGATTCTAAGTCTGGATCTGAATATGAATTAGAGAGTCTTCATGTGGAGATTGCTAGATTGGAAAGAGAAAATCATGATAATCTGTGTGTCATACTAAGAAGTAGAATTGGTGATGTTGAGGGTCTTGATGGATTGCAAATTTACATAAAGTTCAAATCCATAGTCATGAATCTTCATGAGTCCTGTAGACCAGAGAAGTCCTCATGGCTAATGTTGCTCTTAGAAATTTTTACACCACATTCGGTTGATTGGCTAGAGGAGGAAAGATTCCAAGAGATTATTAAATTTCATGATATTATCATAGAATTTGAATGTGAGTTAAAGGCTATTGAGTCTAATTTTAGTGAATGTGATGAATTTGTTGAAAGTGATGTAGAAAATGAAGAGTCTCAATTTTATGAATCAGAGGATAGTAACCAGCAGTCTAATAATATACATAATGTTAGTTTATCTTCTCATGATGATGAGAATCAGGAAGAAGAATAGTGTGACAGTAATGATAATATTTCTTCTAGTGATGAATGTGTTTGTGTTGAGATGCTAGTTGTTGAGGTGTTGTCTCAGGAAGAAGAATTATGTGATGATCAAAGTTCTAATTTTATAGAATGTATTATTAACAAATCTGCTATTACAAATGTGCCAAGCCATCCAGATAATGATCTCAGCCAAGAAGAAGAAACTAGGGATGAAGTCTTGTTAAGTGTTGATGAGATTTCTGATTTTTTGGCTCACGATTTTGAAAGGTATGCTAACCAATCTAAGGGTGCTTATGTTTTGACATGTTATACAAATTCATGTAGTGAAGTCATTTCCCCTAAATTTGATGTTGAAGAAGATATAGTTTCAGAATATGCTCTGTCATGTTTGGGAGGTGTATGTGATGGTAATTCATACATTAATACACATGATGACTTCTATGATGAGAATGAAAATAGAGAGATAAGAGTTGTTGCTGATTCAATGTTTTCTTATTTTCATAAGGCTGAGATAAGTTCAAATAGCTCATGCAAGAAAAGTAATATTAATGGAATGGTTTATCCTAGTAAGCTATTTGAAAAGGAATTTGATACAAATCAATACATTCTAGGCACACAATTTTATGATAATTATTATGACTTAGGATCTAATCATTTGCTGGAATATGAAGAAAATGCACCATATATTCTATCTGATATATGGTGTACTACTGTGGCAAGTGAGGATAAATCAGATTTTCCATACTCTTCATATTTGGAGGCACAAGGTGAGTTACCATCTAATTCACGTAACTCGTTGAATGAAATAAAGTAAGCTTTTGTGTTTCCAGTTAAAGGAATTCATGATTCAGTTAGAAGTGATCAGTTTTAGCTTGATATCAGTTGTTATGGTCATGCTGATCCATTTTTTCATAGTGGGCAAAATGAAGAAAGTATGTATGATTTTTATACGCACTATGAAGATGATGACAGTAGTTTTCTTTTTCCTATTGAACTGATTGCAAATGTTTATATGTTGGGTGAAAAAAATGATAATGAGAATTTTAGCTTACCTCAAGGTGATGTAAATTAGAATTAGGTTTTTGACAGAGGTAAGAAGTTTTGAAAAATTTCCAGTGGCCCAGGTCATCGTGTGTACATAGTTAGAGTAGCTTCCTATTTTCAATAAAGTTGTTCGAGAAAGTTTTGCTATTCAGGTGTGTGGTCTACTTCTTCTAGAGATCTGAAATCTTGTCATGCCCGCAAGGGGCATGCATCCCCAGACAGAGCCACTATTGGAGCTCAAAATTGCTTTCTCATTTTGAACATCCATTAAAATTTTTGAATCAAGTCAAGCCTATGAAAGCCCCATAAATGTGAATGTACCTTACTGTACCTATAAGGCCCCAGAGGTGTTCAATGTTTCTAACACCCTGTATTCAACTTTTCTAAGCATTCCATGAAGTCAAATCATCATTTTGAGTCATCTCGTGAAGTCTTGTTTTAAGCAATTGTCAAATTTGCATTTTTTCCCGAAGTGTCAAACAATGACAAGAGGTTGTGTTTGCAAGTGAATATCTTGGACCCAGAAATTTTTTGTGATTCACAACTTTGAGATTATCTAGTGTCCATACCTAAGAACCTATGTTTTAGATTTTGAGTCATTTCGAGTCCGTTTGTCTAGGTTTTGAATCCCTCAAAGTTGGTTAGTTACTATTTTCATGCTTTTGTACTTTGCACCAAATTCTGGGAAGCCCTATTTAACATGCTATAAATTTTGACCAATTAATCCAAATGTTGAAATTTTGTTTACATTGCATTGTAGATGTCAGATACTTGTTATGTTTTGAGTTTCAACGTATGATGAATCTGTTTGATCATTTTTCAAACGCGATTTCAAATGGAATTTCTAACTTTTTACTGGTATCTTAAAATGCAAATTGATTGGAACTCCTGTTCGGGACTTCATATCTCATGATCCATGATAGGTCAAGTTGAATGGTTTGTTCCCCTATATTCTACTCTGAAAATACTATAAGTTTGTTAGTTTTTAAGCCTTGACAAATCCATCTTCACATTTTTCCAGGGTCATTCCATTTGAAAAAAATGTTGTTTTACTAATGATCATTGTCCTACTAACCCAAATAGCCTACTTTGCACACTTTCCAAATAATTCATGTGATTTTTCATGAGCTAAAATTGTAGAATCATACTAACCTCATGACCATCTACCAATACCCCAGTTTTCAGAGCCTCAAGTGCCCATTTGCTCAGTTTTCCAGGCCATTTCCAAATGTAATTTCCAACTTTTTGACATGTTTATTTGCAAGTGAATTTAAGTTGGCAACTTCGAGGGTCAATATCTTTTGACCTTGATGTCATCATGTGACAAGATCTAGTAGGCTTATTGTACGTATCAGAGAGATGTTATATCCAGAGTTCTAGAGCATGGTTAGGTGTTTGAATTAGTTTTTAAGACCAGCTTACATGCCCTGCCATCAGAAAATTACACTTTGCAGAGAACAGTTAGAATGAGTTTCTAGTGTTGATTCAATGATCAATTTGGTTTATAGTCAGTTCAAGAAGGTCACTAGATCACTTTGCAATATCAGTTGTCCAAAAACAAAAAAAAATTAGCCGGACCCACTCTGGGATCCGACTGATTGCATCAGCTGACAAATTCAAATATTGATTAATGGTAAAAAATAGTGTTACCAAGATAGCATATCTTGTTCATGGATTGTTTCTGGTGATTTGAAGTTTATATGGAGCTTCTATCGGTCGACAATATAGAAACTGAGTATCTATGCATTGTAAAGGTCCAATCCAAGTCAATAAAAAGAAGATTTGAGTTATAACTTGAGAAAAGCCTGGGTGTGCAATGAATTGGAAGGTGAAAAAAGCACGAACCCATATGAAATAAAATTTATTTGAATTTGTTGGTGCTTTTATTTTGAAGAGAATATATATGTATTAAAAGGGCTTGAAGACATTAAGTTAGAAAGGGGAGGCTCCAAACAGCAGAAGCTCACACATTCAGTAGAAGTCACCCACGTCCAAGAAAGATGGAGATAAAAATGAAGTCACCAATTAATAAAGAGACCACGTCAAGAACAATGGAGTAAAAGGAGTCGCCAACCATAGAGAATTGAGCGTTGGTTTGGTTCTACTAACATCAAAAGTACTCCAGAATTCCTATCAAATTGAATTAGGTAGACTGACTCAACATGATTACAAAGTAGTTATAAAAAATTATATGGTCTTCTTTCTTTTTGTGCAATATCTTTCGTCAACATTCAATGAAACTTCAAATCTCATTTCCCGAAGATGATTGAACATCATAGAGATGCATTCCCTCAACTTAGAAGAGTAGACCTGCTAATGAAAAGAACATTGCTAAGAGAATGAAAGATACAAAAGGAAACAGTACAAAATTGCTCATATTTAACACAATGACCATTGGACTTTACCTTCCTATCAGCACCAACTTGCTTACCAATCACCATTTTTGGCCATGTCTCTACCAGCAGTTCTAGTTCCTAATTAACTATAGAGTTCTTTGTCTCAAATTAGTTTTCCTAAGAAAAATAACATATCTTATACCACATTGCAAAGAGAAGCACCCACAAGCATTTTAAAGCCTCCATGTTCAGAGGCAGTCCACGTGTTTGGAGGAGGTAGGGGACGGCAGGAAAATGGTAGAGTCTACATTTTGGAAGGGCACAATGTGAATAGAATAGAGGGGTCTACAGATGGGGACCACTAATTTGATGGTGCCCCCCTGCAGTGCAACGCCATTGGCAAATCATCACATTTGTGTTTTGAGCTATGTTAGATTGGAGCTTGTTTGAGATTGATGCCGCAATTTGGAGAGGAGAAACTACAAGGGGATCGGAGGTCAGAGAGTAGATACCATGCATAAAAGTGCAAACCCGCACTCACACGCAAATAAGAGAAAAAAACATCAGAGTCAGCGTGCAGCCAACGCATTGGGCAGAACCCTCCACGCCAATAAAGTGAGCCGCAGACTTAAGAGTAGGTGCCACCATATAAAGAAAGTAGTATGCGCAAAACAATAAAAATGAAGTCCGCAGACCATAAAATGAAGCCGCAGGGGTAGGCAATTTGAACAAGGAGCCACCTTATTTAAGAAGAAAAACACCCCACGCATTCAGAAAAAGAGACTCATGCATAGGGTAGGGATCCCATAGAAAGAACAGACCACACAATGGAAGTTAGCAGCACGTTTATGAAGACACCAGCGAATGCAAGGAAAAGCTCACGCCTGCATGTTTTAAAGAATAAGAAGAGAACACGCTTGTCAAAGGAAGCTATTCAATGGAGTTTGGTTCATGCATTATTGAAAATTTGTAGCTCATGCATCAAATAAAAAGGTTGATGCTCCACCCATGAAAATGTAGAGAACCCGTGTTAAATGTAGAAGTGCTAGGGAAAACAAAGGTAAAAAAAACATTAATCCCACATTCCATCTGTTTTGAGTTTTTAATTCTTTAAGTACCAATACTCTCAATAGATATGTGTCTCAAAGGAAGAGGCTTTTATAAGCCACAAGTCACAATGTGGACCATAAAATGAAGTCCGCAAACCATAAAATGAAGCCGTAGGGGCAGGCAATCTAAACAAGGAGGCACCTTGTTTAAAAAGAAAAACACCCCACACATTCAAACAAAGAAACTCATGCATAGGGCAAGGATCCCATAGAAAGAATAGACCACACAATGGAAGTTAGCAGCATGTTTATGAAGACACCAGTGAATGCAAGGAAAAGCTCATGCCTACATGTTTTAAAGAATAAGAAGAGAACACGCTTGTCAAAGGAAGCTATTCAATGGAGCCTGGTTCATGCATTATTGAATTTTAAAGAATAAGAAGAGAACACGCTTGTCAAAGGAAGCTATTCAATGGAGCCTGGTTCATGCATTATTGAAAACTTGTAGCTCATGCATCAAATGAAAAGGCTGATGCTCCACCCATGAAAATGCAGAGAACCCGCGTTAAATGTAGAAGTGCTAGGGAAAACAAAGGAAAAAAAAACATTAATCGCACATTCCATCTGTTTTGAGTTTTTAATTCTTTAAATACCAAAACACTCAATAGATAAGTGTCTCAAAAGAAGAGGCTTTTATAAGCCACAAGTCACAATGTGGACCCCAAACAGATGACATCAGCTGCACAATGATTGACAAATTTTGAATGACCTCATAAGTACGCTGATGTGGAGGTGGGAGCTTGTGATTATGACATGTGGCTGCATCCGACAGCGTGCGCATTCCCGCATTCACAAGGTGCTGACGAGATAAATATTGTGGGAATGCAAATTTTTGCCACGTGGAAGTGCAAGTTCTAGATGTAGTGATGTGGCAAGGACATGCAAGTTCAGGTAGGTTCACCAGATGTTACCACGTGGTAAGATCAGGTGATGGGCGCATGCCCACAAAATGAAGATGCGCACTGGTTAAATAATGCAAGATTGCAGAATGGCAACACGTGGTGCGAGTCCCACAGATGATGATGTGGCATTTGAGAAGCAATGGTTGGCCAATTAGAGGCTACCACGTGGTTGAGAGGCTTGGTCAAAGCATGTTGACTCAAATTTGAAGGCAGAGGGAAAAATAAAATATTTTTTTAATGCAAAAATTTAATATTTTTCCTAAAAAATTAGTGCACGTTCAGAAATTCTTTTAAATCAAAAAAGGGACTTTGAATATAAAGTCTGAACTTTAGGTTTGAATTAAATTTTTGAATTTTAATCTATCAAAGTGCAGACCTAACTTTTCAACCAAGGGGACAATTTTTAAACAGACTTTAAATGGGTTTCTGATAAGCAAAATAGGCAATGTTATATATCATCGAAATCGGGAGGGAATGAATTTTTTGATTCTGGAATTGGTTTCTGCACAGGAATCCGTCTAGTTGAGCAGTATGAGGTTTTCTATTAGATTCTTTTTCTGCAACCGTATTCAGGTATGAAAGTTCAGAATTGATTTTTACAAAGTAATGACTTGAATGGGTTAAAGAGACAGTGAAAATACAGTTGAGGTCACATTCACTTAGTAAAAACTAAAATTTCACTAGTATTTTCATGGGGCAATCAAATATTTTGATGACTCAAAGGTTTCATCATTTCAATGGAGATATTTCTCAAATCAGTTACAGTAATGACAAAGAAAAATATCAAATAAGAGGAAGATGGAAGAAAGAGGTTGTTCAGTTGCTAAGGGAAGGAATTCTGAAGGGACACATGTCAGCTGTGTAATGAATCCGACAATTCTTTCTTTGTTATATCTTTCTTTTCTTTCTCTGTTGTAGGTTGTTGGTTGGTTTTCTATTTTCCAGTTCTTGGAGCTCTACTCAGGCTATGAAAGCCACACACCCAGCATATCTTGTATGAATAGCATATGAATTTTATAGGTAGTTCTGATACAGTAGTGTGATCTTGTATCTTGTTTTATGCATTCCTAATGTACTTATTTCAAAGAGATAAATACAATGTGCAGAAGGTTTTGAATTTCAATATAATTTTGTCTCCTTTCTTGTTGAAATTGTAATTTTATATGTTCAAGAGCAAAGAGCTTGAACCTATTTGCAATTTCCCAGTTGTATGTTTGAAGTTTGTTTGCCTTTGACTCAAGGAGTCATATAATTGCTTGTGGTTTTAGACAAGGTTGCAGATTCCTTAAGAAGGATGTGTGAAAATATGGAGATATATTGGATATTGTTGTCTAATTCATAAGGTGAATAGACTAAACATGAATGTCTCAAAATATGCCATATGTTGATTGGTGTTCAAGGATGCGTAATTTTGAAGTATAAGATTGCCCTAATGGATAAGGCACTAGTCATTTGTAGGATTATTAATTTTTTGCTGCATATTGGACATGCTATCTTTTCTCAATATAAATCAATCATTTTCCCTTCATGTTGAAGTGGACATAAAAGTTTAAACCCTCACTTAGTTTATGAATAATACAGGTTTGCACCTAGCTATTGTAGAATCTATGTTTTTTCATAAGCCACTAGGAGATATTAGGGGTTTCATCTACTATCATAGATCCTAATTATGTTTATTACACTGGTTCCATATGTCAGATCTAAAGAGGTTCACCCACCTAGGTTTTGCAAAGCCTGAAGTAGAAGAAGGGTCATGCCTTATAGTTGGCCCTGTGTCTGAAATGATATGTTGATAATGGGAGTTAGCTGCCCCTAGATGTGTCATATTCTCATGGGGATAATTGAAAACCCTGCAGTGTTTTCAAACACCAACAATACTTCTTCTTTGAATAGGTTCACTCTCACCACTTGGCAAGACTCTTCTATGAACTAAGGACTTCTCTTCTTTTAGCATCTTTAGAATGTGAGGATCTAGCATCTTCATTAACATGTGCAACTCTAGCCTAGCCTTTTGTTCTTTGGTTTATCCTTCCTTGGTGCTGGGTACATTCAAATACTCTATCTCCTTCCTCTCCATAGTGAAAACATTTTTTGTGCAAGCCTCCTCTTCTAGACAATTGTCCTCTTCCTCTTCCTCTCTAATCTATTGTTCTAATCATGGAAATGATTGGAATTATTTCCCCTCTAGTTCTAATAGCTAGTTCTAGCCTCATCCTTGTTCTTCTAATCACCATTACAGCCACCATAAGATCATTTCCTAGATCTTCCACCATGACCTCTTCTGCTATTATTATTGTCAAACTTCTTTCTCAATTTCTTCTCAACTCTTAAGGAAAACTAGTATGACTCCTCAATATTGTTCAATCAAACTAGACTCAGCTCATCCTAAATGCTTGGCCTTGACCCATTAAGGTAATGGGTGAATTTCTCCATATTAGTCTCTACATGGATGATTCTAATGAGAACTCGGTAGAACTATTCAGTATACTCTTGAATATATTTTCCTTCTTACTTCAACCCTTGCATATTCTTCAAGGAATGAATTGTCACTTTGGTTTAGGTATCATCTAATCCCATCTAGTGATTTTTTCTTTCTCTTTCTATTTCACTCCAACTAAACCTCTAGTCACCAGATCTTTACATGTCCCTTCAATTTTTCCTTTGCAAACTTGACCCTATCAAGAACTTCAATATCTTCATACTCAAAGTACTCCTCTAGTTCATTGATCCAATCGATTAGCTCCTATGGGTTAAGATTTCCCAAAAATGTGGGAACTTCAAACTTGGGTCTTTTTCCAATCTTTGAGATGGCACTAAAAAGCCTTTCTTCCTCTAGGTTTAAAACTGCCTCTACTTTGGCATTTTCTTCTACTTCTTCCTCATCCTCATTTTCATCTCTTACATTGAGATTCATTCCTCTATGCATTTGTTCTTCCAATGCTTGCATTTGTATTTGGAGGGCTCAAAAAACCTCAGGTGTAACACCTACAACTCTTCCACCACACTCTCTTCGTAGAGACATTTTTGTACTTCTATTGAAACCCTAGTGCAAGGTACCTCACAATCGACAATCTATCTATACACTCAGCCTAAACCACAGTCTTGGTGCAAACTTTCTTAGAGTTGGCAATCTATCCACACACTCAAGAACTCTAGCTCTGATAACACTTGATGAAGGGTGCTCCCCCTAATACCATAATCCATAATAGAAAACAAAGAAACAACAACAAATGTGAGAACAAAATGTGGACTTATTATTTATGCCACAAATATAAAATTACAAAATGCACAAGTACAATATGCTAACCCACATGGGCACCTTCATTACAATAATTTGCAAGACAAGCTGCAAACTATCACCAATTATTCATTTAGGTGAATGATTTTTTCTCACATATTTTTCCAATATAGTTTCAACTCTCCAATTTTCAACATTTTCCCCACTTGGTGGGGGTTCAACTTCTTGCTTAGGTTGTACTATCTGGTGCTCAAGTAAAGTAGTATATAACTTGGTATCTCTTTTTTGTAACTCAGGTAGTATGTCTGGTTCCTCTTTGTACACATACAAAAACTTGTTGTAATCTTTAGGTTCCTTCTTACTTTTCACACCATGCTTTTCTAAAAACTAATTCAATTCTTACATTTGCACTTTTTATCATTTTTTTAGTAGCTTTGTTCAAACATTTATAAGCCTTGTTCTTAGATGACTAACCAAGGAATATACCTTCATCTCCCTTTAAATTAAATTTACCATTCCTTGCATCCTTATGAATGTAACAAGTACTTCCAAATATTTTGAAATAACTTACATTAGGTGTATGATCATACTAGATTTTATGGGGTGTTTTGTTTGTTCCTTTCTTCAAATAAACTCAAGTGAAAGTATAAACAACAATTGAAACAACTTCTCTTCAAAACATATGTGCAACATCTTTTTCAATCATCAATGTCCTTGCACAATCTACAATTGATCAATTTCTTCTTTTAGCAATTCCATCTTGTTGTGGTATCCTTGGTGTAGATAATTATCTGTTAATACCATTCTTAGCACAAAAGTTAGTGAATTAAATAGACATAAAATAAACACCTCTATCAAACCTTAAACATGTCAATGATTTACTAGTTTCATTTCTCATATCTATCTTTGTACCATTTGAACATATCAGAGCACATGATTTAAACTTAATAAACATAATCATCATCATTCTAGAATTTTTATCAACAAACAAGAGGAATTATCTACTACCATAATAATTTTTTGTACCAATAGGTCCACATAAGTCAGTATGCTTGAGTGTTGAAACATCATTTGAAGTGTGTGTCTTGTTTGAAAAACTTTATTTTTACATCTTATCAAACTAACATTCTTTACACATAACATTCTTAGGTTTTTGCAGATTTAGTAAGCCTCTAACTCTTTTCTTTCTACTCACCTTCAACACATTCTCAAATTTTACATGACACAACCTTTTATGCTACAGCCATACATCCTCAATTAAAATAAATAAACATATCTCAATAGTAGGATCAAAATAAAATAATTTACCTTTGTTTGTATCCTAGTTCCAATCATCATAGATCTTGACTTTTCTATTATGAAATTCTAGTTTGTGACCTAAATTGTTCAACTGAGCAATACTCAAAATATTATACTTTATTCCTTGTACCCAGTAATCATCATCACATCTAATCTTATCATTCAACATTAGTGACCCTTTTCCTTTCACTAGACATGGAACACCATTACCTAACTTAAAATACCACCATCATCAATTTCCTCAAATTTATCAAAGTTAAGTCACCAGTCATGTGATGTGAGAATCCACTATCTATAATCCATGAATCATTCTTACTAACATGTGAAATAAGGGAAGTTTCATTTTCATACCTTTCTCAATAAGGATCTTCCTTAATAGAAACATATACCATCTAAACTATTTTATTCTCTTCATCAATAATGGACTCAGTGTGCTCTGCTTCAACAATGTCGCATGATTTCTTGCCTTTGTCTTTTTTGGTCCTTGTTCTTCCTGTACTTGTAATACTTCTTGTAAATTCTACCACTCTTGCTTCTATTAGGACAATTAGAAGAAAAATGACCAACTTCATTATACTTGAAACAAATCAAGGTAAGTTTACCTTTGAATTTACCATTACCTCTTAACAACCTTCTTGCAAGGAATGCTTCAAGTTCATCGAGATCATCTTTAGATTTAGACTCACTTTCTTCCTTACTTTTCTTTTCTTTTTCTAAACTTCAAATGGTTAGTGAAGATGTAAACACATTTCCAATTGTAGCCATGCTTTTATCATAATTTCTCAATTCAAATGTACTCAACTAACCAACCAAAATGTCAAGTGTCAAAACATTACCATGCATAATTTTACTTCTTGAATGGTAGAAACTTTGATAGCATAAAAAGGTAGAAGATTTCTGAGAACTTTACTTACAATTTCACTATCATTGATAATACCTCCAATAACTTATATTGCACATACAACTTCTTTGATTCAGTTCACATATAGTGCGACATTCTCATCTTCTTTTATTCTTATCTCATCATACTTGCCTCTAAGACTTTCAACTTTAGCTCTTAACATATTTGAATCTCCAACATATATAAGTGCCAATTTGTCCCACATTATTATAGCATTTTTGTAGTTCTTGATATCATCAAAATTGATATAATTAAGAGAATATACAATCACAATCATCAAGATTTTGTGATTCCTCTTTCTAGTCATTTTTTCTGTAGACATAGGAGTAGGAGGTGCAATGTATTCATTTTCCAACTAGTGTGTTATATTATCTCCAATTCTAGATAAATGTAACCTCATTCTATCTTGCCATAATGGGAAATTCTCCTTATTTATCTTTGGTACCTCTCTCTTATACAGCTTTAGATCTTTAGCTCAAGTTCCTTTAAACTTATTTCTCCAAACATTGTGCTTTGATACCAATTGTTAGATAATTGGGGGGGAGGGGGTGGGTGAATTAATTATGTTCAGTTATCCTACAATCCCTTCAAATAGTTTAATACCAAAAATATCTTCATAAACATCATAAGAAATTAATTGTTGATCTCATTCAACTTCATAATTAAAACTTATAATCATTTTCCATCGAAGTGTAGTAAAAAAGTAAATATCATGAAAATTAACTTTCAACATAACCACAATCACTTATTTGACACCATGATTTTTAAAGTGAAAACTGTGTAACAAAAAAAACCACATGGAACTGACAACCCAAATTTTATACTCTTCTAAAGTAAGCTCTACTAGGAGCCAACCTTGTTAAAGGTTTACATACACATTGTTAATGTGACCTGGTTAGATGATTTACTCCAAAAGATCATCTAGACCTTATCACTCCTTAATCCTATCTAAAGAGTGGCCTTCTCTAAAGGACTTACAAACACCACTAATCAATGTAGGGTTTCACAAACTTGTTAAATCCACTTGGTTAAATATTTTTCTAATACAATGATTAGAAAGTAACATTATAAATGATTTTTTAGGTTTAACACTACCTTGCTTTCTCAAATCTCATTTCTTCTGTTTCTCTTTCGATCTCTATCTAATTGATTCACAACTTCACTATTTCACTGTGTACTTAACTCTTCTTTGACATTCCCTCTACTCTTCTTGGTTTTCCTTTCTTCTATTAGCTTCAAAAAATTTACACTATGATCTTATTTTTATCTACATTCAACTAGGAACCAAAAACATGTTCTAATTCCTTAAATAGTAGTCTTTCTACTGCTAGATTCATCCATGTTTTTCTGCTTAACCACAATTGTCGATCTCATATTCATTACATTCAGTCACTTAGATATAATCTTCATAGAACTTTGTGCTCATCCTTATTCTTCATTAATCTCCCTCATCAGATATTTATTGTATTTTTTCATCTATAGACCTTGTAACAATTTTTGACTCATGCCTTTGAACTTCTCGAGCATTTTTTATTTTTTCCAAAAGCCATACTCATTTTTCATCTTTATAAACTTGTTCTTCTTTCTATTACTAGTGAAAATTAAAATTTCACTCAAGTAATATATCACTTGATTAATATAGAACTTACTCAATTAATACTAAACTTTCACTTTACTTTGTTAAATGCTTGGTGGACACTATAGTCACTTGGTTAATATGGTTTTCCTTCATTAATATTTTCACTCAGTATAGCTTGTATAAATCATTACATTAAAATTATACATAATTGTAAAAATATCAAATCAAAATTACATTATCATTGTCATTGTCCAACTCATTCAAGTTCCCATTGAATACCATACTTATCAAATTTATCATCATCGTAATTTCTTCAAATTATCTTCATCAATGAAATCCTCTTCATCGATCAAATGATATGGTACTCTACTAAATTAGCATAATGTCTAATCAACTAAGACCTGACTTGAATGACAATATAACAATTGATATGACTCTTTTACATACATTCATAAAATTCTCAATTACATCATGATTTGGGGCTAACAAATTATGTATTATTAAGGTTACATTGAGGGTAGTGTTCAAGTATAGCCACAATTATATTTCAACTGGCATCGAGGTTTGGGAATTATTGAGGTATTATTTACTATCAAATTGGGGTTGAGAAAAGGGGAAACATTTTAATTAAGATTATTTTAAGACTAAATTCTAGAGTTAGGGTCTGATAATGATTGGGGTTTGGTTAGGTTTAGATAAATTATGATTATAGTTAGTGTTAAGGTGAAATTAGATTAGGTTTAGGATTTAGTCAAGACTATAAATTATTTAGAGTTAAAATTGAGGTGAGGATTCAATAAGGGCTAAGAATATCTTTGTCCTAAATATGGAAAATATCCTCTCTTATGTAATCAATCCTATCCAATAGGCTTTGTCAAAGGTAGGTACATTCTTGATAACCTTATCACTTGTTTGAGGGTCATTAATTGGGATAAGGAGTCTAATCAAAATACACATGTCCTTCATATAGACTATGTGTGCTGGTGGAAATGTGAGCCAAGGATAAAATCCTAAGTTCATAACATAACCAATATACACATGCATATAGAGGGAGAGAATCTAAGAAAAGAGTCATTTCAATCCTAATTCTAGAGAACTGGGTCTATAAAAATTAGTTATAACCAAATAAGAAAAAAGCACTAATGCAAACAAGGTCTAGGAAGAATAAGGGAAAGGTATATAAATCCTTGAAATGACTAGATGAATGAAATAATATAGATCTAGATATAAGTAAATGTGTTAAAAGGACAAAGAAAGGTGAAGAACACACCTTTGAAGTCTATTTTATGCTTGCCATTCTTATCAGAATGAATGGAAATCATCGGATCCAAGTTTGAAACTATGTAGTGGATGAAACTTAGAAATATTTTGGTAATCTATAAGGGGAAAAATGGATCATCTGGGGTGCTATGCACCTCTGATTGATTGTGTGTGGCATCGATTCAAATTTTTCAACTTTAAAGAAAGCCAAAAATGGTACTCAAATCTACAACATGTTCATTGGTTCAATATTTGCAACCTACAATAAAAAAAGATTTTTCTTGTTGATGGGGGGCTTTCCTTGGTCAAACCCCTATTTAGGAATTAATCTTGAATTAAAATAATAGAAATAACATGAATGTAAAATAAATGTATGAATTCACCTTATAATAGTTGGATCTCTTGAATTTTATGCAATGTGATTATTTCACCAATTTATTTTGATCAAGAAGATGAAGATGGATAGATGTATAAGATGCAACAAAGGATCTTGAATATATTGAAGATGATTTTGAAGATAAACTCCTTTAATTTATTAAATGATTGCATCTTTGATCATCAACAAAGGAATGCTAGAATGAATGCTTGAAGACTTGAAGACTTGGAAACTTGAATGCTTGAGGGCTTGAGGGTGTAGATTGATGATTGATAAATGGAGAAAATGTAATGTTTTATATAGAGCTCAAAATATACTAACATCTACAAGCCAACCTACATAGGAATTAACACCCCCCCAATGCATCCAGACACATGACTCAAAGAGGAGACCCAAAATAAGTCCCAATCAAGGGTACATTTGTCCCCAAAAACTAGGTCTTGAAACCTCTAAGATCATTTTAAGATTCCAAAATAGGTCCTAGATCTTCAGAATTAGGAGTATAGTCCAAGATATAGTTAGTATAGTGCAAAGAGTAAATTCCAAGTGGATAGATGAAAGGAAGGGAGGACCTAGGTCAAATAGATCCTACCTTGAGGTTAACACTATAAAAATATGAGCTTTAAAGAGGACATAATAGGTTTTACCCCAATTTAATCTAGGAGGGAGAACAAAAAAGGGAAGAAGGGATGAAATACATAAGGAGATTAACTGTGTCACATTAAATAGGTTCCAAAACTTCATTAAATTGGAGTGCATCCAATTTAAGATGGTACACAATGAAAAGTCCCATTACAAAATTGAATGGATTTTTTTTAAATGGTGCTCGAAATTATAGAGTATCCTAGGTTCTTTTTCAAAAAAATTCAAATAATAAATAAGAATTTTAGTGTTTAGGTAGAGGTTAATGGGTGTAGATATGGGTACTTAAAATTTTCCAAGCACATCAATAAAGGATTCCCCCTTTCCCCTAAACTCTCTATGATTGTTGTTGATGCATTATTCTACTTCTTGAGAGATATGTCTCCATTACCAAAAGTAAGATGAGTGACTTGTCAATCTCATTTTGGTTTTGACAAAGCAGCAACTAAACACTTAAGTCATACTCTAGCAATGTTATAGTGTGAGCTGAGTGTAAAGAATAAGTCAGGCATAAGTTTTCAGATAGTGCATCTTGAGAAATATACTTAGTACCAAGCACCAGTATGTGTCAAGTAGATAGTATGTGCTAAGTCACTCAAATGTCAAGAAAGTATGTACATGCCAAGTGATTTAGTTGTCGAGTAAATAGTGGATGTTGAGCCACTTGAAAGTCAATATACAAAAATGAAGATATACTAAGTGTCAAGTATCAGAGTCTTTAGGTGTCATGTAAAGAGTTTTTGGCATAGTTTTCTTTAATGGCCAAAACTTCTATGTAAACTATTTTTGGGTTAACCTAACAATTGTTTTACAATTCTAGAAGATAAGGAAGGATGTATATTATGAATCCCAATGTACGAAATGAAAAAATAATCAGAAAAAGGAATGTTTTAAGTGGCAATATCAATCAACCAAAGTCATTGATTCTAACCTAACCCTAGTCCACCTATGTCTACTTAAGGAGAAAAACCCAAAAAGAGTTTGTGTGAGTGTGTAGAGAAGTGAAGGAGATGAATGGTAAGTGCAGAAAGGGCATTCATGGTGACTAATGAGGTTGAGATAGAGGGATGAATTGAAAAATCAATTAGAGAGAACATAATAGAGTAGAGAGAGAGTAGATGAGATATATCTGATCAGGAGGATTAAGTATTGATCGAGAAAGAGAAGATTTGACATCTAGCAGTGAGGTGCTAACCAAAGGATCATGGTGTTGAATCATTGTAATAGGTGATCCAATGAAAATATCCTAATATAGCAACCTTAATAGGTTTCAAGTTCTAATATACTTTTGTAAAATTTCTTAACCAAGTGCTTACTTCATTGTGAGTTAAAATCTTCTAACAAGGTAAGACCTACCAGTCTTTATAGCCTTTGATAGAGAAAATCCTTCATAGGATATATCATAGTTTATGATCAAACAATTGTAACCATAATTGAATACACTTTATAACTATAGTAGTGAAGATTTGTGGGTGTCATCCCACCCCCAATTTTACCTTCTCTTTGCATGGTTTTTGGGTAACCAATATCTTGTGTCAAATGTTATTTTCTTTATATTATGCATGAAATCAATGAATAGTTATTTAATTTTACATATTAGATTATGAGATGGATGTCTGGTGGATATATTTTGGTTAAATTTTTGAAATGCTAATTCGAAACCACCTCCCCACCTTTCTCTTAGAATTCACTTTTCCATTAAGTAATTCCAACAATTGCTATTAGAGCAAAGGTTCTCTTGAAGGAAAGATTGATAACTTGAGTGGAAAGATCTTGAAGATGGAAGTCTACTTATTAGAAAAGCACATTGACAATGAGAAGATTGAAATATAGCTTGTCCTACATCACTTGGATGAAGCAAGAGAGGTGTTGCAATAGTCATTGAAGAAAAGTAAAGAATTGTCCATGCAACAGAATGACACACAATACAAAGTGATTGACACTACTGGATAATTTGTAGAAGGAAAATCTAAAGAGTTTGGTGCAATAATTACATATTTGATGGAAAAGAATGGAGCCCTAAATGAAGAATTTGGGAATCTAAAAATAGAGCAAGAGATGCAATTAGTACTGCTACATTCAAGATTACTAAAAATAAAAAGAAAGAAGAGGATGAAAAAGTAATGATTGAAGTGGACAAATAGGTGTTGTCTAAAAGACTTGAAGAGAAGACATCAGATGTACAAAATCTTTCCAACATGCAATTATATACAATGAACCAATGTATGATTGCTAATCATCAATTGAATGAAAAGGATATTGAGATCACAACCTTGAAGTCACAGAATGACCTACTATAGAATGAATTGAGAGATTAAAAAAAAAAAAATTAACAAGCCTAGTGAAGCCATAAAGTATTTTGAGGAAATGATGGAATCACCATGACCTATCAATGATACTATTGGATTGAGTTACACTACTTCTAAAGAAGGAGAATAATATAGAAGTGGTGAACAAAGGAGCAAAAAAGGTAAGAAAAAAAAACCCACTTGTCATAATTGTGGAAAGCTAGGTCATATAGCTAATGTCTTTAGGAGTAAAACTGTCAACCAAATCCCTAAGAAGAAATATAGAGGAAACTATTATTACTACAAAAAATAAGGACATAAATAATATTAATGAAAGACCAAGACCATGATCATTCAAATATTTGAAGGATACTACTATAATCATCAGAAGTATGGACACAAAGCATATGAGTGGAGATCCAAGCCTAAATGGTCATCAAACAAACAAGCCAAGGTAAGTCATAATGGAAACTCTTACAATTGGGATTATAGCACAAGGTAAACTTGTCATTATTTTCAAGAGTATGGGCATGTTCCTAAGAACTTCATAAGAACACATTTTAGAAGTGATTAAAGTAGATGCTTTAGTTGTTTGAAGACTGGTCATGTTAGCAAAAATTGTCCAACAAGGTCACCAACACCAAGCAGTAAATCTAATAGGGCTAAATAAAATATTGATGTTGAAAAGGTAAAGGTTTAGATGAACAAGACATGGAAGAAGAGAGAACATTGCAATACATAAAGCCAAGATGAGGTTACTTCATCCAATAGATTATGTGATCACATCACCCCCAACTAGGTAATCAAAAAGTATGTGTGGGGCTAATATTTCAAAGTTTTATTATTCATTAATTCTAAGAATATAAGATATGAAAAGATAATATATGCATGAATTAAGATTCAATGGAGTGATTAAAACCTTGAGAAAATCTTTAGTTTTGTTATTTTCTATGTTGTCCCCAAGCATGGAAAGTTCCACAGTTGTTGCCAAGTGAAGGAGTTATGTTAGTATTGGTCAAGCTTGCTATATAAGCTAAGTGTAGTATAAATCATGTGTAAGCTAAGTGAGTTGGAAAACCTATGGTAGCCAAGCTTACAACTATGTAAGCATTAAGCATTTATTGTAGAATTCTAAAGGTTATATAGTCATTTTCTAACTCATTTGCATTAACCAGTGATTGAAGAGAACACATAGAGAATAGAGGCGAGTTGTAATAGAAGATTCTTGCATTTTTTAACTAAATTTTACTATAACTCAATAGAATTAATCAAATTGTAAGGTATTTAACTAGTGTCAAGTTACACTATTTGAATTTTTGCAAACCCTAAGTACTCAAGATGGCAACCAACTCTTTTGTGAATGTTAGGAAGGAAGGAAAGGAAGACTTTAATGTTTAATTAATTAGTAATGATGTAAGACAACTATTTTTCTAAGAAATACTTGAGATAGCATATAAAGGAGATTCGCCTAGTGCGTTATTGATGATACCACTAAAAGTTCTTATGATCTAGGATGTCAAGTGTTGTTATACTTGTAAAGTTGGAAGTATAGGAGACATGGGGATAAGGGAATTATATGACAAACTTTGTGAGAATGGAGTCTTGAGAGGAGAGAATAAAATTGTAGAAAAGAAAGGGTTGACCCATGCCCTATATTTCCCCAATGTATTCAAGAAAAAATGGATAAAGATTGTACTCAGTCAAATACATGATGACTACATATGGTTGGAAAATGGACCAATCAAGATCACTAAAAGTATCATTGAGTATCAGGGTAACCTACCCTAGATAGACCTAAGACCATGTGTAGTGATGCAAAGGAGGTAATTGAGAAAAATACAAGTTTCATATGAAATAAGAGAGGAATTTCTATTGATTCTATCTTAGACCCCTAGTTGACTTTGTAGTAAAAGTGATTGCTCACAAGTTCTTTCAATCTAGCTGACTAAATAATGTATTGCATATGGAAATTGACTTGGGATATAAGATAATGAAGAGAGATCACACCTATGACCTTGCCGAGTTACAACTTCAGCAATTATCTAAAAACATGGAAGCCATAAGGAAAATAAAGAGTGCATCTTGCAAGTTTGGCTTTCTGCTTGTCTGCATGTTTTATTTGTAGAACACTTTTCCCACATTTGGTAAAGTGGTTTGGAAGTCAAATAGGCTTGTTACACTTCATACTGCAAAGCTCATAAAGAAACTTGGAGATAATTTTGAGTCAGTAATGACTAGATATTTTGAGGCTGTAAGAAATCCATGAAAGATAGGTTAAGGATACCTATGTCACTAGTGGAATAACATTACAATGGTGTTTGCTTCCTAGTGGATGTAGATTACACATATGTGTAGGCAACTATACCTAGGGTCAGATGGTTAAATCCCTTGCCTTATGAGATCAATGTATATGATGCATCTATAGCGATTACAACTCTACTGGTAGAGGATATTGATAAAAGTACCACCTCATTTGGAAACTATAAGGAAGCCAAGTCTAGGATCACTATGAACTTGCAAAAAAATTTAGTGATAAGAAAGAAGAATAAACTTGTGAAGAAGCTAAAGGAGAGATTTTGCTAAGGGGGAGAAGAAGAAGATGATGATGAAGAGGAAGAACAAGTCCAAGCCCCATTTTCACTTACTCATGGACAAGGAGAAGATCAAGAGAAGAAGCATAAGATGTCAAGGAAGAAGAAGCCAAGGAAGCACTTGAACTAGCTTGGAAGAAGAGGAAGGAAAAGGAGCTAGAGGTGAAGAAACCTAAGAAGCTTGTGAAAACTTCACAACAAAAGCCTGTTGTACTTACCACCAAGTCTAGCATAGGGCAACCACCAAGAAAATGAAAGAAGCTACAAAACTAAAGGGAAAAAAACTATTGGCATAGATGAGTTGAGCTAGCATGAAAAGAAAACATAGAAGAGGTTAAGGAGGAAGTACACTCTAGTAGATAAGTCAAATGAGGAGAAATTAGAGTCAAATGACTTGAGTTAGTTTAAGGTGGTAAGCCACAATCCCTCCTCTAACTTAGACAATTTGTGTTACAATGTAAAGTCAAATGCAAATTTTTCTTTTTTTTCACATTGATTTTGATAAGGTAGGGAAAGTTGATTAGAATAAGGTGGAGGAAGCCATATATGAGATGATGGCTACATTCAAATCAACTCCTCTTGAGATTTCCAACTCACTACCCAAGAGTCTATATGATCGAGTTGAGCTGAAATGGCAATTCAATTTACAAACTAAAAAATAAATTAGGGAAACCACTTTAGCCCAAGTAATGCCTAAATTGGATAAGAAAATGATAAATGCTGCAATGGAATTTCATAAAAGAAAATTTACTCCCAAATATAGGGTATTTCATATTTTGAAGAAGAATATAGAAGATATGGTAACCAAGAGTGCACTAATTTGGAAAACTATCTATGGGTTATCCATGAAAGCAATTATAAAGAAAGGTGAACAAGAGGCAATAGAGACTACAAAAGAGTTATCAATCAAAGATGGTAATGTGAGAGGCACTGAGGAAACAACATCTAAAGAGGCCACAACTGATGATGAGTAACAAGATGATCAGAATATATTAGATATACAAATGTTGAGTGCCAGTCCTCCACATCTACACCAAGTGAGTCAACATGATTGAGTATAAATAAAGGATGTTCTTGATAATTCAACTCAGAACATCAATCCTTTGACTGATGAAGACTTAAAGAAGATACCAAAAGACTCTACCACAATAACAAAACTATGTAGCAATCCTATGTTGGTAAGATTAGATGATATTAAGAAGTCATAAGTAGCATCTATAGGAGAGAAATCAAAAGACACATCCAATATGCTCCCTCAATCTATAGAAGAAAAAGATAAAGAAGATCATAGTGCAAGCCTTGAACAAGAAATTTTTACTACTAACACACATGTTTCCATGCCTATAGTGATATTTTAGATGAAGGAGGTAATAAAATAAGATGTCAATGTGTTGGTTCCAAAATTCCAAGAAATCAAGCTATATTAACTATTGAGAAAGATGGAACTAAGGTTCACGTAGGTCAAGAAGCTAGTCCTGCACCTATTTCACATGTTTAAGGAGAAACACAATAGGAAGAAATGAATAAAGAATATAAGACTTAAGAATTGAAGGTGACTATTGCACTAGAGGAACAAATAGCCATACAAACTCTAGTTACCCTACTAGTCTTTGTTACTCCTAGTATTCAAGCTCTCTAGAGACTGAGTACAGAAGCTACACTATTTCAAATATCAAGGCCAAGTACAGAAACATCAAGGAGCCAATATGATAAATCTTATGGAGATGTGATCTTAGATGAGGTGATTAAACTACCAAAGTTTGATCTAAACACAATCACCAGAAAGTAGATGGGCATTCTATAGGAAGCTTTAAAAAGAAAGAAATAGCAAGAGTTGCTAAGAAGGGAGCATAAGTAGAAGCAAGTTCTCTATAACATCAAAGACATATTTCTTGATGCTTTTAACCTTCTAGAGCTAAATGAAGACAAACCTATCATTGAGAAATAGATAAACATTGTTGATAAGGTTAGAGATGAAGACCTACATTCAAATGTGAAATTATTAGAATGGTCTAAGAGAAAATTTTAATCCAAGGTACTTGAAAAGATATCCAGTGCTATTGCACTTAGATAGATTGATTTAACAACCAAGGTGGATAGTGTTAAGAAGGTGTTGGAGAACATATTCTCTCTTTACACCAAGCTACATGATGTAAAACTATTCACAAAAGAAGTATAGAGGGCTATTGACCAAATGCAATGAGATCTACAATTAATAGGTACAACATTGAAGCTATCTCCTAGTCAAAGCCAGTTCCATTTCTAGAGGTTACTATCAACTCAAGGTAAGCTAGTTGAGTTACAAACACAAGATGAAAATATAAGAGCTAACTTGATCACTATCCAATCTTTGTAGACCCCTTGCATGGAAGTATTGCATAAGGAACTAGCCTTTGCTGAAACTTTGATGAAGAAAGATTCTCATCTTTCTACTCATGATGGTTTAGTTGACCTTGTTGTCGAGCTAGATATTCAATATCAATATCTAGAGGTAGCATGCAATAACTGGGATTCATCATTGAAAATAATAATGGAGGTCCATAAAAAAATTTTGGACAAACACACTATTAGTGTACCACCCAACTGACATAAGTGTGAAAAAAGGAGGAAAATAAGTAAAGTGGGATAGTGAAGTTTTTGGAGAATTGAAGAAAGGGGGAGTACAGTTCATGACATATCTACTCAATAGGAGTATCAGATACAAAAATAGGGGACAAGAAAAAGAGAAAACATTTACTCAGTAGGAGTACAAGATTCAGATATAGAAAGGAAACATTTACTTAGGGGGAGTAATAGAGTAATAAATTTATGAGTTATGACTATTAATCATCTATTTTGAAAAATTTTGAAGTTTTGAAATTTTGTATGTGAGTTGAGTAAAGATTATAGATTGTCTAAGTTATGCTCATAGTGAGGTTATATATGTATGATCAAGTGTTTTTGAAAGGGAAGATTTTTTTATCTTATTTTGGTATTGACAAAGCAATAACAAAACACTTAATTTGTACTCTAGCAAGATTATAGTGCAAGCCAAATGTAAAGATTAAGTCGGGCATAAGTTGTCAAATAGTGCATGTTGAGCAACATACTTACTTAGTGTTGAGTAGATAGTATGTGTTGAGTCACTCAAGTGTTGAACAAGTATGTACATGCCAATTGATTCAGGTGCTAAGTAAATGGTGGATGTTGAGCCATTCAGAAGTTGAGTTACAACATTGAAGATACAGTAAGTGTCAAGTAACAGAGTCTTTAGGTTCCATGTAAACATTTTTTGGCATAGTTGTTTGTAATAGCACAAACTTCTATGTAAACCATTTTTGGGCTGACCTAACAATTGTTTTATGATTCTAGAAGATAAGGATAGGCGTATATTGTGAATCCCTATGTATGACATGCAACCAATCAGAAAAAAGGATGTTTTAAGTGGTAATATGGATCAACCACAGTCATTCATAATAACCTAACCCTAGTCCACCTATGTCTACTTAAGGAGGAAAACCCTAAAAGAGTTTGAGTGTGTGAAGAAGTGAAGAAGAAGAATGTTAAGTGTAGAGAGGGCATTCATGGTGACTAACGAGGTTGAGACAGAGGGATGAACTGTAAAATCAGTTAGAGAGAACATAATAGAGTAGAGTGATAGAAGAGGAGATATATCTGACTAGGAAGATCAAGTATGCATCGGGAAAGAGAAGATCTGACATCTAGTAGTGAGGTGCTAACTGAAGGATCATGGTGCCAAATCATTTTAACAAGTGATCCAAAGAAAATCTCCTAACAGAGTAGCATTAATAGGTTTCAAGTTATAACATAATTTTGTAAAATATTTTAACCAAATGCTTACTTCATTATGAGTTAAAATCCTCTAACAAGGTGAGACCTAATAGTCTTTTTATCCTTTGATAGGACATATCCCTCATAGGATAGATCATAGTTCATGATCAAATAATTGTAACCATAATTGGGTACACTTTACAACTACATTAGTGAAGATTTTTGGGTCTCATCCCCATCCCAATTTGACCTTCTCTTTGGAGGATTTCTAGGTAACCAATATCTTGTGTCAAATGTTATGTTCTTTATGTTATGTATGAAATGCATGGATAGTTATTTTAGTTTATATATTAGATCATGAGATGAATGTGTGGTGAATATATTTTGGTAAAGCTTTTAAGTGTTGATTCATGCCTCCCTCCCTCAGAATTCACTTTTCCATAAAGTAATTCCAACATGACTCTGTCCAATGAATTTGAATTGACCAATCTACAAATTGTCGATGATACTACAATTCTCAATGTGTTAGAAAAAAGAATGCAAATTTCCTTATGAGGAAATTGAACCTTTTATATGAAACATTGGAGAGTAAGATCTCACTTCCCAAATATATTTTCTAAGGATGGAAGGATGCCCCTAGATTGATAAATTTTCTCTTACTTAGGAAGGGGCTAGGCATCAAATTGGATATTTTGGGATCATTTTTTTGGTCAACATCAATTTGAAAGAGATGTGGGAATGGGTGAAGAATAATCTTATATAATTTCATATTCCTTAACTTGGTTATTCAATCACTATCAATTAAATTTTATCCAAAAAAGAATCAAGGAATATAGGTGGTTAGATGGACATGATATCCAAAAATGCATATTCTTAATTGCTAATGGTGTTCCATGAGTAAGTAGAGAGGAAGAGTAGGTTTGAAGGACTTAAGAAATCAAGGTATGTTATTGCTATTGGGTTTATTTTTAGATCATTAGAGGGTGTTAAGACTTCGAAGGTTTCAATAAGAAATTACATTGCCAAAGTTGTTCCCCACAAAGGTCCCTCTTGAAAAGGACTTCACCTATGTGATCTCTTGTTGGGATATTTTCTATTAAATTCTATGGGTAAAAAGTATTAAAAACATCTAAAATGTTAGGATTATATGAGGATTTTCATCAATTATAATGGTATCATTTTTGTAGATAATAAGATGTAGTGATAGATCCATTTTGTGGAGTTTGAAACATGGAAAAAGTAGTTATCCCATCTAGGAGGACGGTCCTCCAAATCATGGATAACATGGTGTTAAATCACTACAAGATATTATACATAAGGGTTAATTTATTAGATGGAATAGACTATAACTGAAATTATGTCTTCCCTACACCCCTGCGGAGAACTTCATTGTTCTCAGGGATTCTTTTAATCCATTATCCCTTCCTAGAAATTACTCCAATGGTTTTATGTTACTCATGTTACTAGAATTAGAGCAAAAATAACATATTCCTCCCTATTTGACAATGACTATATTGATTGCACATGAATAACTTGAGCCTGGATGTCTTCACTTGGTATAAATATTTTGATAGCATTTGGTACGATTTGGTGGAACCTAAAAAGAAATGCTTCTTATGTCTTCTTCTCCTACACAATATATCAATTCATCTTCCCAGTGGCGAACCTTTCTTATGCTCTATTTTTAGAGTTCTTGAATCATTATCTAAAATTTAATCTGGAATACATTTGGGATTTTTCTTAATTTTAATCAACATCTGTGACATAATTTTTGGAAAAATTCAGAGTGCCAAGAATTTTTGTCTAGTTTTTTTAATTTAAGTATTAAGGCTAATCTAGAAATACAAGAATGAAACCCTGTTCAATGTTGATGTACAAGTCATTTCTATAATAAGAATACACAATAATAAGTTTTGGGAGATCCTCCAATATGGATCAAATAGGGTACTCAAATAAAAAATATTTTTGGCTTCAAGGAATAAATGTAACAAAGAGATCACCATTTGAGATTGACCTTCATAACTTCATGGATAAAATTAGAGAAAGACAACACGCACCTTGGTGATTATATCAAACCCTCAATCAAATGTCTCTATCAAAATTATTTCCATCAAAATTGTTGAGATTCTATAGAATACACCATATAAAGAAATTGTTAAAAAACTAAAATATTTCTACATAGATTTCAATGTGTTGATTTTTTTCATTTATATTGGGCATATATATTTTGTAAATTCTTATTTATGTATAATCGATAGCCCCAACTAGCAATGGGTGTACAACAAAATGTTGAGATTTTTCTTTTGATATAATGTAATTAGAGTTTATTATATTTATAGAAAAAATTAAGGGATACAGATTAATTAGGGCTAAATAATAAATATTTATGGTAAGTGTTCAAATATGATTATAATTATACATTAATTGAGGCTAGAGTTTATCCATAATTAGGGTTACAATTAATGTTAAGTTAGAGTTAAAGTAAAGGGTAATCTTGTTGCAAGCATGAATGTTGATGATATTCCTATGGGAGAGTATTGAGATATGATGATATGTTACATTCATGATTGAGTTTTTCATTGATGTCAACATAGTGGTTTTCTGTGGTATGTGGCAGAAGAACAATAGAAAGATTAAGTTGGTATGGATGAATAGTTGATTATTCTAACTATCTGAGGTTATGGGAGATACTTCTAAGAATTTGGTATATGCAGTTAAAGTTGGAAAAAGAAATGATAAGTCTAGAAGAAGTTATGTAAGTTTTCGTGATGTCTATTTTGAGATATAGAGTTTGTAGTGGCATGTTCTCGTAAACTTGTTATATCTCATAGCAAAGTTGATATTCTAAGAATTGATGTTGAGGATATAAATAAGACATGTTTTTGATGACATGGCTAAGCTTTCTCATCATAATATTGTCTGTATAGAAAGTTATTCAAGTTACAAGGCAGAAGATTAATGGTATCACTAAGTGTAACATGTTCTTAATGTTGTCCTATAATAAATAATTGAGAAGATCTAGCAGCCAATTTAGGGAATTATTTTGAGGACTCTATATAAAGTAAGGACATTTTCCTTTATCAAGTGTGACATGAATTATATTAATGCAAATTAATTTTAAGAAGAGAGACTGGAATGCAAAGTTGAGTAGAGTAGAGTGGAAGTAAAGGAAACTTCATTTTCGAGGTTTTGCTGAGTGATCTAAGGCTTGATATTTGGATCTAAGGTTTGTGACCTGGCCTACAAGGTCTAACAATGATTGGTTTAGTTGGCAGAATAAAAGAAAGAAGAACATAATAGTAAACTACATGTTTGAGCAGTGAACTCTTCTTGTAGTTGAAATTGCATGTTTGGACAGTGGGCTCATCTTGCATACATTGTACTACAACTCCTAGTAGGGTTTGAATCTCCTATTAGGGATTCAAATTCTCCTAACATGGACTCTATGTACTCAATGTTGTAATAGACTCATAACAAGGTCCATTCTCTAACAAGGAATATTTATGTTAGTACATCATCTTGTGGGCATCATTCCCACTGGGGTTTTCCATCAAGGGTTTCCCTAGTTAACATATCTGGTATAATTGTCTGTGTGCATCTTATTATGGTTTTTTTTTACTTTGGTTGGATGGTTAAATTTTTTTAAAGAAGATAAATGTTTTAATTGTCAGATAACTGATTCACCCCTCCCCAGTTATCTTGGTGGACTATTGTTTCTAAAAATTGGTATTAGAGCATCAAGTCCTTGAAGATAAAGTTTAACAACTTTAGGATATCATGGTGAGAGAAGATAGTCCTAAGTTAGATAGAGGAAATTTTGACATAGATTTTATTAGATTTGTGCAGAGATCAGAGCATTGAGTTTCTAGATAGAAGCATAAGTAAAGATAGATCCAAATCTAAAGAAGACATGAATATCAAGGAAGGTATTGGTTTTCTTATGAAAAGAGAACAAGAAGGTGTGGAAGTTTTTCTTTTTGGACATGTAATGAGTTTGATCATTTTCATCTACATGCCCTAAGAGAGTAATAAAAACTAGAAATAATTTTCTTTCTAATGAAGATGAAGAATTCAAAGCAAGTATGGAAAGATTCTTGAATGATAGTGATAAAGATAATGAGATTGAATTGAGTAAGGAAAAGGAGTAGTAAAAGAGATAGCTTTGGTAGCCTTTTTTGATCTAGAGGCTAACCATGAAAATGTGGAAGTTATGATCAATGATTTGTAGAATGGGAATTGGATTGAAGAACAAAGATCTGATCCTAGAGTAGAAGGAAGAGTTGAGTTGAAGACTCCTGAATAGAATGGCATTGCAGAGAGAAGGAACATGTCAGTTAAAAAAGAAACAAAAGCTATGTTAGCTGAGAATGATGTATCCAAAATATTTTGGAGAGAAAATATGAATACAATAGTCTACATTGTGAACAACGTGCAAATCAGGAAAGACACAAACAAGACCCCCTATAAACTATGGTTTGGTCACTCACCTACAGTTAAGTATTTCATAATTTTTGGGAGATACTTCTAAGTATCTATTATATGAAATTAAAGTTGGAAGATGAAATGATAAGTCTGGAAGAAGTTATGTAAGTTTTGTGATGTCTATTTTGAGATAGAGTTTATAGAGGCATATTCTTGTAAACTTGTTATATCTCATAGCAGAGTTCATATTCTAAGAATTGAGGTTGAGGATATAAAGAAGACATGTTGGGATGACATGGCTAAGCTTTCTTATCATAATATTGTGTGTACAAGAACTTATTCAAGTTGCAAGGTAGAAGATTAATGGTATCACTAAGTGTAATGTGTTCTTAATGTGGTCCTATAATGATTAATTGAAAAGGTCTAATAGCCAACTTAGGGAATTTTTTTGAGGATTTTGTATAAATGAAGGAAATTTTCCTTTATCAATTATGACATGAATTATATTGAATGCAAATTAATTTTAAGAAGAGAGAGCAAAATGCAAAGTTGAGCAAAGCAAAGTGGAAGTGAAGAAAACTTCATTGTCAAGGTTTGATATTTGGATCCAAGGTTCATGACCTAGTCTACAAGGTTTGACAATGATTTGTTTGGCTAACAGAACAAAGGAAAGAAGAACATAATATTAAACTATGTGTTTGACCAATGAGCTCTTCTTGTACTTGAAATTGCATGTTTGGGCAATGGGCTCATCTTGCATACATTGTACTACAACTCCTAATAGGGTTGGAATCTCCTAACAAAGATTCAAAGTCTCCTAATAGGGACTTTATGTACTAAATGTTGTAATAGACTCCTAATAGGGTCCATCCTCTAACAAGGAATATTTATATTAGTACATCATATTGTGGGTATCATTCCCACCGAGGTTTCCCTAGTTCACATATCTGATGTAATTGTCTATGTACATCTTATTATGGTTTTTTTTTACTTTGGTTGAATGGTTAAGTTTTTTAAAAGAAGATAAATGTTTTAATTGTCAAATAATTGATTCATCCACCACACCCCACCCCACCCCCGTTATCTTAGTGGACTATTATTTCTAACAAATATTTGACTTCATTTAGGGTGAGACATAAGTGAACAAGTTTTCAAATTTTTACTATGACATAATTATAATTATAATTATATTTGGAGTTTTATTATGTGTATATTTTTGTTAGGATTAAATTATATTGGAGTTAGGGTTTAATTAGGAGTGGAATTCAATTAAGCTTGGAGTTAAGGTGTGGAATCAATAAGGTTGGGGTTTAATTAGGGTTAAATAATACATATTTGTGTTAAGGTTTAATTATAATTGAGGTTAAAATATGGTTAGGGTTTAGGTTAATTAGGTTTATGATTATTTTAGGATTGAGGTTAATCATACACTATCTATAACCATAATTTATTCTAAATTTTATCCCTGACCCAAGTTAAATTTGAACCCTACCATTGACCTTAACTCAAACTAATCATACCCCAACTTTAACCCTAATTGTAAATATATCTAATTTTGTAAGCTCATGATTTCTACTAGTAAAACTAATTATTTTTAACCATATTAAGAGAGCTCAATACTTATTTGACCTTAACCCAAATTTAACCATAATCTTAATTGTAACTCTAACTTTTTTTATCCCTAGTTCTAAATATAATTCTTAGACTAGCCATAATTATGCTTCATTTATTGGGATTTATGAGTATAGGATGGGGTTATATTAATAAAAAATAGGTAGCCTATAAATTTAACCAATAATGTAATTAAAATTAAATCAACTTGCAAAAAATATAACTTATAATTGTAGAAATGCAATAAATGTAAACAACATCAAACATCCACACAATCATCACACATGACCCAATGATTTTGTACATTGAAAAATTCAACTAGAGGGAGAAAATC